>JAPFRF010000003.1:122003886-122423886 GCA_029282475.1 Phrynocephalus forsythii | reverse complement strand
TCAAGGGCCATCTAGTCCAACCCTCTGCCATGCAGGAACCCCCATCACAGGACTCCATGTGTGGAGCCTGTGGAACTCCACACATGGAGGCACAAGCCACCTCTTGAGGTCATTGGTTCCATTGTCAGACTGTTCTAACAGTTAGGAAGTTTCCCCCGAGATCTGGCTTCCTGTAATTTGAGCCCGTTGTTGTGTGTCCAGCACTCTAAGGTGGTTATTTCACATCCCATTTGTCCCTCCTTGCTGTCCCATTTGGAACCGGTAAAAAAACCTTACTTCATGTCCATAGCATGACAGCAAAAAGTTGTCTTGACCATGCTCCCGGAACCAGCAACACAGCATGACAAGACGTACCTGCTCCTGGGCTGGGGAATTCTTTTGTCTCGGTTCCTGTTCCGGGACAAGGTCCCATGAGGTAACAACTGTCACGCAATGAAGGCAATCTTTCACTCATCAACTTGCGTCCATCCATTTCTCTTGTACTTTTGAGTGCTGTGGATCGACATTTCGAATAGACGAAGCGCAGGGGATGTGGTGCGCCCTTTATTTTTATGTTTTGTTTTTCAAAAAAGCAGATCTTGTCACAAAACAAGGCTGTGAAGTAACACTTGTCACGAGACAAGTTATCACGATCGTGAGTAAATGGAAACAGGGACTGGACAAGGACAAAACCACAAGACCGCGAACAACACTGTCACGGTACAAAAGTAATCGCGGAAGAAGGATGTGAAGTAACCGCCTAAGTTGATTGAAAAAAGACTTTGCCCTTCATCTGTAGGACAGCCCTTCAATTCTTTGAAAAGTGCTCTCCTATCACCCTCCCCATCTCCTTTTCTCAAAGCTAAACCTGCCCAGTTCTTTCTGCCCTCCTAGGGTTCGGCTTGGTTTCCAGTCCACTTATTGTTGTCCTCCTCTGAACTTCCTCCACTTTGTTGACATCCTTCTTAAAGTGTGGTGTCTAGAAGTGGACACAGTACAGGATATGAGGCTTAAGTAGTTCCTCACAGATACTACTCCTTCTGGGAAAGATCTGTAAACAAACAAACAAACAAACAAACAAACCTAAGGTTGGGAACCACCGGTCTCTCACTCTTTCCTTCCAAGATTGCTGCAGCAGACAAACAGGGCCATCCTTTCCATTGGAATGGAAGCGATCGCATTCTCAGAGTTTGAAATGAAGATTTTATATCGAAAGGCTTCTTTTATCTTCCCAGCTGCTGAGAATGCCATTAGGCACCAAGCCATCACATAGGCAAGAACACTGAGGAGCAAAAGTGCCGCACGTACACAGATTTCCCCTCCCCACTGAAGGATATGAAACCTCTTTAAATGTAAAGAATTCTATCTTATGTAAACCAAAGCTGTCATGCGAAATGTGAACGTTCCTGAATACCATCAACCTTGTTAGAAGCCAAAGATTAGGCTCAGCAAGAGTGCCGTTGTTTTTCCTCTTTAAACCTTCCTAGTTAAATAGCACCAGCCAAAGCTGAGACTCCCCGATCTCCAAGAATACAAGATTCCATGCCTTGCATTGACTCAGAATCATTTGGCTCTCCTTGGATCCCAGAGAGCTTGGCAGGGAGGACGATCTGAAAAGTTCAAGCATTTATGCCATATGCTTCTAAGCCAACATGTACCAAAATTTTCTCCTGAGCTCGGAAGGGAAAATTACATTTTTGACAGAGGGAAATTCATAACCCTTTGTTCTTGTTCCAAATGTACGGTAGACACATGGAAAGAGAACGTTGCCATTAGTGGTCAGAAATTTAGAATAGAACTGCAAGTCCTTGAGTTGTACATTGAAATTATATATCTGATGCTTTTGACTGAATGGCTGGAGGTACAAGGGTGCTCTATGCAAGGGTATGGATGACTGTTGTCAGCAGTCTTCAAGTCGACCTGTACTTCAAAACCAAGGTACCAGGGGTTAGCTCCAACACTCAGGTTTATGGATCCAGAGAACAGAACAAAGGACCCTCTGACTTTAAGGCATAGGTCTGGACACCACACTTTAAAAAGGATGACAGAAAACTGGAGCAAGTGCAAGGGAGGGAGGAATATCAAGAAAAATGTCTTAACTGTTAGAGCAGTACAACAGTGGAACCCATGACTTCAGAAGGAGGTGAGGCCTCCAACACTGGAGGCATTCAAAAAAGATTGGACATAAGAACATAAGAACTTAGGAACAACCATTCTAGATCAGGACAAAGGCCCCATCTAGTCTAGCTGCCTGTATCCCACAGTGGCCCCACCAGATGCCTCTGGGAGTGCATGAGACTAGATATCTGTCTCCTGATACCACTCCCCTGCATCTGGCCCTTGAAGTATCCCAGTTTTGAGCCTGGAGATAACACATCTCCCAATCATGGTTTGTAACCTGGGATGGACTTTTCCTCCAGGAATCTGTCCATTCCCGTTTGAAGGCATCCAGGCTAGATGCCATCACCACATCCTGTGGCAGGGAGTTCCACAGACTAAAAACGCGTTGGGTAATAATATATTTTCTTTTGTCTGTTCTTACTCTCCCAGCCTTCAATTTGAGTGGATGTCCCCTAGTTCTGGTATTTTGTGAGAGGGAGAAGAGCTTCCCTATATCCACTTTACTCATGCCCTGCATTATTTTGTACGTCTCAATCATATCCCCACTCAGGCGCCTTTTTTCCAGACTAAAGAGCCCAAAATGTTTTAGCCTTTCCTCATAAGGGAGGTGTCCCAGCCCAGTAATCATTTTAGTTGCTCTCTTTTGCCCCTTTTCCAGTTCCACTATGTCTTTCTTGAGATGTGGTGACCAGAGAAGATTGTGAAGAGCTCCAGAAGGATCTCTCCAAACTGGGGGAGTGGGCTGAGAAATGGCAAATGCGTTTTAATGTAACCAAATGTAAAGTAATGCATATTGGGGAAAAAAATCCAAACTTCATCTATCAACTCATGGGCTCTGAGTTATCCGTGACGGATCAGGAAAGAGATCTTGGTGTGTTGGTGGACAGCTCCATGAAGGTGTCTCCCCAATGTGTGGCAGCAGTGAAGAATGCCAATTCCATGCTAGGGATTATCAAAAAGGGGATGGAAAATAAAACAGCCAACATTATAATGCCGTTATACAAAACAATAGTAAGGCCCCACCTGGAGTATTGTGTACAATTCTGGTCACCGCATCTCAAGAAAGACATAGTGGAACTGGAAAAGGTGCAGAAGAGAGCGACTAAAATGATTACCGGGCTGGGGCACCTCCCTTATGAAGAAAGGCTAAAACAATTGGGCCTCTTCAGTCTGGAAAAAAAGGCGCTTGAGGGGGATATGATTGAGACATACAAAATAATGCAGGGTATGAGTAAAGTGGATAGAGGGAAGCTCTTCTCCCTCTCTCAAAATACCAGAACTAGGGGACATACACTCAAATTGAGTGCTGGGAGAGTAAGAACAGACAAAAGAAAATATTTTTTCACCCAGCGCGTTGTAAGTCTATGGAACTCCCTGCCACAGGATGTGGTGATGGCATCTGGCCTGGATGCCTTCAAAAGGGGATTGGACAGATTCCTAGAGGAAAAGTCCATCACGGGTTAGAAACCATGATGGAGATGTGTAATCTCTAGGCTTTAAACCAGGGTACTTCAAGGGCCAGATGCAGGGGAGTGGTATCAGGAGACAGATATCTAGTCTCATGCGCTCCCAAACGCATCTGGTGGGGCCGCTGTGAGATACAGGAAGCTGGACTAGATGGGCCTTTGGCCTGATCCAGCATGGCTCTTCTTATGTTCTTATGTTCTTATAATTGTACACAATACTACAGGTAGGGCCTTACTATTGTTTTGTATAATGGCATTATAATGTTGGCTGTTTTATTTTCAATCACTTTTTTGATAACCCCTAGCATGGAATTGGCCTTCTTCACTTCTGCCACACATTGGGGAGACACCTTCATGGAGCTGTCCACCAACACACCAAGATCTCTTTCCTGATCTGCTTGGATTCATATTCCTGCCTTGAGCAGGGGATTGGACTCAATGTCTTTATAGGCCCCTTTACTCTATGATTCTCATGGCTTCAGGAAGTTCCATATAGACATGCTTGTGCTTTCCACTATTATTATTTTTGTTCCAAAGTAGGGATGAAGATTTTCTGTCTTTTTTACTTCCTTCCCCAGGGTTTCCACTGCCAATGAACAACCGTTGGTTTCTTTGTGCAAAATCCTGAATAGGAACAGTGAATCCTAGGTAGGAATCAGCACCAAAACCAAAACTCTCAAAATCTGACAGTTTCACTTGACTGAAGATCACACTATCAATGAAGTCTTGGCACAAAGGGGAGAGGGTATCTCTTTATTTTTGTCTTGTAGCTTGAGAATTACTCACACCCACAACCCTATGAGGAAGGATAGGGCATCGGAGTCTTTTCTCTCAATGTGGTTGAGAGAAAAGTTAAAGGGCTTTTGGGGATAAGTGGCGAAGGACATGCGGCATCTGAGACCCTGTGAAAGAATGCCGAAGCCGAAGCAGTAGAGTTCTCCCTCCCAGTGGCAGCTGGTTGTGCATTTAGGAAGCATCTGTTCATTCTCTTATATCAGCTCATGGCATTTGGTCCCCATTTTCCCAATCAGGAAGGCATTCTGCAGAGAGAGAGAGAGAGAGAGAGAGAGAGAGAGAGAGAGAGAGAGAGAGAAGGCACTGGAATGAAAATGGCCAATTTTGCAATGGCTGGTAAAGGTAACATCAACCCTCTGTCGATCAGAAGCAGCAAGATGGACAGTGCTGCACAGTGGTTCCAGCAGGCAGGAGGAAAAGGTGCCCTTTCTGTTTCTTTCCTGGACTTAAAATGCTGGCCCTCAACCTCTCTTGGTCTCAAATATATCACCTGTGAATTTGAGTGTTTCTTTTAGCAAAGAACTGAAGTAGGTGTTAAAGACAAAGACTCTTGGGGGGGGGGGAATTAAAGAATTGGCAAAACCTAGTACAGTACATCAATCACTAGAGGTGTTCCATTCAGAAGCAACCAAATGCACACTTTTAAGAGTTCTCTGCAAAAAGAACTTCAAAATCTATCTGTTTTGTATTCTGTCCTATTTCATTTATTTTTAAAAAAGTATTTCGAGTCTTTTTCAATCTAAATATGAAGAAATTTGCAAAATTCTTGTAAGAGTGAATTGAAACAAAACTGGGGCGGGGTACAGTGATGATATTACACCCCTATTAAAACAGCTCCACTGGCTTCCAGTCAGCTATTGAGCACAATTCAAGGTGCTGACCTTGACCTACAAAGCACTATATGGCCTGGGTCCAAGCTACATCAACGCTCAAAGCTCACAGTATGAACCGGCTCAGGTGTAAGGTCATCAGGAGAGGCCCTTCTCTCCATCCCTCCACCCTCACAGGTACATCTTGTGGGAACCCATGAAAGGGCCTTTTCAGCTGCTGCGCCCAGACTCTGGAACTCCCTCCCACTAGAGGCCAGGACTGTCTCATCTCTGTTGTCCTTCCGGAAACAGGCAAAGACCTTTCTCTTTAGACAAGCTTTCCCTGAATGATGGACTACCATGTGTACTGTATTTCATATGCATCTATAGGCTCACATAGACTTTGAGTTTATAGCTACTTATAACCTTGTAGTTGTAATGTAATGTCTATTAATGCTGTAAGATATCCCTCCTCAATTCCTTGTTCTCAAATATATGAACATGTCTTAATTGTACTGGACTGTATATTATCCCTCATTACTGTAAGCTGCCTTGGGTCCTTTTCCAAGGAGAAAGGTGGGATAAAAATACTCTAAAATAAATAAATAAATAAATAAATAAATAAATAAATAAATAAATAAATAAATAAATTCTTCAGCTAGAGATTTAAGATAAGATAAAATAAGATGAACCTTTATTGATCCCACGTTGGGGAAATTTATTTGTCATACAGCTCCCAATACATAGAACAAATAAACAAGAGTCCAAAGACTAGGCTGATGGGAAACCAAAGTGAACTATAAAATGGAAGCTTCACACCAACTTTCCTCAGACTGATGAAGCTACTTGGATGAGTAGCAAAACATTTCAGTCTCACAAGAGAAGAAGTCCAGATGTCATAGAATCATAGAATCCTAGAGTTGGAAGAGACCTCAAGGGCCATCCAGTCCAACCCCCTGCCATGCAGAAACCCCCATCACAATATTTCCGACCGATGGCCATCCAGCCTCTGCTTAAAAATCTCCAAAGAAGGAGACTCCACCACCCTCCTTTGTGGCAGCATATTATTCCACTGCCGAACAACTCTAACCATCAGGAAGTACTTCCTAATGTTTAAATGGAATCTCTTTTCCTGTAGTTTGAAACCATTGCCCTGAGTCCTATTCTCTGAAGCCATGGAAAACAAACCTGTTCCCTCTTCAATATGACATCCTTTCATATTTTTAAACATAGCTCTCATATCCCCTCTCAGCCTTCTTTTTGTAAGGCTAAACATTCCCAGCTCCCTATGCCATTCCTCATAAGACATCTCTTCCAGACCTTCAACCATCCTGGTCACCCTCCCCTGGACCAGCTGGAGGTTGTCAACATCCTTTTTAAATTGAGGTGCACAGAAATGGACACAGTACTCCAGGAGGAATCTGACCAGAGCAGAATAGAGTGGTAGTATCACTTCCCTTGACCTAGACACTATGGTTCTGTTGATGCAACCAAGAATCGCATTGGCTTTCCTGGCCGCCGCATCACACTGCTGACTCATGTTCAATTTGTGGTCCACCAAGACTCCCAGATCCTTTTCACAGGGTCACAGTCATGACTCAACCTTGGGATAATCTCACCCTGGATGACTATGGATCTTCATGGGCATCACTCCAGCAGCTTAAAATACAGTTTGGTTAATAGCCATTAAAGAGCCAAACAACAAACAGAAATTAAATGCAGCTGCAGCGTTGGTTTAGGGCTTAGGCAATAAATTACATGCACTGCAACAGTCCTTATCTTTGACATGAGTTACCGCCTACCAGTGTTGGTACAGGAGACCCAGGCCAGTGCACTCTTCATGGAATGAGCTGGCAAGGGACATTTGAGCTGGAGAACTGAAAGGTTTAGGCTTCCAGCTGTGCAACCAGAGGTTGGGAGTTTGACCCCACCCCCTCGGGTGCCTCCCTGATAGGAGCTGGTCTTGAAAATCCATAGGGTCTTTTCCAGTTCTATGGAATTCTATGATGATGATGATTATTAGAGATGGGCACGGAACAAACATTTTTTCATTTCCGTTACTGTTTGTTGTTTCCGTTACGCAACGAAATGACAAACGAAAATTGTGATGAAAATGCAACGAAACGAACAGAACCACGAAAATTGTGATCGTTAGGTTTCGTTTCCGTTAATGGCAAAGCGCACAATGAAATGAGCTATTTTAAATGTTAAAAAACACCCTGGACATCCATAAAAACACAGCAATAATTATTTATATTGTCTGATAACCTACCAGGGGGGTTGGGGTCCTTAAAACGTTTGTTTTAGTCTTCTCCCATTGCGATGTATTTTTCTTTCCCCTTTAAAATGGATGTTGCCACCAGCCACAAAATGGAGGCAAGCCATCTGATGGGATCATGTTCAACCGATAGCATGCCCATGTTGCAGACTGGGCGGGCAGGTCTGGCAGCCACAGAGGGCATAAAAAGCTCTGGCAGCCCTTGTCCTCCTTGCAGTCTCTGGTGGGAGTTAGGGTGGGATTGCTGTCTCTGCTGCGCCTCTAGCTTCAGTCCTGCTGCCTCCCTGTGTGCGTGCATGCTGCGTACCTCTTGGTGAGTACCCTCCCTTGCCCCGCAGTGCAGTCACTCTGCGGCTGCCTTGCACCCTGGGCAACACCCGCCGCTGCCTTTGCAGCCTCCCTGCATACCTAGTCGATACTGTGTCTCTGCCAGCATCCATTTTTTTTAGTGTTTTCCCTCTGGTCTGGGGCGTTGGGGGATGCCTGTGTACAGAAATGCTTTAAAAATCGCGCAAAAAGCGGGTAGAAACGACAAACGACAAACAAAAAAACGGTAACGAAATTTTTCAAAAAAAATCCCCGACAAACGGAAACGAACCGAAACAAACCTCTCAATGACAAACGACAAACCGAAACGCCATTTTTCTGTTTCGTGCCCATCTCTAATCATTATGCTTGTGATTATGCCTATTAATGAATTAATCATACCATGCTAGGAATGGGCCATCATTAAGTTCACGCTGCTCCATGAAAAAGCTGCACCGCTAATAAGATAAATTGGTGTGTTTCTTCTCTTGATTAAGCCTCCCACTGTTTGACTTGGTAGGGAAGGGATTATAAGTAGATCATAATCAATAGCTCGTTAATATTCTCCCTGCCCACGCATCCACCCACCAGGAAAATTAGGAAGTGGTGCATTCCAGTAGAGTCAACACAGATTATTATTACTCCCACCCCACCCCATCCACTCCAAAGCTCACCAAACTGGGGGAATGGGCTGCGAAATGGCAAATGCGTTTCAAGGTAGGAAAATGAAAAGTAATGCATATTGGGCAAAAATCCAAACTTTATCTATCAACTCATGGGCTCTGAGCTTTTCGTGACGGATCAGGAAAGAGATCTTGGTGTGCTGGTGGACAGCTCCATGAAGGTGTCTACCCAATGTGTGGCAGCAGTGAAGAAGGCCAATTCCATGCTTGGAATTATCAAAAAGGGGATTGAAAATAAAACAGCCAACATTATAATGCCATTGTACAAGACGATAGTAAGGCCGTACCTGGAGTTTTGTGTACAATTCTGGTCACCACATCTCAAGAAAGACATAGTGGAACTGGAAAAGATGCAAAAGAGAGCAACTAAAATGATTACTGGGCTGGGGGACCTCCCTTATTAGGAAAGGCTAAAGCATTTGGGGCTGTTTAGTCTGGAAAAAATGCCTGAGGGGAGATATGATTGAGACCTACAAAATAATGCAGGGCATGAGTAAAGTGGATAGAGGGACATTCACAAAATACCAGAACTAGGGGACATCCACTCAAACTGAGGGTTGGGAAAGTGAGAACAGACAAAAGAAAACATTTTTTTTAACCCAGCGTGTTGTTTGTCTGTGGAACTCCCTGCCACAGGACGTGGTGATGGCATCTGGACTGGATGCCTTCAAAGGGGGATTGGACAGATTCCTGGAGGAAAAGTCCATCACAGGTTACAAACCATGATGGAGAGATGTGGAATCTCCAGGCTTAAAACCAGGGTACTTCAAGGGCCAGATGCAGGGGAGTGGTATCAGGAGACAGATATCTAGTCTCATGCGCTCCCAAACGCATCTGGTGGGGCCACTGTGAGAGACGGGAAGCTGGACTAGATGGGCCTTTGGTCTGATCCAGCATGGCTCCTCTTCTTATATTATGTAAGGGTGTCTGGCCCTGCAATGATGATTCTGCCCATGGTGGTGGCTGGGTGGGGTGGTGGTGGGGTGTGCCTTGGAGGTGCTGATCAGTTGCACTGGGCTGATCCTAATAACTAAAGGAAATCTTATTTTCCCCTTAGCAACCTATTCAGGCCTCTCTGTCTGTGCAGCGGCCGTTCATTACTTAGGATGCCTCCTGCCTGGAAAAGAGTGGGTTTTCAACAACAAAGAAGGTTAAGGACAGCTTCAGAGAGAATGCCAAGCAGCATGGGTTATGCTTGGGGTCCGTGGGGGGACACCACCAGTCAAAGAAAATGTTCCAAGACTTCAGACCTTTTCTATTGCGCCTTTCATTCTGGAAACTTGAACGAGGTCACATTACGCCTGGCAGGTGGGAGAGAGGGGAGGAAACTAAATAAATAAATAGCTCCACTGGTACATTTCCTTCCCTCTTATCCTACTTCCCAACTTATCTGTGGAAGCACTGCCGGGGAGGGGTGCGTAGAGCGCGGCTGTCAAAGCCGACATGGTGTGACATTGTTGTGCTATTTTGGGTCAGCTCTCCTTTCAATTTACTGGGTTATATACATAACGCATCGAATGGGCGAGAGGTGGTCCCTGACTGCTCTCCTTTTGAGACAAGTGCTTCTCTCGCTACAGGAGTCGCTTGACTCAGACAGCTCGGCCTCTAGGAACACAAAAAAAAAGAAAAGAAAAGAAAAGAAAAGAAAAAGAAAAGAAAAGAAAAGAAAGACGGCTCAAAGCAGTGAAGTGTGCAAATCTGGTGTGGTGCAGCACCATGTTTATTAACAGCTGAATTTGCCTTGTGTCTTTCCAGTGAACTGATCGGAGGATCCTAAGAACATAACATAAGAACATAAGAAGAGCCATGCTGGATCAGGCCAAAGGCCCATCTAGTCCAGCTTCCTGTATCTCACAGCGGCCCCACGAGATGCGTTTGGGAGCGCATGAGACTAGATATCTGTCTCCTGATACCACTCCCCTGCATCTGGCCCTTGAAGTACCCTGGTTTAAAGCCTAGAGATTACACATCTCCATCATGGTTTGTAACCCGTGATGGACTTTTCCTCTAGGAATCTGTCCAATCCCCTTTTGAAGGCATCCAGGCCAGATGCCATCACCACATCCTGTGGCAGGGAGTTCCATAGACTTACAACGCGCTGGGTGAAAAAATATTTTCTTTTGTCAGTTCTTACTCTCCCAGCACTCAATTTGAGTGTATGTCCCCTAGTTCTGGTATTTTGAGAGAGGGAGAAGAGCTTCCCTCTATCCACTTTACTCATACCCTGCATTATTTTGTATGTCTCAATCATATCCCCCTCAAGCGCCTTTTTTCCAGACTGAAGAGGCCCAATTGTTTTAGCCTTTCTTCATAAGGGAGGTGCCCCAGCCCAGTAATCATTTTAGTCGCTCTCTTCTGCACCTTTTCCAGTTCCACTATGTCTTTCTTGAGATGCGGTGACCAGAATTGTACACAATACTCCAGGTGGGGCCTTACTATTGTTTTGTATAACGGCATTATAATGTTGGCTGTTTATTTTCCATCCCCTTTTGATAATCCCTAGCATGGAATTGGCCTTCTTCACTGCTGCCACACATTGGGGAGACACCTTCATGGAGCTGTCCACCAACACACCAAGATCTCTTTCCTGATCCGTCACGGATAACTCAGAGCCCATGAGTTGATAGATGAATTTTGGATTTTTTGCCCCAATATGCATTACTTTACATTTGGTTACATTAAAACGCATTTGCCATTTCTCAGCCCACTCCCCAGTTTGGAGAGATCCTTCTGGAGCTCTTCACAATCTTCTCTGGTTTTTACCACATGGAAAAGTTTTGTGTCATCTGCAAACTTGGCCACCACACTGTTTATCCCTGTCTCCAGGTCATTTATGAACAGATTGAAAAGCACCGGTCCCAGGACCGAGCCCTGGGGCACACCGCTTTTCACTTCTCTCCATTGTGAAAATTTCCCATTGACACCTACTCTTTGTTTCCGGGATCTCAACCAGTTCTCAATCCATAAGAGGACCTGCCCTCTTATCCCCTGACTATGCAATTTTCTCAGCAGCCTTTGGTGAGGGACTGTGTCAAAAGCCTTTTGAAAATCCAGATAGACTATATCCACCGGTTCACCCAAATCCACGTGCCTGCTGACCTTTTCAAAAAATTCTAAAAGGTTTGTAAGACAAGATTTACCCTTACAGAAGCCATGCTGATTTTCTCTCAGCAAGGTTTGTTCTTTTATGTGTTATTTGTTCTTTTATGTGTTAATCCTGCCTGAGATGCATTGGAGAGAACTATTACTAATCATTTATGCCCTTAATTGTGATTTTGAGCCTTAAGACAGTCCTGGCAGGTCTCTTAGGCCACATATTACAGAATGAAGAATGAGGGTGAACGCCGTTGGCTGGAATAACCAGGGATGAGGGCTCCAGTAGGGTGGCTTGCGGTCCAGCTGGGCTTCATTCAAAACTGAGCCTTGACTTAGCCTTGACTTGGGTTTGGTTTTTCATTGATTTTTCATTTTTCAGGCCCATTTTCTGAGTCATAAGAACATAAGAAGAGCCATGCTGGATCAGGCCAAAGGCCCATCCAGGCCAGCTTCCAGTATCTCACAGAGGATCCACCAAATGCATATGAGAATGCACGAGACTAGATATCTGTCTCCTGCTTCCACTCCCCTGCATCTGGCCCTTGAAGTACCCTGGTTTTAAGCCTGGAGATTACACCTCTCCATCATGGTTTGTAACCTGTGATGGACTTTTCCTCCAGGAATCTGTCCATCCCCCCTTTGAAGTCATCCAGGCCAGATGCCATCACCACATCCTGTGGCAGGGAGTTCCACAGACTTACAACATGCTGGGTAAAAATTATTTTGTCTGTTCTCACTCTCCCAACCCTCAATCTGAGTGTATGTCGCCTAGTTCTGGTATTTTGTGAGAGGGAGAAGAGCGTCCCTCTATCCCCTTTAACTCATGCCCTGCATTATTTTGTACAGTAGGTTTTCGAGTCTCCGTTTCGAGTCCCCGTTCTTTTGATGAAGGATGCTGTAAACCCCGAAGAAGCTTCCCAGTGCTCACCAGAAGCCACAGGAGAAGCGGGTAGCAATGGGGAGGGTGGGTTTTTTTAGAGGATGGGGGTTGGAGTGGTGACAGAAGGTGCAAGGCAAGCAGGGCAGATGGGACCAAAAGTGGGTGGGTGGTGGGTTCACAAATCTCAGACCTCCCCACATGCCCTCACACAGAACCTACCCATCCCATCCCTTTTTTCCTGGGGGGGGGGAGGCTTGTTTTTAACGGGGACTTAGACTTGGGGCCTATTACCGAAGACTCAGATTCTGACTTCAGACTTGCCAACATCCGTGCTTATAACAGAAAAGAGCATAAAGTGTAATTGATGCCATCTTGATTTGTAATCCATCCTCTTAGCCACCAAGGTGTTGCACCAAGAGTCATAGCAGCAGTAAAGGGACAGCTGGTGAGGCGGTTGATTTTCCCATAAAGCTATAAAGTCTGTGCAAAATACAAAAGTGGTGTGCTGAACAGGAAAGTCTGAAGGGCAAAAAAAAAAAAAAATGCACCCATCAAAACAAAAGATTTCCCTCCTTGGTGTAGTCCAAGAGGCAGGAGCCCTGTCCATCTGGGCATCTGGTTGCCCTAGCAACCAGGAACAGGCCTTCTAAAAACAGTAGGGACTCCAGAAGCATTCTCAGTCATGAATTGATCCTCTTGGCACCAGAGAAATGTAGAAAACCTCTTTGTGCCAGGACTGGACTTGCAGAGTCCTTCTCTGTCACCTGCTGTTAAGCAAATTGGGTGGATTGAAAAGCACTGCAGAGATCCACCTGGTCTTTTGCCCACAGCCTGACCTTGTTCCTGGATTTGGGGTGTGCTGATACAGGGCTGGTGCAAGGCACTGCCCTCAGTTTGAAATGAGTTAAGGTGGATGCCCAGACTTGAACACCACCTAAGAGACAAAGATTCGAGTTTCTCCTCCTCTAGTGCTGGTTGGCCTGACAGTTGTCTGTCTGGAGACCTGAAGACACTTTAGTGCAGGCATGTCCAAACTTTGGCCCTCCAGATGTTTTGGACCACAACTCCCACAGTCCTTTGCCATTGGCAATCTAAGCTTAGAATTCTGGGACCTGTGGTCCAAAACATCAGGAGGGCCGAAGTTTGGACCTGCCTGCTTTAGTGGTTCTCTTAGACTGTTGGAGTTTTTAGAACATTGAATTTCCTTGGAGGGACCTTTCTGGAATGGGATTACTGTCAATCTATTCAGCACTAACCAATTGTTCCCTGCTGCCTTTGAGTTCAAAGAGAGGCCCGCCCATCTGCTCTGTGCCTCCCCTCTGTTGTCTGTTGGGTACAGTAAATCTATTGAAATCTGTTGCTGAAAGCAGGCATGCTTTTCAGTTTGCTGTGTGGCCTGTTGAACTGTAAGTAAAGGAAATGTTTTTGTTCTTTCTCCTCCTAAAGGTTCAAAGTGAGTTATAGAGACTGCAAGTGCCAGTTGATGAGGAAGCAGGGTGGACTACTTTGGAGAATTTCAAGGTATTCTGCACTGTGAACCCCTGCACTTCTGGAGTACAGCTAGTGGAATTCCACCAAAAACCCAAAACTCATCCACAGAGACTTCTGCCAGAAGCTGGAGGCCTGCCATTCTTCTCTTCTCCTCTTCTTTTTCTTCTTTTAAACCTTTTTTCTTCGATTTTTGCTGATGTTACTTTGTGTTTTATTGGTCCTTTAACCCTCATTGTTAACCACCTGCAGTTCCCTGCAAAGACGGGTGGTATAAAAATAAAATAAAATAAAATAAAATAAAATAAAATAAAATAAATAAATAACAGCAACAACAAAATCCTTCCCACAGGCCATGTGTTGCCAGCTGCACTGGTCGCATCAACGTAATGGCAAGTGATGTCCAACGGACAATGCAGACCTATGGGGGGGGGGGGGGAAGCTGGCCACCTCCCAGAAAGCATCAATTCCCATTGAAAGGCATCTGGAGACCTTTTTCAGGGCTGAAGCCTTGTCTGCCTATTTGTTTTAAAGACAGCAATGGGAACCAAAATGGGAAACACAGGTGTCCTTCCCATTTCGGTTCAATCTCTCTCTCTCTCTCTCTCTCTCTCCCCCCTCTCTCATGCACAACACACCCACAAGTGCAACAGAGAATATGAACTTCCTGTTCCTTTCCTTCTTTCTCTTTCCCTCCAGTTTGCTTGTTTCAACCTGTGATCACACCCTTGTTATTTCAATCATTTTTACACCTATGTACTTGGGGATTCAGCCTGGTGAGTTCCAGTTCTTTATGTTCTTTTGACGCAGTTGGTGGTGCAGGGTTTTCAGTCTCTCTCATCACTCTGTGGGATATGTCGAGTGAGAATCTGAGAGAGTTTATTTTCCCAATAGCCATTCTGCCCCAGCTCAGAGCTGTGCTTCTGCTGCCTAAGTCTTTTCTCCTCTGGTAGAACACCCCCCCGGTGCATGCTGGGAAGATTCTCCGAGGTGGGCATCTGTTGTCTTTTAAAAATAGTCTTCTATAGTAGAAATATTGGCAAATGCAATAAAAGAGGATAAGGAAATAGAAAGTGTAGGAGAGGGGAAGGTTAAAAATATGAACTTATTGGCAGATGATACACAATTAATAATTACATATCCAGTGACATGCATACATGAAATACAAAAACATCTAAAGGCATTCAAAGAATCAATGGGATTAAAGTTGAATTGGGATGAGTTTGAAATGAATGTATTTGGCGCAGTGGTTAAATGCCTGTACCGCAGGTAAAACTGTGCTCATGACCTGGGGTTCAATCCCAGGGAGCCGGCTTATGGTTCACTCAGCCTTCCATCCTTCCAAGGTCAGTAAAATGAGTACCCAGCTTGCTTGGGTGTGGCAATGTGTAGCCTACATACTGTAATTAAAAAACTGTAAACTGCCCAGAGACTACTTGTAGTGGTATGGGGTGGTATATAAGCAAAACACTTTTTTATTATAAAGAGGAATAAATAAAGCTGTTTAAGGAAATATTTGAAGGTAAGGTACATAAGAACATAAGAAGAGTCGTGCTGGATCAGGCCAAAGGCCCATTTAGTCCAGCTTCCTGTATCTCACAGTGGCCCCACCAGATGCGTTTGGGAGCGCATGAGACTAGATATCTGTCTTCTGATGCCACTCCCCTGCATCGGGTAAATTAAGAAATAGTATTAATTACTTGGGAATAAGGCTAACATGGGATCTACAGGAGATGCTAAACAGTAAATATGGAAACAAATAAAAATAAATATAGTCTTCTTTTTAAACTGTGCTTCAAATTATACTCGCTTGATTCGTTTTCCAGTTCGGAGCACTTAGTTTGGGAGTAACCAGAATGGTGTGGTGGACAGAGTGATGATTAGGACTCTGGAAATGAGTTGTAATAATCACTCCACTTGGCCATGGAAACTCACTGGAGGAGTGAAACTGGTCAAACCACTCCCTATTGGGGTCACTCTATGGCACGGATGGCGAACCTATGGCATGCGTGCCAAAGGTGGCACAGAAAGAGCTTTCGCCTGGCACGTGACAGGCTCCTTGCACCCCCCCACTTCCCCCTCTGCTGGACCAGCCATGAGGAATTTGTGGAGGGGTAAGTGGGGGGGCAGGGAGCATGTTGGGTGCCAGCCCAGCCCTGCCGTCGCCATTGCCATTGCCACCCTTGCCGCCGCCCCCTCTCGCCCCTGACCCCGCCTCCGCCAACCCCACCGGTAACCCTGACCCCATAGCCCTTGCTGCCCTCGACCTCGCCCCACCCCTGAACCCCTGCAGCCGCTGATCCCAACCCTGCCACTGCCACTGTCCCCATCACCCTTGCCGCCCCTGCCGCCGCCGACCCAACCCCGCCTCCGCCACCATCACCACTGCCAGCCCTGCCCCTCCCACCGTGGACAACGATGGCCCTAACCCCGCCCCTTCCGTCACCCTTGCTGCCTTCGCCCCCTTCCCCCCTGCGCTGCCACCGATCTCGACCACCACCACCCCCGCCACTGCCGCTGCCGAGTTTGGGCATCCGGTGGCAAAAAGGTTTGCCATGCCTGCTCTACGGCATTCTGACTTGATGGCACATAACTGATTGTTGCTGTTACAATAAACTTCCTAATTGTTAGAGCAGTACAACAATGGAACCCAGGGGTAGAGGCATTCGAGGGAAAACTGGACAAGATCTGCTTTGTCAGATCTGCTTTGATTTGGACCCTTGCCTTGAGTAGATGGGTTGGATGTGATGGCCTGAGAAGTCCCATCCATCTCCATGGTTCTATGAATCTGGCCTGGAAGCACGCAGCTGCCTGCCAAATGCGGGGAAATAGAATCATGCTACAGAGGAGTGGAACACTCACAACAATGGGGCCAAAATACAAGAAGGCGTGGTGGCTCAGCAGGCTAGAGTCCTGAAAAACGGTCGGCTGCAAAGTCGGCAGCTCGGTGGTTCAAATCCTGGGTGCCACGCAGCAGAGCGAGCTCCTGCTGTTAGCGCCAGCACCTGCCAACCTGGTCGTTTGAAAGCATGTAAATGCAAGTAGATAAGTAGGTACTGCCATAAAAAGCGGGAAGGTAAAACTGTGTTTCCTTGTAGCCATGCCAGCCATGTGGCCATGGACTTGCACAACACTGGCTCTTTGGCTTGAATGCAGTGATGAGCACCGCCCCTAGAGTCGGACACGACTAGCGCGCATGTGCGGGGGGAACCTTTACCTTTACCTTACAAGAAGCCAGATTTTGGTCCAATATCAGAATAAAAGGTCTTAATTGTAAGAGCAGTATGATGACAGAACTAATGACCTTGAGAGGTGTTGAGTGCGCCAACGGTGGAGGCATTCTTGAGAAATGTAGACAATGACCTGGCAGGTATCTTTTGTTTTAGATTCTTGCCTGGAGCAAGAGGCTGGACTCAATGGCCTTAAAGAGGCCCCTTCCAACTCTAGGATTTTATAAAAAGAAATGGAAAGCAAAACAATTGGGATGGAGAACGAGTGAAGAAAAGAGAAAGCACATGCAAAAATACCCCCCACCCCGACCGTTGCATATAGGCGTCTTTCTTTACACAGAGAAAGCAGGGTTCCCGATTTCTGAAAAGATTTTGGGAGCTGGCACATAACGAACCTCTCTGCAATTTGCTCTCATTATCCAGTCTCCAGGTTTTCAACGCTGGCACCCCACCTGCCTGCTCATGCTCCCCCCCCTTCCACAACCCCTCCTCTCTTCTTTCTTTCCAGCCCCTTTTATTATCTTCCCGCTTTTCTATGCCCGTTTTGTAGGCTGCCGTTCTCTCCTTCCCCCCTCCGGCTTCCGTTGTTCCTCCCCTCTCCATTTATGTCTCGGCTCACGAGAAACTCCACATGAACAGTTGTCATGGCATCTCCATCAGCCCGACATTTCCCTAGGAAACCCATCAGGAATCCCCTTCTCATGCTCACACCTCTCAGGAGGATACAGCCATAGGCAGGCAGAGAGGTGGGATCCGTACGCTGTCGGAAGGATGGACGCAAGATGAGCAGGGGGGAGATAATAAAGAACAGAGGCATGGTTTCACCTGAACCCCCTTGGACAGTTGCCTTATGCATTGTGGTTCAGACATGGACAACACAGCCTTTGTGTTCCAGGTGCAGTGGGTCAGTCAAGGGGTAGGTCAGTTCTTGAATTCAGACCCTCGTTCCAGCCATCAGACCCATCTGACTGTCCTTGGCAGGCTGCCCACGCTGAACTTCCCTTTTTTGCTCTGCGTGCAACAGGAACAGAAATAACTAGAGCGCTGGAGAGAAGAATAGAAGAGTTCAGCAGGAGTGAGATAATGTTCATTCAAAACCTCAGGCAGGTGGGCTGGCTTAATCCAGAAGCAATGGGAACAAGCAAAATCTACCAATTTCCGTGCATCCTAGTTTTATTTTTAAATAAACCTAGGGAATGGTTACAGAATGAACATGAATCAAGTGAAGCTGCAGAATTGGGATTTAAGTTGCATGGTAGTCACATGGTTTGGGGAGGTGGTGGTTTAAAAACACAAGAACATAAGAAGAGCCATGATGGATCAGGCCGACGGCCCATCTAGTCCAGCTTCCTGTATCTCATAGTGGTCCTACCAGATGTGTCTGAGAGCGCACGGGACTAGATATCTATCTCCTGATACCACTCCCCTGCATCTGGTCCTTGAAGTACTATGGTTTTAAGCCTGGAGAATGAACATCTCCATCATGGTTTGTAACCTCTGATGGACTTTTCCTCCAGGAATCTGTCCAATCCCCTTTTGAAGGCATCCAGGCCAGATGCCATCACCACCTCCTGTGGCAGGGAGTTCCACAGACTAGCAACATGCTGAGTTTAAAAAAATATTTTCTTTTGTCAGTTCTTACTCTCCCAGCCCTCAATTTGAGTGGATGTCCCCTTAGTTCTGGTATTTTGTGAGATGGAAAAGAGTTTCCATTTGTCCACTTGACTCATGCCCTGCATTATTTTGTACGTCTCAATCATATCCCCCCTCAGGCACGTTTTTCCAGACTAAAGAGCCCCAAATGTTTTAGCCTTTCCTCATAAGGGAGGTGCCCCAGCCCGGTAATCATTTTAGTCGCTCTCTTCTGCACCTTTTCCAGTTCCACTATGTCTTTTTTGAGATGCGGTGATCCGAGTTGTACACAGTACTTCAGGTGTGGCCTTACTATCATTTTGTACAATGGCAATATAATGTTGGCTTTTATAAAATTATTTTCAATCCCCTTTTTGATAATCCCTAACATGGAATTAGCCTTCTTCACCGCTGCTACAGACTGGGTAGACACCTTCATTGAGCTGTCCACCAACATACCAATTTGTGCATCCTCTTGGGAAACTTTTAATCTGTTTTTAAATTAGGTTGCCTAATGGCTGAAAGGGCTATACAGGATTTTGAAATCATTGGATTTGAGGCTTTGGCCTGCCTCTCACAGCTACTTAGTTGTTGCTGCTGTGGCATTATTTTTAATATCATTATTGATATAGAGACATAAATAGGCCAAACGTTGCTTAGTTGATTCCCACGGGTGACAAGGAAGAGTGATAACCGTCAACAAAAATGTTGTGCATTGTTTCCTCTCACTTTGGGGGAAATTGCTCAGTTTGGGGATGGAGATAAAAGAATGAATAGAAGTGGGTTTTGTGCAAAAAATGGGGCACAGATTTTTGTCCAAATGTTTTCGATGAAATCTTGTGCATCCTTCTCCAGAAAAGCCACGTCTCCTTGCCTCACTGTTGGTTTTTTAAATATATAGACATATGAAATAAAATAAAATACTATTTTTGAGACCAGTGTGATGGAAGAGAAGCATTGGTCTTTTCACTTCCTCGCAGGAGAAAAATGCCTTACAGATGCTTGCAATTTTTGCAGCGCAGCACCTTAGCATCCTGAGACACTTTTACAATTTTTATCTCTTCCCGATCATTGCAAGATCTGTGAAGATTCACCACACCGTTAGTCTCTGGGTGAGTTCCTGGCAAGTTTTCACAGAGTTCTTCAGAAAAATGAACAACTAGGCACCATCCATGTTTAATCTGATGCCTCGTGGCGCAGTGGTTAAATGCCTGTACTGCAGGTAAAACTGTGCTCACGACCTGGGTTCAATCCCTGGTAGCAGGCTCAAGGTTCACTCAGCCTTCCATCCTTCCGAGGTCGGTAAAATGAGTACCCAGCTTGCTGGGGGGGGGGCAATGTGTAGCCTGCACACTGTAATTAAAAAATTGTAAACCACCCAGAGACTACTTGTAGTGGTATGGGGCGGTATATAAGCAGCACACTTTGCTTTCTGCTGGGTTTAGCTCTTGCCTTACATTGGCCTGGTCTGGCCTGTGGATTGCATGGGAGCCAAGCTGGGGTCCTTCAGCTGCTGATAAATGAGCACCCCCACCATCTTGTGCTCATGGCAGAAGGGAACCACTGGGAAGGGTCACAGAACATTCATTCCTGATCTATTTATTTATTTATTTATTCAATTTTTATACCACACCATCTGACCAAGGGTCACTCTGGGCGGCTTACAAAAGTTAGAAAATAGGCAATACAAAACAATACAATTGAACAACATACAAAATATAAGAATTTAAACAATCAAATGTAATTGACTCTAAGGGCCTTTGTACACGACCCCTAAACTCTGCAGCAAATGGCTGCCAGCTCCGGAGCTTACAATTGTTTCCCCACCAGCTCCGGAGTTTGCAGGAAATTGAGTGCGACCACGCCCACCTAAGCGCGTCCCAGCGCACTTTTCTTGTACCTGCTCTTGGAGGGTGAAAATCCCCAGCTCCGGATTTAATCTGGTGAGTGCGGGGCTCTCCTCGCTTCTGTTTTTTTTTGCCTCCCGCCCCTTTAAGAGAAGGGGCGGGCGGCAAAAAAAAAAAAAAAACAAACAGAAGAGAAGGAATCAGGGCGACGACGGGGCTCCGGGCGGCTTCGGAGGTGAGCCTGCATTTTTTCCTCTCTTTCTTCCTCCCTCCCCACACGCAGACAGGATCAAGGAAGTGCGGAGGGGTGGGGACGCAGAAAGAGCAACGAACCCCCAAGATCCCTGGTCCGAATTTAAGTGGCCAGCGGATCTTAGGGGTCGTGTGAAAAGGCCCTAAAACAAGCCAGGAATAATAAATCAAATACAATGCAAACCAATAGAGACGGATTACAATGTAAAACCTGGGTCAGGGAATTGAACAAGAAGATTGTTTTTAATAGGCTGCCTTTCTCCTGATAAGGGCATCCAAGGTGGCTTAATATCTTAATTTCTGTGATGCCATGAAAGCACCATTACAGCCACAACTCTATATACAGTGGACCCTTGTATAACAAACAGTTTGTATAACATAAAATTTGTACAACATGAAAACTTCCGGAGATAGAAGCAATTTGCTTAACATAATCGCCTATGGGGCGAATCTGTACAACATAAAAATGGGATCACTCTGTTTTCAATGCATTCCTATGGGAAATTTGTATCAAGGAAAATTTGCTTAACATAATTTCATTTGGAACAAATTAATTCCTTTATACAAGGCACCACTGTACGTAAATCTACAGTGAAATCCTGTCCATGTCTAATCAGAAGACCTATCGGCCACCATTGCTCCCCTAGCCCTAGATAACTTTCTTTTTCAGAACAGACCTGGTGAAAGCAAAATCTAAAGGAAAAATGATTTGGAGGGGTGTGAACATTGCTCCTTGGGATGAATTCACCTAAAGAATTTGCAGGGAGCTGGAAGAATTTACCAGTCCCAATCATTCAGTGGCATTTACTAAGTGTCAGAAGGTGAGGGACTGGGTGAAGAGGGTCCCCATTTGTGCACCCCAATGTGAGCTTCTGGAGTGCTTCTGGAGAGTTTTAAATTTAAAATGGTTAAAACTCGTTTTGCTCTCAGAGATGCACAGAGGAGAATAGCTCCGAGTCCCCCAGAATAGTCCACCCCTTTCTCCTTAACTGTCACTTAAGGGTTCACTAAGTCACTCTATTTGTAGGATAGAGAATAAAAAAAGTTTCTTCGCTTGCAGTTGTGAGCGCACATCAAGGGCAAGCAACCAAACACTGCTTCCAACAGATTAAAGAGGGGAGAAAGAAGCGCTTAGCAGAGGGGCAGGGCTCTTTTCATATTCAGAGTTGGGAGGGAACAA
The DNA here is from genome assembly GCA_029282475.1 of Phrynocephalus forsythii. NCBI lineage: Eukaryota > Metazoa > Chordata > Lepidosauria > Squamata > Agamidae > Phrynocephalus > Phrynocephalus forsythii. The sequence continues at coordinate 122,401,844 of JAPFRF010000003.1, read as the reverse complement.
TTGGTCAGTGTTGGAGAGAGTGACATCGTTCCAGTACAGAACCCCCCTCCCCCTCGGTTATTCTAACCACAGGCAGCATGCAAGGTTGTAAAAGCTCCAACACAAACAGGCCTTGGTGAGATCACGACCTACAAAGCAAGCTGAGAAAGCCAGTGACAGGGTCACTGTTGCCAGACAGCTGCTGGAGGAGACACTTGAGCCGGATGCTCAGGACATTAAGAGAACAGCCTGCTAACAATATAGTATTCTCTAGACCCAGCAGGAGCCTTGGCTTCCGACATCAAATGGAACACAAGTGCTTCTCCCTTCACTGTGGTTCGTGCAGGTTGCACAGAGTGCTTCTAGTATTTTATGAACCAAAATATATATGTGCACACATGCATCTGTGCACACACACACACACACACACACACACACACACACACACACACACACACACACACACACACACACACACACACACAGGGGGGTCAGGTTGCTGAGAAAGAGGCAACCAGTCAGCCTGATTTCGAAGAGCCCCATGGAGAGGGGGTGTGAAAGTGTGTACTTGAGCCCTGACATGTTGTTTGAAGGACCGGGACAATAAAAACACCACCCTTTGCTTCAGATGCAGCCTCAGAACTTCTAAGCTCTGGGCCTCAACTAAGAAACTACCTGGCATATTTTCCATCTTGCTAAGGACTTTACATTTAAGAAATAACTCCTGGCAACTCCATCTTTTGCCATGTTTTAACCTGCTGGCAAAGCTCTGGGGAAGAGGTTTTTTACCCACGAAATATTAGCCAATTTTTTTGGGTTATTTTTCTAGTAGCCTAAAGGTATCACCTGCTCTACTTTTGTATTTGGCTTTAGTTTCTTAGCAGGTCATTCAACAATGGTACATCCGTTGGACAGTGGTGAGCATTTCCACCATGGAGAGAAAGAGAAACATGAGACAATGGGAATGCTGAACTAAATGGGTTGTGGCTTGTTCCAGCAAGACTGTTCTTATGTTCTTTTGTTCTAACCCTCTGCCAGATCTGCTTGGCATGGGATCCCTGACTTGAACAGGGGGTTGGTCTTGCTGGCCTTACGGACCCCTTCTAACCCCATGATTCTATGAGCCTACGATACTAACTCTTGCAGAAACGGAAAGAACCAGTCGCACAAATGCATCGAATTCTCTCTGCAAACACACTCCTAGAATACATTCCGGGATGCCGAACAATCCACCAACACCCCTGCCTTTGCTGCGTCAGTCTCCAAACCCTGAAGGAACACAATCATCCTACTTTTGACCCCCCCTCAAAAAAAAGTTACACTCATGCGTGAGTTAATTTAAAAACAGCATGCAGTAAATAAAGTTGTGCAGACTTGAAGTGGAGAGATTTCCCCTGCAGCCTGCAAATAATCACATCAAGATTTCACGGCGGACACCTCTGGATCTAACGAACCTTCGCCACATCATCCCACACCGAGATGCCCCGAGAAAAAATTCTGCACAGCCTCAAGAAGGCCCAAACGGCTCCGCTCATCCATGCTGACATTTTTAATCATCCGGTTCCTTCCAGGAGCGAGTCAAAGCCGATGACAGATTTAATATATTTTGGGGTGTCCCTGGGTTATGGCCATGTTATACCACAGTTACATAACCCTCCAACCTAGCTTAGTAAGAGTCCCCCCCACACACACACAACAGCCCCCAACTCCTAGTCATGGATCCGCATCATCGCCACGCCTGTCATCCCAGCCCTCCATCAGCATGACGGCTTGGAGTTCCGGAGAGGGAAACTCTGCTTCCAGACAGGGATATTCTCTTTCTTTGCCGGTTATATAAGCTCCCGGTGTCCTTTTATGGCTCGTTTCCTGCCTCCACCGGAGACTGCCAGGGACCAGTGTAGCTCGTTGAACTGCCTCTGTGGGCTGGCCCTGGAATGAATGATGATTAAGCGGCTGATTCAGGCTGCCTAAGGGGCAGGCGTGGCGGGGGGGGGGTGACAGAGTTTGGCAAGAACCTTGGAGGGGCAGAGGCGCCCTCCTCTCAAAAGGTCATAGTACCCCGCAACTCTTCCCCCCACCCACCCCGCTTCATGAGAGTTAACATCCTGCTACTGATCCCCATGTCCTCTGGAAAAAATAAAAGCATACCCCCCGTCCGTGTGTACCTTTCTTCCCTGACCCCTTTGTCCTATTCAATACAGACCCTACAGTCTCACGGGGGATGCCCTTGAGCTGTGTGAATGCACCATGCAAACACGTGCCGGGGACAGCGAGCCATGGCACGGGGGCGCACAACTCCCCTTTCGAATCCCTCCCCCCCCCTCTTTGGACCCGAGGTCCTCGGGTGCGCGGGGTGGTGGTGGGGGGAGCGAAGGGAGGACCTGGCTGGATTTCGAGGGTTTTCCGAAAGAACCTGTCTTCTGGGTCCAAGGAAGGGGGGAGAGCCGTCCGAGGGGGCTTTATCGGGGTGGAGGGAGTGGGAGTAGTTGGGGTGGGGGTGGGGGGGGGAGAGCGAAAAGGTAAGGAATTACTCATCCATCCATCCATCCATCCATCCCAGCTGTCGGCAGAAGAACCTTTCAAGCGCTCCTCCTCGCGGGGCGTCTGGGGGTGTGCGTGCGGGAGGGGGCGGCCGGGGGGGGGGAAGAGAAGCGAGCCGGGAGGGGCGGCGGCGGCGGCGGCGGGGGGTGGACTCGCCCGGCGCTGCGTTCGCCTGCATCCCTCTCCACCAATCAGGGCCGAGGCGCCCAGGAGCCCAGAGGATGGGCGACGCCCACAGAGGATGCTGCGTGGAGTATAAGTAGGGGGACCCGACGGAGACGCCGGCACAGCGGAGCGAGAAGCCGAGCCGTGCTCTGTTGTGGAGGGATCCAGCGAGCGATCCAGGAGCGATCCATCTATCCATCCATCCAGCTAGTTTCAGACCCTTAGGAGAAATTAAAGACCCCTTCCTTCTCCTCCAAAAAAAGCAGGCGAGACCGGAGAAGGGGCGGCGGCTGCACCGATCCCGGCAGGGGAGAGGGTTGGTGTTTTTATTTCGCCCCCCTCGGGACTTCAAGGCACACTGAGGACCCGAAGCTGAAAACAACTTTCTTCGTTTCCCCCCCCCCTCCCGGCCCCGGACTTGGATTTTGCAACGCAGGCGCCTTCGGATCCGGTTGCGTTTTGTGTGCTTTTCAAAGCAGGACAGGGAACCGGCTTCGGGACGGTGGTGGAAGGATAGCTTTGAAGAGCTAAAAGAGGCGCCGGTGATCCCCGACGGTCGTCCCTTGGAGCCATGCAGCTGGAGAATATCAACCAGGGCAACCTCCACGCCTTCCAGGGCCACCGTGGGGTGGCCAACCACCACAAGCCCAACGTCATCCTCCAGATAGGGAAGTGCCGGGCCGAGATGCTGGAGCACGTGAGGAGGACCCACCGGCACCTCCTGACCGAAGTGTCCAAGCAGGTGGAGAGGGAGCTGAAAGGACTCCAGAAGTCGGTGGGCAAGCTGGAAAACAACCTGGAGGACCACGTCCCCTCGGCTGCCGAGAACCAGCGGTGGAAGAAGTCCATCAAGGCCTGCCTGGCCCGGTGCCAGGAGACCATCGCCAACCTGGAGAGGTGGGTCAAGAGGGAGATGAACGTCTGGAAGGAGGTCTTCTTCCGCCTGGAGAGATGGGCCGACCGCCTGGAGTCCGGAGGGGGCAAGTACTGCCCCACGGACCACTGCCGGCAGACGGCCTCGGTAGGGGTCGGGGGCCCGGAGGCCAGGCCCAACGAAGGGGAGATTTATGATTACGCCCTAGACATGAGCCAGATGTACGCCCTGACTCCGCCGCCCATGGGGGACGTCCCCCAGCCCCATGAATCGTACGAGTGGATCACGTCTCCAGAAGAGGTGCCGCCTTCCCCGGTGGAGACCCAGATCTTTGAGGACCCCAGGGAGTTCTTGACTCACTTGGAGGACTACCTGAAGCAGGTGGGTGGGACCGAAGAGTACTGGCTGTCCCAGATCCAAAACCACATGAACGGCCCGGCCAAGAAGTGGTGGGAGTACAAGCAGGACTCGGTCAAGAATTGGCTGGAGTTCAAGAAAGAGTTTCTTCAGTACAGCGAGGGGACCCTCACCCGGGACGCCATCAAGCGGGAGTTGGAACTTCCCCAGAAGGAAGGCGAGCCCCTGGATCAATTCCTTTGGCGCAAGAGGGACCTCTACCAGACCCTCTACGTGGAGGCGGACGAAGAAGAGATCATCCAGTACGTCGTGGGGACCCTCCAGCCCAAGCTCAAGCGTTTCCTGAGTCACCCCTACCCCAAAACTCTGGAGCAGCTGATCCAGAGGGGCAAGGAAGTGGAGTGCAACTTTTTTGATAACTCGGAGGAGCCCAGCCCCCAGAGAACCCCTGAGCATCAGCTCGGCGACTCCGTGGAAAGCCTGCCCCCCTCCACCACTGCCAGCCCGGCCGGGAGCGAGAAGACCCAGCCGGAGATCTTGATCTCACCCACCACCGTGATCTGACCTCGGAGGGGACCTGTCGGGCCTGATGCAGATTAAGTGGGTGGCTCCTTTAGGCAGAGGAGGTTTCCTTCGGCAGAAACCTGGCAGCCGTAAAGGGTCTGAGGAGACCCTCAGCCCAACGGCCGCAAGGAGGAGAATTGCTTCCCCCCCCCGTTTATTTTGGGGCTAGGGCAGACCATGTGGAGGACATGGCCAGCCTGAATTTCTGGAGGACTGGTGACAGTTCTGAGGATTCCTTTGAAACAACAGCAACAACCACCGAGCGTTGCCAGGGACTGGACTAAAGTCCTGAAGGCAATCGTCCTGTTCCTTGTGGCAATGCAAGCCAGAGACTCCTTGGGGGTCGGCTTCACAGGGAGTCCAATGGGCACAAGAGAAGGAGGTCCTTTCTGCTTTCATGGTCAGCCTTGTCCTTCAACGTGCTTCTCCTTCCGGGCATTCTCTTTTCCTTCTATAGCGATCACCGTGGCTTTACCTCTGCATCAACCAGCCGACACACACTGATTTTCTACAAAGCGAGCAGTTTCTGCTTCTGTTCCCACTTCCTCCAGCTTCTAGACTGAGCTTTGGACAGATTCGGATGGGAACACTCTGAGCAGGTTGGACTTTTAGAACTCTACCAAGAGTTTCAGCCTTCAAATCAAGCCAACTCCTGCTTCCACCCTGCACTTCTTTTTCTGCTTAAACAGACCTCTGGAGTCTCTTTGGCCTTTCAGGTCCATAAATGCCATCTCTTCCACCACCATGCATTCAACCGTGGGCCAGAAGTAACCTCAGGTGCTTTTTTCCTCTGTTTTGGACTTTGGAAGGTGAGGAGCTAGGTTAGACAGCACAGGTACCTCCATTCTTCATTTCGATGCTACAGATATTGCTATCAGGTGGCCGGGGAGGAGTGGCTATCCAATAAGCATCCCCCTCTGAATAGAAGATCAGATAGAACTAGTCCAAACCTCCACAGACGCTAGAATCTTAATTGAAAGGGGGATGGGAGTGCACCAACACAATCTGAATCCAGACGATGGAACCATTTTCATCTCGGAACCAAGAAGATGGAGATAACAACACTTCCTGAACCTCTTCTAAGTTGGACTGTTTAAAACTCCAGTTGAAACCGTTGATGGTGGAGCAAGCTACCCAAGGCTTGACGTCCCTTCATTCCCGAGCCCAGTGGAATGCTGATGGGCGTTCTGGTTTTTCAAAGAAGAGCGAGTTTGAAAGCTCAGCACCAGCACCTTTGATCAGCGGTCCGGACACAAACGCCCGGCAAGTTTGAGAACAGAGGGAAAGTAAGAGCACTGGAGTGATGGCCAGAACAATCGAAAGTTGAAACGATGCCTTCTGGAGCTGGTAGAGCAGGATGATGGAAGGAGTCAACTGGAAAGCTGAAGAATGAAGGGAGGTTGGCTGAAGCCCACTTCTGCTTCCATAGCCTCAAGACCAGCAGCGAAAAGCCACTCCATGACCACTGTTCAGCGAACCTTCAGGCTAGAGCTGCATCGCACAGGTAAGGGGGAAACTCCCAAGCGCTCTACTCTTTTTCACGGATATAAAAGACAATGGATAGGTACTGCCCTTAGATCCAGAGAACTACTTTCGGTTCTTGTGGGCTGGGCAGGTCATTAAATTTATGAAATGAAGGGAAGGATTTGAAGTTAGGAAAGGAGGAGTAAGCCATATCTAAGGGCTGTGGTTACTTGCCAAAGGAAAATTAATGGAAGAGAGGATTAAGAGGAGGGCTGATTTGGCCTACGAACGGAACGATGAGACCCATCTGTTCCACTTCTGCTCCCTTCTTGACAACACATAGAATGTCAAAGCCTGGAGGAACTGTCAGAAATACTGTGATGGGGTTCCTGATGGCAGGGGGTTGGACTAGATGGCCCTTGAGGTCTCTTCCAACTCTATGGTTCTATGAACTTCTAGAGATAGTCTACTCTGACCCACCTTCACGGCCTTGGGAGGGAACATCAGTGCAGTTTGATCTCCATCAAGGAGCTAGGCTAGTGAGGGCTGCCGGCTTTATCCCCCTTAGCTTTAAGAAGATCATCTTCCTGGAATGACCCGGTCTGGTGGCGTCTTCCAGGCGGGACCCACCAAGGGTTTGCAGGACGTTGGGGGTGGGGGTGGGCGAAAGCGAAGCAAGGTGCAAGTTGCTCCCACCTTGCATAACCCTTCCCTCTTGGTCTTTCAAGAGAGAAATGCAAGATGAATGGGAACTGGGTCGGGGGGGGGGGAGAGAGAGACGACACGCTGGCATCAGTACATTTCAACGGTGGGGAGGGGGGTGCTGGGCCAACAAAAGGATGCTTGTTCAGACAAAGGATGCTGTTTGGGCTCAGTGGGGGGGGGGGGCAACAATGCCTAATTGCAAGAGACCACCTATTGCTGAAACAGGACCTCTTTCTCATGCATGATCTTTCTTCCCCCACCTTTCCTCCTTGTTACAGTGAGTCATTCCAGAGCGGCTGTGAGCTTAAAAGCACTTCCCAAACAGTGAACAGCATGTGGAGCAGAGACCAAAGTGGAGAGGAGGCAGCTTGGAGAAACCCAGCATGCCACGGGTCTGGAGGGACGTCAGAAGGCAAAAAGCCCCGGCAGCTCCCGTGGAGACACTGCCAACAGAAGGTAATGACTTCTCTTCTTTGGCAAGGAGATCCCATTCCCCTGCTGACAGCCGCTTCTCAATGTCCACCGTAGCCTTCTCGAAGGAAGGAGATGTCCAGATGCCCCTGTCCAAGCACAGCTTGGGAGAGATGATGCTAGAATTCCTTCCTTTTAGAGAAATGGTTGCCAGCCTTGAGGTGTTCTTGAACTACAACGCCCAGGTATCTTTACCAGCACAATGAGTGGCAAAGGCTTCTGGAATTTTTAGTCCAAGAACCTCTGGGGATCTGGGTTGAACATTATGGCTTTAGTATAGAACAATGTCCCAAGGAGGTGAGGGAGATTTTATGGCACTGATCTGGCCCCACATCACCCCTTAACCAATGTTAGGTGTGTCATAAGAACATAAGAAGGGCCATGCTGGATCAGGCCAAAGGCCCATCTAGTCCAGCTTCCTGTATCTCACAGTGGCCCCACCAGATGCATCTGGGAGCGCACGAGACTAGATCTCTGTCTCCTGGCACCACTCCCCTGCACCTGATCCTTGAAGTACCCTGGTTTTAAGCCTGGAGATGACACATCTCCATCATGGTTGGACTACAATGCCCAGGTATCTTGGCCAGCACAATGAGTGGTGGAGGCTTCTGGGATTTTTAGTCCAAGAACATCTGGGGAGCCAGGGTTGAGCATTATGACTTTAGTTTAGAGTGATGTCCCAAGGAGGTGAGGTCTTTCTATCAGATCTTACTGAGGTAGAAGTGAACAACTGTGTTTCCCCAGACAGCAATTCTCCATCAGCCTTAATTGGTGAAAGATCATGGGGGTTATAGTCCACAAAGATATGGGGGACAAGTTCCCCGCTTCTGCTATAGAGTAACTTCTCATCAGAATTCACCCAATAAATCTCTAACATTGACTCTCCTCCTGGTTTCCTTACTCCATCGTCTAACCTCTACGTTCTTTGATTGTAGGGGGAGATCTTTCCCTTCAGTGGCCTGAGGGACAACTCCATGAATGACCACATCTCCACTTCCTTGGTATGGGGAAGAAGCCCATGGTTGGAAGCTCCCAGAGACTAAGCTCTACAAGACCACAAAAGAGTGGCAAGATGCAGATCAGCTGTTGCCGCGCTGGAAGCAGCAAAGAGGTGCAGAACAGAAGGCCAATCAGGATTGCCAAGCAGCAGAAAGATGATGTTGGAGCAACCACAACCTAAGCATCTCCGAGCGACACCAATTTCAAGGGACTGGAGGCATCAAGAGAGGCCAGAGGTCTGCAGACCTTTATGAAGGAAAGGACGTGTTATGGAACTGGGGGTATGGGTGGGGGATTCTGGGAGGAGGCTCTCTTAAAAATCCCTTTCCCATTCAGTTTACCCAAAAGGTCCATCAGAGAACCCCCTGAGGTTTGGCCAGTTGAAGCTGGAGATTTGTGAACCTTTAAATGCCCAGCATAACATCTTGGAATCAAAGATGTTCTGGAGATGAAGCCAGTAGTTCCAGGGCAGTGGACAAGCTTGCGTGATGAACGGCACATGCCCAATTTCCCACCTTGGCCACAGCACTAGAAGGAATGAATTTATTTTGGCTGAACTGATGCTTTGGTTGTGTTTCCCAAGGTAACCAGAGAACACAAATACACAGCATTATATGTAGTGTGCATATATCTGAACTTTTTTTTGTTTGGTTTTGATGTTCAAAGAGGTTTCCCTTCATAGTCCACCTGTCAAACAGGTTGGGTTGGAGGTGGTTTGGGGTTTTTCTTTAGTTCTTCCAGAACCCGTTGTCCTACAGCTCTGCTGTAGGTATAATGACATGTAAATGAGTGTGCCAGCAGGCCATCAAATGCTAGTACAGGTGGCCATTTTTTCTGACTCAGAATTGAGACAAGTCAGCAAATCTTCAGCCACCAAAAGAAGACCCTCCAGAGACAGAACCACTAAATTCATAGTGACAACTATATAAATGCTTTGGAGAAAATGGTCGATTCAAACAGAGACCCCCCCATGGCATATTTCATCACTGGCAATTCTGTCCCTATCATTGCAAACATCAGTTGCAAAGATGTGATGTGGTCCTTGTTCTGAGATCTGGCCATTTGGACTGCTGGATGTTGACTTAACACCCATTGCTTCTAACCAATGGGAACTTTATTTATAGCACTCTCATGTACTTATCATCAGCTCTCACTGTGAGATTTGGTGGAGTGTTACTCTCCCAAGGAGAACTCCATGGAGCATGGGGACATATCAATGAAACCAATGTCATCTATTTTGTGATATTCCTCTTAACAAAACTGCCGAGTATATTTTTAACTTTCCTCAGTGCTTTGCATGTTCTACAGATATGGGGTGGGGATATTGCCATTGTATTCTAAATGGTTTTGACGCCTCAGCTTTGATACACAAGGCCTCTTGTACATTCAATCCACTTTTTATTGTACAAGGATGTGTTGTCCTCCTGTCCTCGCCCTACCGGCGAATCACGAGAGGCTGTGTCAGCCAGTGTAGTTGTTAAAATAACAGCATTCTTCTGTTGCTAAGCAATTGTAGCAAAGATTGTTCATCCTAAGAAAAGAAAACCACCTCTTGCTTTTGTAGATTTCTACAATAAAACATTATACTAATTGACTAAGATAACCTTGGTCTCGTCTCTCATTTGTTTGCTTCATATGTTTTGTCACTGGCTAGGATTAACAAGGGCACACAGTTCTTAGTTTGAGTCTAGTTGGCTTTCTACTACAAATGTAGCTCTCCATATCTTGTTGGCCTGACCCTCTGTACTCTGTTGGTATCCATAGGCAGAAGTGAGGGATTAGGGTAGGTGTATTGGCTGGTGACAAAGTCCACACATTATCTGGAGAAGGATCAAGTCATGGCATCCCCTAGGAAAATCAATCAGCCAGCCAGCAGCACATGGAAATGTCCACTGAAAATTACCTCCCTGTGGGTTGATTTATTTATTTACACAACTTATATGCCGCCCACTACCCAAAGGTCTTGATGAGTAGTCATGACTCATAATGCTGGGCTGATGAACAAATGGGCCAGAAGCTTCCAATGTTCCTCACAGAAATAAGAACTTTTAAAAACTACATACCCCCAGAATCTCCAAGAGGTGTTACTGGATGTATTGAAAGTGAGCTGGGAGCTGAAGTCCAGTAGACAAACACTGCCCATCTCTGATTCCTGAGCCAGTGCTAGTTGAGTCTATTAGCTCTGTTGTTGTCATTTTTGTGACATACTGTATTAGCAAGAACATCCCAAGGTGTTTTTGTGTGCAAGGCAGAGGACCGCCTAGTCTCACCTGTCCCCAACTCAAGAAGAAAACTCCACCAATGTCTCTCCCCTCTGTGCAAGTATAATAATAATGATTCTCTGGTAGAGTATATTTCTGCCGCTTCCGAGATGGTTCAGCTTCCACTAACTCTACAGGCCCAAGCCCTGGTTGCTCAGCAATGGGACCCATAACCTGTAGCCCATTTATCGACGGATGTCCAGGTTCATCAACACCCATCGTGGCCCTTGTTAACCCGGGCGACGACCAAGCCGGTATAGGCTTCTTTATATTGTATAATGTCAAAGGAAAAGTAGATGAGGAAAAGACCTGGTTATGGCTCAACACTGAAAAAAGAGACAGAGGCCCTGATTTTTGTAGCTCAAGAACAAGCTATCAGAACAAATGCAGTTAAGGCCAGAATAGATAAATCAGATGAGTCCCCCACATGTAGACTCTGTAAAGAGGTAGATGAAACTATTGACCATATATTGAATCTTTGCAAGAAAATTGCTCAGACAGCATCATAATGTAGTTGCTCAAATGGTCCACTGGAATTTGTGTCAGAACTATCATCTGCCCATAACAAAGAACTGGTGGGACCATAAGCCTGAAAAAGTGACTGAAAATGAGCATGCAAAATTACTTTGGGACTTCCGAATACAGACAGACAGGGTTTTGGAGCATAATACCCCAGATGTTGTGATTGTGGAGAAGAAAAAAGTGTGGATCATTGATGTTGCTATACCAGGAGATAGTAGAGTAACTGAGAAGCAACTTGAAAAAATTACCCGATATCAGGATCTGAAAATTGAACTCCAGAGACTCTGGCATAAACCAGTACAGGTGGTCCCAGTGGTAATCGGCACGCTGGGTGCGGTGCCTAAAGAGCTAAGCAAATATTTAGAAGAAATTGGAGTTGACAAAGTCACCATCAGTCAGATGCAGAAAGCCACCTTACTGGGATCTACTCGCATAATTCGCTGATACATCACTGAGTCCTAAACGCTCGGGAAGCGTTCAACTAGTGATTGGTAATATAAAATCCAGCGTAGATAGCTGTGTGGTTAAATAATAATAATAATAATAATAATAATAATAATAATAATAATAATAATAATAATAATAATAATAATAATAATAATAATAATAATAATAATAATAATAATAATAATAATATAACTCAACATTGTAGGTTCATGTGGTCAATACTATACCCATTTTTAGGTTACAGACTGTCCGGGTTTTACCATCCATGTTTGTCTGATGCTGTTGGAACCCAGGGCTCCAACAGCTGCTCCCTTTCCTAATGCAATGCCGGCAGCATCATTTAGAGCAGTGGTTCTCAACCGGTGGGTCCCCAGATGTTCCTGGACTGCAACTCCCAGAAGCCTCCACCACTCACTGTGCTGGAAGGGATTTTTGGGAGTTGCAGTCCATGAACATCTGGAGACCCACAGGTTGAGAACCACTGATTTAGAGTCTTAGGCATTTTTCCAAACTTTGCTTGCTAAGATGCATCCTACCTAGAAACACCAAAGGAAAGCCTGGGTTGGATACACTCTTCATAAAATATTAAATTGAACCCAGGACTTTCTACATGACAAGAATTGCTCCCCACTATGGTCTTAATCCCTTCCACTCTCTTGATATTCACGTGATTATTACTGCAACCACACTGATATACAGTAGATATCTGTATATGTACATATCTGCTCAGCTTGATTCTTGAGCAGCAAACAGCTTCACATCAAAATCAGATCAAATTCAATTTTAGTTATAGTCAGGGCAGACTCATGACTCCAGTCCTAGGGAAGCTGTGGATCCACGCAGACGCAGAGTCTTAGATTGGATATTCAGCAGGGGCATGTTGGCTCAGTGGGCTAGAACGTTGAAACTTTGGGCTGCAAAGTCGGCAGCTTGGCGGTTCGAATCCCCGGTGCCATGCAGCGGAGTGAGCTCCCGCTGTTAACCCCATCTCCTGCCAACCTAGCAGTTCTAAAGCATGTAAATGCAAGTAGATAAACAGGTTCCACTGTAAAAAGCAGGAAGGTAAACAGTGTCCCATGTGCAGAAATGCATTCACCTCTGCCAGCCACATGGCCATGGACTTGCACAACACTGGCTCTTTGGCTTGGAAACAGAGATGAGCACCACCCCTAGAGTCAGACACAACTAGCACACAAGTACAAGGGGGGGATCTTTACCTTTATTCAGCACCCTGGAGAGCTCCCATAAATTCCCACCTAAAATCCAGATTGGATTCCGTCACATATTGCCGCTAGTTACAGCTGTATCAGCCCCCAAAACCACAGCCTTATTTTATATAGCCTTGTAACTGAAATAAGCAGAGCATATGTCAACATAATATTTACAAACAAGGCATATTAAAGATATAGGAATAATGTAAATAAATGCAGAGTGATGAAGCAAGAAACAAGGAAAGGGAAATAAATCTGTGCCTATGCTTATGAAGAATCAGGTAAATACATTTTCTTAAGGTTGATGAAATTCAGCAGTTTAGTGTGAGTCAATCAAAATGATTCTATTCCACAGTGTAATCTGTTAGTAATGCTGTCATCCACCCACGTGAAAGGTTTTGCTTCAAAATGCAACAAAACCACTCCTCTAGCCTGTTTCCAATCCCTGTATTGCTTCCCAACTTCCAAAAGTCCTCACAAGTTGTGGGAATTTTAAACTCCACTTTCCAAAAGGTGGTACTCCAAAAGAATATTTGTAGAGTATACAGCAGGACCCCCGCATTCACTGATTCATTATCCACTGATTCAGTTATCCACAGTTGGCAGAGGAAAAAAGTAAATAAATTATTCGGCAACTGCAAAGCAAGCTACTGTCACAAACAGAAGCTGTAAAGCAAGCTACTGTCGTAAAACAGAAACCATAAAGCAAGCTACTGCCTCAAACAGAAGCTGTAAAGCAAGCTACTGTTGCAAAACAGCAGCCATAAAGCAAGCTACTGTCACAAAACAGCAGTTTTTGGGGATTTTGGTGTTCTCTCTTATCCATGGTTTTCATTATCCACGGGAAGGCCTGGAACCATTCCCCAGTGGATATTGGGGCCCTACTGTATCTGTTGAGCATCACAAGGTCTCACAGAAGCCAATTAGAGGTGCAAGATTTCAGGTTTGATCATGAGGTTCACTCTCTTCTCCTCAGGTTTGGCTCTGAAATGTCAGAGGATGGAGTCCCGTCGTTTGAGGACATGGCATTTCAGATATGCCAAGAAGCATTTTTCCTGCCCACAACTGTCTACTGTGCATGCTCTACTGCTCCTGTGTCTGGACCTCACAGGCCAGGATTTAAATTCACAATAAAACTTCTGTGTTGCCTGCTGTCTCACACACCACCTTACAGTTCCTGCAGAAGGCTCCACCCCTTGTGGCATCACCAGAGTTTGGTTAGATGTCATAGCAATTGGGCCTGAAATCTCATGGAACAAGATTCTCCCAAATTATATGGGAACCTTATAAATCAGTGATGGAGAACCTTTTAGAGACCAAGTTTCCAAACTGCGATTCAAAACCCACTTATTTTACGCAAAATGCCAGTATGGCAATTTAACCTCAATACAGTGCTACCCTGGGGATACTTCGGGTGCTACCCTTCGGGAAAGCAAGGATCAAAGAGCAGGCTTCTGAACTTCTGGTGGACACAGCACCCTCGCTGTGACTGCAGGAAATTAAAAAACCTGCTCTATGAGTCTCTGAAGAGTAGCAACCGCTCCACCTCTCTGCCCTGGGCAGACGGAGTGCAAAACCATTGGGAAAGATAGGGGGAGTGGCACCAGCTTGTGGGCTTGTTTGTAGCCCCAGGTTACTCTCCAGCCACGGCTCTCTGGGCATCCCAAAAGCGGTATGGCTGGAGAGTAAATGGGGGCTACAAAGGAGCCCACAAACTGCTGCCTCCCCTTCACCTGGCTCCCTGCACAGAGCCATTTCGAGATCACCAAAATGAGCAGCGTGAGCTGAAGAGTCAACTGGGTCTCTGAACGAACCCACGAGCTGCTACCTCCCCTTCTCCTGGCTCTCTTCACGGAGCTGTTCCAAGACTGTCCAAATGGCTCCGTGAAGAGAGCATGGCAAGGGGGGGGAGCAGTGGTCTGTGGGTTCCTTCGCAGCCCCAGTTTACTCTCTAGCCATGCTGCTTTTGGGATGCCCAGAATGGCGTGGCTGGAGAGTAAACAGGGGCTACAAATGAGCCCACAAGCCGCTGCCTCCCCTTCACCTGGCTCTATGCACGGAGCACAGTGGCGTGCTCCGAGCATGGAAGGAAGTGCCGTGGCTTTGAGAGGGCATAAGAACATAAGAACATGAGAAGAGCCATGCTGGATCAGGCCAAAGGCCCATCTAGTCCAGCTTCCTGCATCTCACAGCGGCCCCACCAGATGCGTTTGGGAGCGCATGAGACTAGATATCTGTCTCCTGATACCACACCCCTGCATCTGGCCCTTGAAGTACCCTGGTTTAAAGCCTAGAGATTACACATCTCCATCATGGTTTGTAACCCGTGATGGACTTTTCCTCTAGGAATCTGTCCAATCCCCTTTTGAAGGCATCCAGGCCAGATGCCATCACCACATCCTGTGGCAGGGAGTTCCCTAAACTTACAACGCGCTGGGTGAAAAAATATTTTCTTTTGTCAGTTCTTACTCTCCCAGCATTCAATTTGAGTGTATGTCCCCTAGTTCTGGTATTTTGAGAGAGGGAGAAGAGCTTCCCTCTATCCACTTTACTCATACCCTGCATTATTTTGTATGTCTCAATCATATCCCCCCTCAAGCGCCTTTTTTCCAGACTAAAGAGGCCCAATTGTTTTAGCCTTTCTTCATAAGGGAGGTGCCCCAGCCCAGTAATCATTTTAGTCGCTCTCTTCTGCACCTTTTCCAGTTCCACTATGTCTTTCTTGAGATGCGGTGACCAGAATTGTACACAATACTCCAGGTGGGGCCTTACTATTGTTTTGTATAACGGCATTATAATGTTGGCTGTTTTATTTTCAATCCCCTTTTTGATAATCCCTAGCATGGAATTGGCCTTCTTCACTGCTGCCACACATTGGGGAGACACCTTCATGGAGCTGTCCACCAACACACCAAGATGCCATGTGCCCACAGAAAGGGCTTCATGTGCCGCCTTTGGCACCTGTGCCATAGATTCGTCAACACCGCTATAAATGTTGACTCTTTAAATGGCCATCAGCTCAACAGCCAAAATCCTGTTGCATAGCTCTTTCAGTTCTATGGACTAACATATCATTCCCCATTGTAGATTAAAGAGTTTTTGCTTCAGTTTCAGGCTATTCACTCACAATCAGAGAGAATCAGTTGCAACTTAAAATAGTAGCAGAAACATTTTAATGTGGCCATCTGCTGCTCCCGGTGACACCATTCCTGCCACACTGTTATGGGTATGAGGCAGGAGTGATGGGCTTCCGTCAATTAAATTGGTGCTAAAATCTGGATTAAGTCTTCAAAATTTGCCCCTCAAGGGACTTGGCCGTCCCTTAGATGCTAACTCAACATCTAAGAGGAGAAAACAACAGTGGTCACCACAGGACATGGCCTCAGTTACCCGCCATTATTTGTGACAATTGGGGAGAATCCATTTTTGGTGAGAAGGTAAGATGGACTCATTCTCTCCATTTGCTAAGATTAACTATGCCTGTCAAGCATTTCTGAAAGTGCTTAGATCAGTAGTGGCCAAACTTCGGCCCTCTAGATGTTTTGGATCACAGCTCCCAGAATTCCAAGCCTGTATTGCCAATGACAAAGGACTGTAGGCATTGTGGTCCAGAACTTCTGGAGGGCTGAAGTTTGGACACCACTGACTTAGATATAGGTTGGGAAACACCTGGCTGGAGAATAGTACATGTGAAAGGGATCTGGGAGTTTTGGTGGACCACAAATTGAACATGAGTCTGCAGTGTGATGTGGAGGCCAAGAAAGCCAATGTGATTCTTAGTTGCATCAACAGAACTAATGTCTATATCAAGGGAAGTGATAGTACCACTCTATTCTGCTCTGACCAGGCCCTGAAAGACAGGGGGAAGAAGACTGAGGGGAGGCATGAAGGCACTTTTCAAATCCTTGAAAGATAGTCATACAGAGGAGGGGCAGATCTGTTCTTCATCAGGGCACTGAATAATGGGCTCAATCTACAGGCAGCCAGATTTAGAATGAGTATCAGGAAAAACTTCTTAACTGTTAGAGCAGTATGACTATGGAACAAATTACTTTGAGAGGTAGTGAGGCCTTCAAGAGAAAACTGGACCACCATCTGATAGATCTGCTTTGATTTGGGTTCTTCTATTGAGCAGGGGGTTGGACTCCATGGCCTTGTGGAGTCCAGTTATTCCATTATTTTATGATTCCAACCCAACATACTATTTATAGAAGTGCCAACTGGCTGCCTGGATTAGAACCCATCAGAAGGGCTTGAACCCTCCATCCGAAAAGTCCATCTCACTGCTCCCACCAAGGAAACAAGGAATCTCGCTGCCTCTCAGGCTGCAGGCAACATCAATTGTGGCCCTAACTAATAGCCACCGAGGTCCCAAAACCAAATTAACCAAAGCCGGTTTTAAAGCCGGCCAAACTGGTACCCATCATTACACCCTACAGCAAAGTATTTATTTATTTATTTATTTATTTATTTATTTATTTATTTATTTATTTATTTATTGCATTTATATACCATGCTATCTTCCTACAGGAACTCTAGGCAGTTTACAAGATAAAACCACAAGATAAAAAACATTATGATCAAAAAGTAGGGAAGAAAAAAAAAGAACCTCGGCAGGATGGATCAAGGACAAACGGGGGAGAAAAAAATTAAAATTAAATGGAAATTAAATTACATAAGAACATAAGAACATAAGAAGAGCCATGCTGGATCAGGCCAAAGGCCCATCTACTCAGGCTTCCTGTATCTCACAGTGGCCCCACCAGATGCGTTTGGGAGCGCATTAGACTAGATATCTGTCTCCTGATACCACTCCCCTGCATCTGGCCCTTGAAGTACCCTGGTTTTAAGCCTGGAGGATTACACATCTCAATCTTGGTTTGTAACCTGTGATGGACTTTTCCTCCAGGAATCTGTCCAATCCCCTTTTGAAGGCATCCAGGCCAGATGCCATCACCACATCCTGTGGCAGGGAGTTCCATAGACTAACAACGTGCTGGGTGAAAAAATATTTTCTTTTGTCTGTTCTTACTCTTCCAGCCCTCAATTTGAGTGTATGTCCCCTAGTTCTGGTATTTTGTGAGAGGGAGAAGATCTTCCCTCTATCCACTTTACTCATGCCCTGCATTATTTTGTACGTCTCAATCATATTCTCCCTCAGGTGCCTTTTTTCCAGACTAAAGAGCCCCAAATGTTTTAGCCTTTTCTCAAATTAAAGGTCGCCATATGCCTCCTTAAAAATCAAAGCTTTCAATGCAGTTTTCAATTTTCTCCTTTAAAAACATATTATGGCACACATCACCACTAGGTCCCCTCCTCATAGTTTTAATCCCAGTTTCCTCCATACCCCTCTTTGAAATGTCAGCCCTTCAATCCCACCCACCCCCCACACACACCTGGGGAGAAAACCATGGGACAGCAGGCGACAGCCCCGGCCAGCGCATACATTTTGCGAGCTAAATTTGGTGGGTCACAAATTGTGCACGAAGCCCGGCCCGCTTAACGAGAGAGGGAAGAGGAGTGTTGAGGTCTGACACACACACAGAAATGCACACAACCTCGGCTTTTTTGACCAAACATACAGATATCTGTGCCCACACCCACCCACTGTGTAGGAGATTCACACTCCCGTGTGTGAGTCACTAGGGAAGATGAGTTGTCTTCTGCACTTCATCATAGAATCACTCACTCTCTCTCACTGCCTCCTCTGGGTTGCCTCAAGCCACCTAAGCCAGACACCTGTGTTCCGAGACCACCACGCCATTACTCAGACCTCTTCCTTTTTTTTTTAACCACTGTGCTTCTCAAACCCACCTCCTCCTCTTTTGCCACTTAGACCATTGCCTCGCGTGGTCTCCTCCCCTCCATCCTCCAGCCAACTTCTTGAAATGAGTTGCCCTCACACACACACACACACACACCCCACACACAACTGCCACCCACTCTACCCTGTGCGCTCAGCCTCCTTCAGACCGTTTCCTGCCTTGTACCTTTCCGAAGGGATGGAGACAAAGACTCCAGCTTCTGCTGCCCCATCGTTTCAGTCGGTACAAACAAAAAAGAGCACCCGGGGACTCACTGGAAAGCACCATCTAAATCGGGCCCACCTCTCTGCTCCCCGGGGTTAAGTGGGTTCTCCACTTTTTGGGGTTTCTATGACACCAGGGATTTTTCCATTCAAAAAGTGCGAGGTGTCAGTCCAAGCAGCACCACTGGTGTACAAGTCTCTATGGAAACAGAATACTGGTTGTTCGGTGCACATCCTTTTCAGATGCTATTTATTTTTTCTGGCTGCTTTCCTTGGGGCGGAGGGGGGGTTAAGGAGGACTGGATGTTAACTCTGGCAATCAGGGGAGACAGACAGACAGACACACAGACAGACAGATAGATAGATAGATAGATAGATAGATAGATAGATAGATAGATAGATAGATAGATAGATAGATAGATAGATAGATAGATAGATAGATAATCCCCTGTTTTCTCCCTCTATCCCCCTCATACACACATAGAAAGAGAGAGAGGGAGGGAGGGAGGGAGAGAGAGGGAGGGAGGGAGAGGAGAGACTTGATTAAAGAAAGAAAAACAGCATGTATTTATCTTATTCAAAATATTTTTGGATAGATCAGCATTCATAACAGTGCCTCTAATAGTGTCCCACAACAACAACAACAACAACAACGATGACGACGACGACGATGATGATGATGATGATGAATTCATGAGACTGAGCCTAACCTCTTAATTGTTACAGCAGTAGGACAATGGAACCAATGACTGTTGGAGGCTGCGAGCTGGAAGTGTTCAAGGGGACATCCGTTCAGACAGATCTGTTTTGATTTGCGTTCCTACCATGACCAGGCTTTTGGACTTAATGGATTCAGAGGCTCCTTCCAGTGCCATGGGTTTATGATTCTATGTCCCTGAATGGGAAATTGGGTATTAACCTTCCGTATTCTGGTGAAATGTCTGCAAATGTGCACAAGACACTCTCTCTCTCTCTCTCTCTCTCACACACACACACACACACATTTGTGCAGGAGCCCCTGATTCAGTCTACACCTGATATGTACCTGATGTGCCCTGCACTCTTTTGACGATGCTCTGTGTTGATTCATGTCAAGGCCATACATTTCCAAATCATTGGGGGCGGGGCGGGGACATTGCAATAACTAGGGGAAACACAAACAGCGTTGACAAAGAGTGAATTCTGTACATCAGCATCCATTGCAGAGAATTCTGTGGGCAGAAGCAATCCACAATCTCTCTTCTAGCAAGGTCTGAAAGGACAAGGGCCAGTTGGCATGCAATGTTTTTGACTCAATTACTCAAATTCACCAGGATTTCCCCAAGCTAGATGTCTGGTAACTTTAGCTAAAAAATCAAGACAGAGACAAGGCATTCAATTCCTTACGGTGTCCCCTGGAAGAACAGCCAGGCAGTGTGGCCTTGGGCAAGCTGCACAGTGCTCCCAGGGCACCCCCCCCGGAAGAAACCAAGCTCCATGACAAAAGACTGGATGACGCTGGCATGGTGAGCCTGAAGGAAAGAAGATTTTGGGGAGATCGGATAGCATTTTTGAAATACAGTAGGAGCCCAGTATCCGCTGGGGATTGGTTCCAGGACTTCCCGTGGATAACGAAAACAGTGGATTAGAGAGAACGCCCAAACCCTCAAAACTGCTCTTTTAAGACAGTAGCTTGCTTTACGGCTGCTGTTTTATGACGGCAGCTTGCTTTGTGGCTGCTGAATTATTTATTTAATTTCCCCCCCTCTGCCAACCATGGATAACTGAATCAGTGGTTATTGAATCAGTGGATATGGGGGTCCTATTGTACTTGAAAAGCAGTCATAGAGAGAACATCAAGATCTGTTCTTGATCATCCCAGAGTGCAGGACAGATAATATTTGGCTCAGTTTTTAGGAAGCCAGATTTTAGCTGAATATCCGGGGGGGGGAGGACTTCCGAACAGTGCCACAGTGGAACCCACTAGCATGGAAGGTGGGGAGAGCTCCAAAGCTGGAGGCATTCAAGAGAAAATTGGACAATATTTTGTCAGATCTACTTTGATTTGGTTTTCTGTCTTGAGCAGGGGTTTGGGACTTGATAGCTTTATAGGCCCTCGCCAACTCAGTTATCCTATGATTCTATGAATCGCCCAAGGGAGTGGTAAACCACTTCTAAGTATTCTCAGCTTGAGAAACCCTGAAAAAGTTTCCCTTCAGTGAGAACTGACATAATTACTCTATTATTTATTTATTTATTATTATTATTATTATTATTATTATTATTATTATTATTATTATTATTATTATTATTATTATTATTATTTATTTATTTATTTATTTATTTATTTATTTATTTATTTATTTATTTATTTTGAAGTTTCATTTTACAAGGCCTGGCTGTCACTGTCAATATGCATATACTTTCTGCGTTAATTATTGGATCCCTGTAATGCCTGCTTTTAGTCTCAAAATACTGTGCTATATTTTTGGGTTCAAAAACAGTAAAGTTCTAAAACCAGTGGACAAAAATGTGTTGACTGATCCTTTAGTGTTGCTCTAAGAGATCTAAATCTCTTTACAGGGGTGAGAGCCAATGGCTGAAATCCTAGTTCTTAATGCAGGAAGCCACCATTAGAGTAGGGTCATTGAATCAGTGGAACTTACAGAGTTGCTGAGTCACCAAATCCTCACCTGTTCAATGGGTCTACTCTGGTAGTGAATCACTTTGTTATGTAACAGGATTTCAGCCCATGTGGCGTAGTTGTTCACTCATTTGGCCTGGCCTGCATCACAAGGTTTTTGTGAAGTGATGTGATTAGGAGGTGAGCAGAGTTAAGCATACCATCTTGAGCTCACCGGTGCATAAAATGTAAGAAACAAAACCCATGGTTCCATTGATATAAAAGGGGTAGCCATGTGGCCATTACAAAACACAGTGGTAACTCTACTCACAAGCAACTCTACTTACAAGCAATTCGACTTAAGAGCGGAAAACTGTTGGTTGGTGTTTTAACTGCTGCTTTAAAAATTTAGATGCAGTCTGCTCTACCTACAATATTTTTTAATTTTCATTTTTCCCAATTTATTTATTTATTTATTATTTATTTATTTATTTATTTATTTATTTATTTATTTATTTATTTATTTATTATTTTATTTTATTTTATTTTATTTTATTTTTTAGATATGGTTGCTCTACTTGCTAGTTTTTTAACTTATGAACATGCATTCAGAACGGATTAAACTTAAATTTTTTAAAAATAAGTTTAAGATGGTATATGACGCCAGTGAAATTGAATAAAATGAATGTAAACTTCTCTAAGCTTTGTTGGAAATGTGATAACGAGATTGGTACCTTTTATCATTTGTGGTGGGAATGTAAAAAGATACAGAAATTTTGGAAATGTATCTTTAAAGAACTAAGTGATATACTAGAAATGACTATAGAGCCTAAATCTGAAATTGCTTTGTTATCAATATTTGTGGACCATAATTATGATGTTAAAACTAAAGAGTTGATCATAAATTTGTTGACAGCAGCTAGATTAATAATTGCTAGAAATTGGAAATCTAAATATGAACTATGTTTAGAAGAATGGTATAATGAAGTATGGAATATTGCTTTAAATGATAAATTGACCTGCTCTCTCAAGGTTAAAAAAGGAGAGTTAAAAAGAGATATTTTCTATGATATATGGGGTAGATTTATTGAATACGTACTTGTACGGAATAAGGGTAAGGTTTCCGCGCAACAATCGATTTTGTTCTGGAGGGGAGGATGACGAATGTAAATATGAAAAGTGATCCTGTTGGTGAAGGGGTGCACTGTTGTTGATGTTTGTTTTCCTTTTATGTAATTTGTATATGTTTTTTAAACTAATAAAATTATTAAAAAAAAAGAATGGATTAAACTCGGAAGTAGGGGTAATAGAAGACCAGGCTACAGGTCAGCCATGTCCAAAGTCCGGCCTGGGGGCTGAATCCAACCTATTGGTTGATTTATTTATTTATTCAACTTATACGCCACCCCCTACCCAAACGTCTCTGGGCCTCCTTACAAAAAATTGGACACCCCTGCTCTAGGTGATAACTTTATATTCCTCTGATTTAAAAAAAATGAAAAATCATTGCAAGCTTTTGTGTATAAATCCTATCTCTTCAAGGCAAGTACCACAAGTCCCAAGATGGCAAGATGTGCTTTGCCAGAATGGTTAACCTTAGACGTACAGTTCTTGGGAAGATGAATTTCATCAGGGCCATCTGCCTTAGAGGAGGCAGAAAGCAGCAGGGTGCTTGGCTGTCGTCATGAAACTGCATCTGAAATAGAGGTTTGGTTGGATTTCACACCCCAGGCCTTGAAACAAAAGGGCATAGGTCACATGCCTCATCTCTATTTGGCTCTTTTTTGGAACACATGTTTCAGTTTGGCCAGTGATGGGGTAGGGATGATACAGAAAACCCATGCCCTCCTCTTGGGGATTGGGGTTAGAGATGGGCACGAAACGAGCAATTTTTTGTTTTCATTTTTGTTTATTTGTTTTGTTACGTAACAAAACGAAAAATGAATTTTGTCTCTAAAATGAAACGAAACGAACCAAAACAACAGAAATTTTGTCATGCATTTCGTTTTCGTTGCGGCAAATACATTGAACTGTAATGAATGCTAACGAAACAGCAATTTTTCATTTTCATTTTCGTTTTTTCATTTCGTTACGTAACGAAACGAAAATGAAAACGAAAACAATTTTTTTGCAAAAAATTCACAAAAAACAAAAACAAACTGAAACGGACCCCCTAAACCACAAACGACAAACGAAACACCCTTTTTTAAATCGGGTATAATTTAGGTATATAGCCAAATGGGGTCTGATTTAAAAAAAAGGAATATTACCTAGTACAGATGGGCACAAAATGAAAAAGAAAACACTGTTTTATCATTTCATTATGTAACGAATTCCAGTGGTACCTTGTATAAAGGAATTAATTCGTTCCAAATGAAATTATGTTAAGTAAATTTTCCTTTATACAAATTTCCCATAGGAATGCATTGAAAACAGAGTGATCCCATTTTTATGTTGTACAGATTCGCCCCATAGGCGATTATGTTAAGCAAATTTCCCCTATCTCCAGAATGTTTTATGTTATACAAATTTTATGTTATACAA
Source organism: Phrynocephalus forsythii (assembly GCA_029282475.1). Lineage (NCBI taxonomy): Eukaryota > Metazoa > Chordata > Lepidosauria > Squamata > Agamidae > Phrynocephalus > Phrynocephalus forsythii. The sequence continues at coordinate 122,378,110 of JAPFRF010000003.1, read as the reverse complement.
ACCGTTTGTGACGTAACAAAACGGTAGAACACATTTTGTAATGAAACAAAATGAAATGCCATTTCCACCTCTAAGAACAAAATGATTCGTCCTAGAGGAAATGGCAGTTATTAAGTTCCAAAGGGGGTGCCCCTAGGAAAAAATCATTCTAATTTGAATCAGGAACCTGCAATAGCCCCCTTGCAGGCAAGCAATTGCCTGATGCAATTTAGAATGATTTCCACCCCTCTTTGGAGTTTAATAACTCAGTCCCCTGACCCCCAAACCTCTCCAAATTTTGGGGGCATACAGGGAAGAGCTTGAGGGAGCTCCCCTGCCATTTTGGTGCCTCTAGGACCCAGGGGAGCATAGGGTTTCATTTCATTTTGTAATGAAACTACCTAAATATTTGTTACTAATGAAACAAAACCAAACAAAACTATTTAAGAAGCAAAGCAAAACAAAACACTATGTTTCTGTTTCATGCCCATCTCTATTACCTAGTGGTTGCAATCCTGCTCTTCTTGTTATGTCTGTGTGGGGGTGGGGATGACTATCAGCTCTCTCTCTCTCTCTCTCTGTCTCTCTCTCTCTCTTTTTTAACAAAATGTGTAAATAATAGTTCACGTGATTTTGCACTGGAATTGTAAACATCAGCAGTTATTAAACTCTGGAGTTAATAAAGCCAGAACAAGGAGAGGCTTATTTGTAAGAGCAGTCTGCAGTTGGGAGCCAGGTGCGTGGGACGCACTGTGGTCTTTCAAGAACTGAGTCATGGCAACTGGACCTCTTTTCTTGTGGGATCAAAATATTTCGCTATTCATCCAGGGAGCTTTGAACCACCTGTCTTCTCCGTCTAATATCTATACAGTGAGAGAAGGGTCAGGGAAGCCTTTTATATGTGGATAGAAAATTCCTGCCTCAACAGGGGTGGGTGACAGGCTCTCATTTATCATGCTGCCCTTTCATCGATCCCCACACAAGTCAGAAGTAGACATGGGCACGACCAGAAAAAATGGTTTCGAGTTTTCGTTTGTCGGAACGGGTCCGTTTCGGGTCGTTTCCATTTGTTACGAAATTTTTCAAAAATTTGAAATTACCGTTTGTCGTTTGTCATTTCTACCGTGATTTAGCGCGATTTGACTTCCCAGAGCATAGGGGCATCCCACAATCAGGGCCGGCGCTAGGTGTTTTTGCGCCCTAGGCGGGGGGCGGGCGAGCGGGTGGCCGGTGGCCGTGGGCGGGTGGTGGTGCGGGCTGCAGGCGGGTGGGGGCGCAGGCGGATGGGCAAGTGGGCAGTTAGGATATCACTTAGGATAGAGGTTCTGTTCTTGGCTTGCACCCCAAATGTGTGTGTGTGCAAGCAAATTGAAGTTGGGAAAATAGAAAATAAATGGTAGTATATAATATATTTTTTAAAATAAATCCACACCTCCCACTCCCAGCCGAACCTCCCCCTTTATCCAATATCAGAAAAAAGTCCTCACAAACTGCCAGAGAAGAAATAAAGAATAAACTGCTATTCCCTTCAGCAGACAAAGCTGCTGGGAATCAAAGAAATTATTTTCTAAATTCAATTCCCTCCCTGCCTGCCTAACTTAAATCCTAAATCCTCCAGCCTCCCTCCTCAATCTCGATTGGATCACACCAGCACCAGCAACCAGCCCTCCTCCCTCAACCTCATCCATACACCCGACTGCGATTTCTGGAAGGTGCCTTGGCTTTTTATGCCCTCCGAGACATCCAGAAGTGTCAGTCAAAAATCTGGCAATGCCATTGGTGGAATGGTTCAAAAAAATTGCATGGTCTCATCCCATGCCCAGCCCAAATGGGCAGGTCTAAAAAAATAAAAAATAAAATAAAATAAAATAAAATAAATACGACGTTTTATTGCTATAAAAACCCACTGCTGCTATTATAAAAATTCAGGCATTTAAAATAAATAAATTTCACATGTTTCTGTGGTGATTTTGTGTGTTTTTTTTTACCACAATTTCAAAAGAAAAATTGCAGTCGCCATTTTGGATCCCCCTCCACCACATGGCATGCAGCGAGACAGACGACGAGGATGACCCCCCCAGCCTGTTGCAAGCAGCCCAGGACAGGAGAAGAGGGGGGGAAAGGCTGGGGACCCCCCAGAAACCACCCCTCTGGTAGGTGGCAAAGCCTCAGGCAGGCATATTTCCGCCTGCTTTTTGGCCTGGAGTCGGGGTTTTTTAAAAAAAACTTTTAAAAACTTTTTTCTGTGCTTCGCATCACACGATCGCCGCAATGCCACAAACGGAAATGAAAAAAATGACCAAATTTTTCTTTTTTCGGTTTGAGTTCGAGTTCTGACGGCTTAATTATCGTTACCATTTCCGTTACGTAATGGAACCGATAACCGAAAACGGAAACGACAATTTTGCTGGTATCATCCATCACACCCGTGCGTACACGGGAACAGGGACAGAACCGGAAGAAGACCACGTGACCGAGACCGACATCAACACGCGCAACGAACTTCCTCCTGGGACAAGAATGGACGTGAAGTAACCGTCTTAGATAGTACCAGTCCCTGTCTGATTAGAACAGTGCTGAGCAGATCCTTAAAGCCCCTCAGGGCACTCCCCAGACTCTCTCATTGGTCTACAAACCCACCAATCAGCACAGACAACTCTCATGCATTACTTATTATGTTTTGGGTGCTGTTTTATAAGTTGTTATTGTAAACCACCCAGAGTTCCTGTTTGAGGAAAATCGGATTGCGGTATATAAAAATAAAAATAAAAATATAAAAAATAACTCATTACCACAGGTGAATGCCAAGATCTCCACCAAGAAGGCCACAGCTAAGGACCCATACATAATGGATGTTGGAAAGGGCTACATAGGTGTGACTTTCACACACATCCCAGGCCATTGTTTACTACCTACCCAACCATTTTCAGAGGGCTCCTGCCCAGCTGTCAATGGCTGGAGCCCTTTAAACTGGGCCCAGTCAGTACCAGAGGGACCTCCTAGTGCTGACTGGGCAGGAGCCCTCTGAAAAGGGTCAGATTACTGGCTAGGCAGTTCACACTGCCCTCCCCCCCATTTTCTGAGGGCTCCTGCCAATCTGTCAATGGCTGGAACCCTTTAAACCTGGCCCAGTCGGTACCAGGGAGACCCTTTAAAATGGCTCCTGGAGTCCCAGGCACCAAATATTGTGCCTCTACGAACCAGGGGAGCCATTTCGTTTGTTTCATTTCATTTCATATGAATTTTTAAAAAATATCATAAGAAACGAAACAAAACAAAACAGGCTGAGCACGAAACAAAACGAAACATTATTTTTCCGTTTCATGCCCATCCCTACTCTTCATACTAACAAAGACACCAGGAAATCACAGTTCTGTTTTCCCGAACTTTTCCTAACAGCTCTTGTTAACGATTTTAACTCAAGAGCTGTTTTGATTTCCCTGTCTGTCAGGACAGTCTGTTGTTTTGGGTTTGCTCCGTGAAGCCATATGTTTGATCAAATTCTTTTTCTCTTTTTTTAACTGTACAGCTCGCATCGCTTAATCTTTTGTTAGCCACCCTGAGAATACAAACCTATATGACATCCAGTATACAATAAACACAAGTAGAGACTTCAAAAGACTGTTAGAATAGTTTCCAATTGGAAATCAATAATCACCTTAGAGATGGGCATGAATCACCAGTTGAGTTTTTTGTATTGGTTCGTTTACCTCCTGAACAGTTGTTTGGTGGTTTCTAGCCCTATATTCTCTGGTTAATGCCCACTCAGAGACAGCATTCTGGTTTCTCTGCCTCACTGCAAACTGGCACAAACCATTGAATTGGTGGTTTCATGCCCATCTCTAATCACCATTCTGACTGTTTAATGGCCTGCTTTTTAGGTTCCAAGGAGTACATTTCTTCTCTGGGCGTTTAAATATTTTTACCATTCTCCACTTCCCTGGGAACTTTTGCAATTTTATGCCACTCTTCACATGTCTAATCTCCAATGAGGGTATCATTGTTCAGCATGGTCTCTGAACTTAGTAAGAGTTAGATAGAAATACAAAGTAAGACATTCCATGAATCAGAGTGATGGAAAAAGAAAAGGAAATGAATCCACTTTCTTTGTTATCCCCAATAGATCTTCCATTTCATGCTCTATTGAGATGATTAGCACTATGTTTTGAATACAAGAGTTGATGACAGACCACTAAAAAAATCATCATACAATATGTGAGCTTTCGTGGACTAAGGCCACTTCATCTGGCTTGTTTTAATGAGAAGAACTTGGAGTCCAAAAGTTCAGGGCATGATGGATTTTGTCAGGCATTCTTTTCTTAGACATAGTTTAGGAAAGATGTAAGCTGTTGTTTTAAAGTTACAACTGAGGCTGCTGTGGATTGGATTTCACACAACGAGACACAGACCATGTGTACAGGCCCCTTCCCATTTGGCCTTTTTTTTTGAAAGAGACATGTCTCTGATTGGCCAGGTGGGAGGAACAACACAGAAAACTGGAGCCCTCTGTCTGGGACACTGGGGTGATAATTTAGTGAACTCACTATGTTTATCCAGTTGGCGTCAGATTAAAATCCAAATAGTATCACGTAGTGGTTGCAGCCCTGCTCCACTGAGGTTGAGAGTCCGCACGACCCCTTGTTGGTACGGTACGGGGGGGCAGGAGTGACAGCTGTCTTGATATCCTTGTAATTTCATTGCAATCAAAGGAGCCATGTGATCCAAACAAAATAGACAAAAAAGTAGGCAATACTTTTATAGACCACTATAAGCGAGCTTTTGTGGATCAAGAGCTCTAGCAAGAAATGAGAATTTGTAAGATTCCCAACTACCACCTCTGTCTTTTCCCCCTTTCCACATTCTATGTGGATAAATACTTGCAGCTCAAGACATGTAACTTTCGAAAACATGTTGTATCTGTTAGGTAGAAAGGGGCACGAACCGAAAAAATGGTGATTCACTTTGGTTCGGTTCGTTGTAGGGTTTGGTTCATTTTGTTTCATTTTTTATGATTTTTTTTTCAAATATTCGTTTTGTTGGTTCATTTTGTCCGTTATTCATTTCCCTCCGCTTTGCATGATTTAATCCATTTGACAGCGTGCATGGGGGGAGGGGACATTCAAAAATAATAATAAAAAACACAGATGTTGACAACAACTGCACAAATTGGACTCGCAGCATCCTCATCCCCACCATCCACATCATCCTCATCATCTTCACATCATTTTTTTTTACTTAAATATTTTTTTTTTTGGATATTATTATCCCGCCAAATTACTTTTGGTCATTGCTGTTTTGCTATTGTTGTTCGCAATTGATTTTGCTGTTTTAATTTTGATACTGTAAACCGCCCAGAGTCCCCATTGTGGGAATGGGGCGGTATACAAGCGTAAATAATAAATAAATAAATAAATCATCCTTACTGGGCGGTGGTGGCGGGGCGATCCTGGCCCCTGTGGCAGGGGCTTTCTGAGGCCCTGGCTTGGGGCCAGGGCCTCATGTTTTTTCAAGTGCTGACCATGCAGCCCCTGGAGCCGGGTGAGTGCTGGCTTTATTTTGTATGTTTTTTTCTTTATTTTAGGGCGCCAACCCGGTCACCCCTGGGGCTGGGTCAGCAGTCCTTTTTATTTTTATTATTTCTATTAATTTCTATTTTATTTCTATTTTATTTTTTTTACTGCCAACCATGTGGCCCGTGCTATAGTTGTAGTGTGGGCCAGTCAGCTCTTTAAAAAAACTTTTGCTGGCCATGGGCTGGTTCTGGTGCTCACGGGCCAATACTCGTCCTGCACGCCGAATAGGGTTTTTTCCCCTTTGCTGGCCCGCACACTGGGTGTTTTTTTTTAATGGTCTGTGGGTTCTGGTGCTCATGGGCCAGTACCAGGGACTCCACGCTGGATCTTTTATTTTATTTTATTTTATTTACTGCCGACCACGGCCGCCTACCAGCTGTAGTGCAGCTGGTCGGCTTTTTTTTTTCTGGTCGCCCCCTCCCTGTAGCCAGGAAAACCGGACCTCCAGGAAGGACCAGCACCAGGTAGGAGACATCTCTCGCACCACCATTAAGGAACCAAACTAAACCGAACCATTTCCCCCCACCCCATTTTGTTTCATTCTAAATCCACTCTGAGGTTCTTTATTCATTTTGTTACATAGCGAAATGAATAACGAATAACAAAATGAACTAAACGTTCGTTTTGTGCCCATCTCTACTGTTAGGCAATGGGGAAAGACTGATGCAACAAGAAACTCACATATGTGTCACCATGCATGACGTTTAGTTAAATGTTGGCTCCTTTGTGGGAGTTTGCTGGGAAAGGGCCAAGCAAACTGATTTTAGGAAAGTAAGGAAAGCTCAAACACACACACACACACACACACACACTCACAGAGAGAGAGAGAGAGAGAGAGAGAGAGAGAGAGAGAGAGAGAGAGAGAGAGAGAGAGAGAGAGATGCTGTTTCTCAGAGCGAGCAGAGATGAAGACACAGAACAAAGAAAGTCTGACGTGTCTGTCTCAGCAGCCCCCTTTTATTGCGCTATCTGGTTTCTCTGCCAGATGGCAGATAATGTAACTCATTGGATTACTAATGAAAACATCACCTCTAATAGGGATCAAATACCCTTTGCCTCAAAGCAAAGGTAAAGAGGAAAGAGAAGATCACTTCCCCCTAGGGATGCAACATGGCAGGGTCAGGGTGGTGTGCCTTCACCTGTAACCCCCCAGGAAGCATACCCCACAGAGAAAGGTTCCCCATACTGTTTAAACATCAAGGAATGGAAAGTGTTTATTTGCTTATTTTACTTGTTTATTTTACTTTTTATTTTATTTGCATTTCTGTTTGTTTCTTATTTGCATTTATATAAACCACCCAGAGTCCCTTCTGGGAAATCGGTGCGGTATAAAAAGGCAACAAACAAACAAATAAATAAATAAATAAATAAATAAATAAATAAATAAATTTATATTATTTAAATAATAAATACAGTCAGGTCAAACCTCTGTTACATTTACTTTTCACAGAAAGTGTTAAAGTTTTGCATTAAAAATATGCCTTATTTCTACTTAGAGTAACACTTTAGAAAACAAGAAAGCCCTGAGAAGGCTGATCTTTAATGAGCTCTGATGTTGTGGATCCCAATTTTGGGTAACCCAGATGTTCTTGGACTTCAACTCCCAGAAGCCTTCACCACCAGCTGTGCTGGCTTGGATTTTAGGGAGTTGCAGTCCAAGAAGACCTGAAGTTGCCTGAGGTTGGGAATAGGGATGGGCATGAACCAAACCATGAACCAGGATAGTTGGTTTGTGGTTCAGTCTGCAACCCAGTTCAGCATCTCATTCTATCCTGGCCACTTCATTTGTTTTGGCAAAAGGGGATGACTGCCTGCCCCTTCCCGATGTTCCCGTCATTTCCCTACTTGGTCTCGCGACTGCCATCTCCATGACCACCACCATTGTCAAAGAAACCAAGCTGGTTTCCCTTCCAGGAGCCAGCTCTCTGGCTCTGCACATGTGCCTGCCTCTCAGTTGACCAAGGCAAGGAACACAGCAGAAGTGGCACAATCATGGCAGCAGCAGCAGGAAGCAGCAGCAGGGTAGCAGTAGTGTGAGAAGAGAAGGTAGCCCACCCCAACCAGGAATGAACCAAAAGCCACACCATGTACCAGTTCAGATTTCGGGTTGGATTGTGGTCATTCATGGTTTGTGGCCAACCACGAACCTTGACAAACCACCATTTTTCAGGTTTGGGCCCATCTCTAGTTGGGAACTGCAAGGATGCTGTGGCCAGAGGAAATTCAAAAGCTTGTTCTTTGACCCTTGCTTTCCCAAAGGGCAGCACCGGAAGCATTTGTAACCCAGGGTACCACTGTACTCAGGTTAAATTGTCGTACTGGCACTTTGCGAAAAATAAGTGGGTTTTGAATTGCAGTTCGGGCACTTGGTCTCTAAAAGGTTTGCCATCACTGCCCTAGTGGAAAGTTTAACTGAAGAAGAAGTAAAGAATGTCAAGAACAAGGCAGACTTTAATAAATTTATCTCCATTTGGTTTCTTTTTATTATTTATGTACTGTCATATGGAAATAATATGATGCATCCGTCAAGCACAGATGGAAACATTTGAAACAATATGCTGGAAGTCCCTAGATTCTCTCTGTAAACCACATGACATGTCTAATTGGAAAATGTATCTTTTTATTTATGTGTGATTAAAGATGTTACTCAGTAATTGGAAACAAGAACTTAGGAATGAAGAACAATTTCACTGACCTATCTTATTAGATAATCAATCAGAAAAGGAGATATTTAGAGGTTATTAGCCTACCTCTGTTTTATTATGCTTCAAGAAAGTAGGAAGCTTTTATTGAGATATTTAGCATTTTCTCTGGTTGTAGGTTTAAAATATTAAATAGTGCCTTAATGTGCATGATCAAATTGTGTTTTTTTAAAATCATAGATTTTCACCCAACTTTGAAAAAGAAAAGTATATTGAAAAGAGCGCAAATTAGGAAAAAGTATTAAAAAACAAGGTTAAGGAAAAATTACTTTTAAAAAACTGGCTCCCAGCATGCCCCCCAATGAGCAATATAATGGGTTTTGCAAGTTCTAAGGGGTGGGGGAGCACAGCACAGCCTGTTGTATTCTGTAGCCTCGCTGATCAACTGGGACACAAAAGTAACAATGTGCCCCCATTTATAAGCCTTAAGTAGCTAAAAACAGGAAAGGCCCTTTTTTCTGTACGCTCCAAGCTCAGCCTTGTAAGGCTAATTACATTGGTGATGATGAGGCCTGTAATAAGACTTCCTGGGGTAGAAACTGGCAAGCCACTCCAGTATCTCTGCCAAATAAATTCCAGGGACAGAAACAAAAGGCTAAAAGATATGACGCTAGAGGATGAGCCTCTCAGATCAGAAGGCGTCCAATATGCTACTGAGGAAGAGTGGAAGACAAGTTCAAGTAGCTCCAGAGCTAATGGAGCCAAAGCCAAAAGGACGCCCAGCTGCAGACATGCCTGGAAGAGAAAGGAAAGTCCAATGCTGCAAAGTAATATACTACATAGGAACCTGGAATGTGAGATCTATGAACCAGGGTAAGCTGGATGTGGTCAAAAGTGAGATGGCAAGAATAAACATTGACATCTTGGGCATCAACAAACTTAAAAGGACAGGAATGGGTGAATTCAGTTCAGATGACTATCACATCTACTATTGTGGGCAAGAATCCCATAGAAAAAATGGAGTAGCCCTCGTCAACAAAAGAGTGGGAAAAGCTGTGCTGGGATACAACCTCAAACATGAAAGAATGATAAAAGATGGCTGATCACAGAATTGATGCTTTTGAGCTGTGGAGCTGCTAGAGGAGACTCTTGAGAGTTCCCTGGACTGTAAGGGGAACAAACCTATCCATCCTGAAAGAAATCAACCCCAAATGTTCACTGGAAGGACAGATTTTGAAGCTGAGGCTCCAGTACTTTGGCCACCTCATGAGGAGAGAGGACTCCTTGGAAAAGTCCCTGATGTTGGGAAGGATTGAATGCAAAAGGAAAAGAGGACGGTTGGATGGTGTCATCGATGCAACCAATATGGATTTGACCAAACTCCGGGAGGCAGTGCAAGACAGGAAGGCCTGGTGAGCTCTGGTCCATCGGGTCACAAAGAGTTGGACATGACTGAACGACTGAACAACAAGAAAGGAAATCCAATGTTTGTCAAAATACAGACAAATTTCCATGTGTAAAACCCAGAACATCTTGCAGCATCATGCAGATGGAAGTTAGGAAGGAATTACAGGTGAGACTCAGGAGGGGGGGACTAAATGGAGAGTGAGTGATGTTTATAGACCAAATTGAGGTGCAGGTTGATAATCTTTCCAGGTACAATTTGTGATAGCATAGAATCTTGCATCCTGCTGGACATCAGGCTGGTGAAATGAGGAAAAATTTCACCATCTTCCTCTTCTCCACTTTCTGCACTGGACGGGATACTAACCTGGAATCTGCAATGGGAACAAAAATATCCCAGCATAAAAATGGACAATTTCAAAGGGGAAATGAATTGCATTTTTTGAAATGTTCATAAACACAGATCATCCATCCCACTCATCTCCCCCTCCCACCTCTGGTCAGGACATCCGGGCGGGGGGGGGAGTGTCCAGCCCATGAATGAGTTGAGATGCTCATTATGATATACAAGTGCTTCCATGGTTACCATTGCTAAGGAGATCACAGTTTTCTGACTGCCTGGGATAATGAGAGAAGATGACTGGTCCCTTAGAAGCTTCAAGCATCCAAAGGGCAGCCTGAAATGTCAATAAAAGTTCAAGTCCTCTTTCAGAATGGCAGTTTTACACATTCTGGAGAGAAACTTGGTCTACAAGATGGGTGCCCAAACGATGCTTTTCCATATTTGATGGAGATGTGTAATTGCCAGGCTTAAAACTTCAAGGGTCAGAAGCAGGCGAGTGGTATCAGGAGACAAATACCTAGTCTCGTGCAGTCCCAGATGCATCTGGTGGGGCCACTGTGAGATACAGGAAGCTGGATTAGATGGGCCTTTGGCCTGATCCAGCACGGCCTGATCCAGTGGCCCCACCAAATGCGTCTGGGAGTGCACGAGACCAGATACCTGTCTCCTGATACCACTCCCCTGCATCTGGCCCTTGAAGTACCCTGGTTTTAAGCCTGGAGATGACACATCTCCCTCATTGTTTGTAACCTGGGATGGACTTTTCTTCCAGGAATCTGTCCAATCCCCTTTTGAAGGCATCCTAGCCAGGTGCCATCACCACATCCTGTGGCAGGGATTCAACACTGGACATTCTCCAGTGTTGAATGTCTCCAACACTGGAGGCATTCAAGAGAAATTTGGACAACCACCTGGCAGATATCCTTTGACTTGAATTCCTCCATGAAGCGGGGGGGGGGGGCGGGGTTGTCTCAATGACTTTTTGGTCCCTTCCAACTTCACTATTCTATGATTCCATGATGACTGGGCAGCACATGATGAAAATAAATTAAGACCTCACAAGCATCATGTGTGATGCAGCCTTGGAAAGGGGGATGGGGAGCAATGTTATGATTTGGCAGTTGTCATTGAAGGTGCAAAAAACCCACCAGATCACGGTGATGGTTCATGAGTGTAAAAGACCCTGCAGGAGGCTTGTACTGTATTTCAGCACTCTCAAGAACAGTTCTTCCTTTCTGGGGTTCTTGGATGTGATGTGATGCCAGTGAAGGAATGACCTTGAAAAGATTACACATTTTGAGTCAGAGTGCTGGAAAGCAGAGGGGAAGTAAATCACTTGCTGCTGGCAGGCCTGGGTGTGTGTGTGACCAGGAGGGGGGAAAAACTCCACCAGCTGAAACAAGGCAGTGTACATTCCCTAGGCTGCAAGTCATGATGTTCGTATACTAATGGGCAGCATACAAATGAATCTGTACAGTCTGTTCCAGTGAAGGAATGTCCTTTTCCGATTAAAACGCTAAGACTAGATCGGAACACTCTGAGATGCATCTAGCTGGAATAAAGTAGATTTCTGTTTGTCTAAGTGTTAAGCTGACGTGGGAGATGAAAAGAAAAAGAAAAAAGAAATGACAATTTTGGCTTTTTTCCACGGCATTTGGTGACTCGATTTGAATTCTTTCCAAGCAGATTGGGTCAAAGGGGGAGAATCCTGTACCTATGATGCCAAGGCTGCTGACATGATTTTGCAAGGAAATGCTGTCAGCATCACGTGGAAATCAAGGGTGCCCTGAATCAGGGAAGTGCAGGTGAATTCACACATCTGAATGGGCACCCAGAGACCCTGAGCATCCCTCTGCAGGGCTTGACTTTTAACATGGCAAGCAGCTGTCGTGAAGCTCTAGTGAAATGCTTTTGTGCCCCATGAGAAACTTGATCCCAGCACGGGGCGCCCAACAATTTAAGGGCCAAAGGTGAATGTCAAGCGCTCCTTGGTGAAAACTAAGCTCAGAATAGCACTAGAGATGGGCATGAACTGGGAAATGCTAGTTCATTGTGATGTGTAATTTGCCAACGTTGACAAATCACAAATGTATGCTTTTTTAATGAACCAATGCATCTGTTCATCAGCCTATCTTCCCTTTTAAGAAAACCCTGTAAAATGACTCTCCCAGACACACAGAGACACCAGCATCACAGAGGAGCTTCCCATGTCTCCCCTCTACAATTCCTCCAAGTTTGGTGAAGCTTGGGTTTTAGACGTCTGAGTTATGCAGCCCCAAACAAGGCCTCCCCAGGAAAGTGGCCTGGGCTGCAGATGTCAAGAGCCCCCCCCCCGGGGGTGTAGATGAATTAACAGTTTAAAAATGGGCAAAAATTCCTTGCTTTGTACTCATTGCCAAATTGTATATATACAGTAGGACCCTGGTATCCACTGGGGATTGGTTCCAGTCCTACATGTGGCTAATGAAATCCGTGGATAAGAAAGAATGCCACCCCCCCCCAAAAAAAACAACCTGCTGTTCTGTGACAGTAGCTTGCTTTCTGGCTGCAGTTTTAAGACAGTAGCTCACTTTATGGCTGCTGTTTGTGACAGTAGCTTGCTTTACACTGCTGTTTTATAACAGCAGTTTGCTTTACAGCCAGTGTCTGTGACATTAGCCTGCTTTGAGGCTGCTGAATTATTTTTTTTTTCTGCAAACCGTGGATAACTGAATCAGTGGAAAATGAATCAGTGGATATGGGAGTCCTACTGTATATCCCCTTCTTGTCCACCAGTCTGGGCCAGAGATTACTCAGCTTTTACTGGACATCCCTAGAGATGCTAAGAACAAAGGCATCAGAGTTCTCATCCTCCAGCTACTTCATATTCACAGACAAAAAACAAATTAAAGTAGGAAGGAGCCAAGTAGGATGTGTTGGGTTTAGCACCTGAGAAACACAGCCTGTGGAGAAGGCTTTTGTTGTTGCTGCTGAAGATGGATCAGAGAAAGAAGCCCCAGTGTATACAGATGAATAAGGGAACATTTTGGAACACATCGGCCAGAATAAAACACACACCTTCCCGAGCTCTACCTACTAACATAGATCTCATGGAAACATGAAGCCAGGGTACAGGAATGGTGTTTTGTGAGAGGTAGCCGGGTTAGTCTGTGTAAGAATTCCAGGCAAAAATCAAATCAAAACAAAATAAAAGACAAAACATGTGGCACCTTAAAGACTAACTATTATATTTTAATGTAAGCTTTCGTGGACATGTCCACTTCTTCAGGCATATAGCAGCAGAATGAGGTGTACAATTAATAAACAAAGGAATATAAGTTACATACCAAATTTTCATTGGCTGTTGTACAATGGAATACCGTAATACATCAGAAACGAATGCCTCTTTTAATGAATAATTCAGATAGTGAACTGAAATTTCTGGGAAGAGGGATGTTTCGATAACAATTTTTTCCTATGGGTTGCCTTGGATATTGAATTTTTCATAATGTTTTGTGAAAAAAGTCTGCCCAGGATACATTGCACACACCCCCATAGTTTGTGGAGGTGGTGGGAGGTGTTGGAGCACTTTTTTCATTGTGTTTTGGGGCCATTATGTACATTTTGGCTAAGGGATTTGGACCTTTCGAACTAGGAAATATAGGGATCTGAGGTTTCCTTTCTTTCCTTTGTGTTTTTGTTTTCGTTTCCATTGCACTTTTGGCAGGAATGACCTGGCATTTGTTTTGCAGCTAGCTCTTGTTTGTCTTTGCACTGGTTTTCATTGCACTTGGGGGCAACAGGCTGGGGATAGTCTTGGTGCTCTCTTTTGTCCATGTTTACAATCTTTTCCATTGCTCTGCAGGCAAGAAGAGGCTGGGTTTCTCTTGCTGATTGCATTTGTCTCTGTTTCCACTTTTCCCCCATTGCATTTTTGGTGGGAAGAGGCTGGGGGTAGTCTTGCACTGCAGGGGGGTGTTCAGGGGAGGGATGTCCCAGCACTGCATGCCTTTAAAGTGCACTTTATAAATACGTCTGGAAACCCCCAGCTTTTTTGCCTTTTTCTGGCTCTCTGGGACGGATTAATCGGCTTCTCACTCATTTCAGTGGGAAACCGCGTTTTGGATAATGAATTTTTCGGTTAGCGAATTGGCTCGCGGAATGAATTAAATTTGTTGTCCCAGGTACCAATGTATAAGTGACATACCAAGTGTTCATTAGGTGTTGGGTGAGTCACTGCATTTGATGCAGTGATTAGGATGTATCGTTTAGGTCTTTGCTGTGAAAATTCCTCCCGAGACGGGAATTTGTAAGCAACGATCAGGCTGTATTGTTGAGGTCTTTGTTGCGAAGGTTCCTCAAGAGACTGAAAACGGAGGCCAGGAAGGGGGAAGAGGTGGGGAAAAGGTGAAGGCAGGGGGTCATTCAGGTGAGAGAATTATGTAGAGGTGTCATAGGCAGTTTTTACCTTGTGGTGGAAGATGGGTACGGTGGTAATGAAGAAGAGCAAAGCCACCTTTGAGAATGTACAAATCCTTTCTGCATGTTTTGGGGGGGAGGCTAGCTGGAAGAACTGTTGGGGAGGACAAAGGGACCAGGTTACAGTTTATACCACAATCCAAGCTGGAAACCTGCCTGTCCTGTCTTGAACACCTTTGCAGGAGATTTCTAGGATATTTTTGGAGGTCCTAGAAACCTGTTTTGTATGCCCTGAATGTGTCACGCAGCCTTATTTGCTCCCTTACTGCTTGCCTCGAGTTAAATCTGGGAAGTGCAAAGGAATAATCCACTCCACAGCTTGGGCGGAGCATGAAATATCCATTCTGTTCTCACTTATGCATAACAAAATAAATAAAAAATAGATAAATAAATTGCAGAACTTCTGCCAGATATGTTCCTGAGGTTCGGACCTGTCCTAGGATCTTCTGGAATCTCATCTTTTCCTTCTGGACAGGAAGATTGACTTTGCTTTCATGGCTTTTCCAAGGAGATAAGACACTTTGAAGCCATAGGACACCAGCTGCAGATAAGGTTAGATAAAGGATGCAAGCATACAACTTAGTTTGGAAGCTAAAGATAAGGCTAAGGTACAGCAACTGCTCCTTGTTAAGATAAAGTTCATTCAATTATTTTTAAAAATGGATAAATAGGTGTTAAGCTTGCTATAGAGTACAGTTAAAAAGGGAATCGTATCGCAAGGAGCCTTCTTATGTTAGGACATACAGAGGGAAACCAAATGAGGAATTATCCAGTGGGGCCAATTAATTTGCACCCCAAAATAGAGACAAGCAAAAGCAAATGTGCTGCTTATATATGGCCCCGGAGCACTTAAAGCACACTCTGGTGGTTTACAATCTAATTATGCAGGGTATATTGACCCCCCGGGCAGCAAGCTCAATTTACTGACCTCGGAAGGATAGATGATTGTATCAATCTTGAGCTAGCTGTCTGAGTCCAGGATCAAACTCAGGTTATGAACAGAGTCCTCACTGCAACAATGCAATTTAACCACTGCGCCATGAGTTACTTGAAGAGTTGGTGGCGGGGATATCAGGTTTGATGGAAGGCACGGGAGACTGCAGAAGAAGGATAGCAAGGTTGTTTAGGGGAATTATAAATCAAGTCCTATGAGAAAAGACTGAAAGAACTGTGGATGTACTGTATAGCCATGAGAAAAAGTAGATTGAGTGGACGTAGGATATTGCTGTTCAAACCTGAAAGGTAGTCCTAAAGAGGGTCATAGAATCATAGAATCATAAGAGTTGGAAGAGACCTCAAGGGCCATCTAGTCCAACCCCCTGCCATGCAGGAACCCCCCATCACAGGACTCCTGACAGATGGACATCCAGGCAGGATCTGTTGTTAATCAACCCAAAGTACAAGGCTCAAGCTACAGGAAGCCAAGTATACGCTGGGTATGAGGGGAAATGTCTTAACTGTTAGAGAAGTATGACAATGGAATGAATGACCTCGGGCAATGCTGTTAGAGCAGTACGACAATGGAATGAATGACCTCAGGCAATGTTGAACATTCCAACACTGGAGGAATTTAAGAGAAAATTGGACCACCATCTGTCAGGTCTGCTTTCACTTAGGCTGCTTTTACACGACCGTGAAAATGCGCTGCAAAGGGCTCGCCGATGTGGAGCATAAAATCATTTTCCCATGAGCAGTGGACTTTTTAAAAAATTAAGTGCAACCATGCCCACTTAACTGCGACCCAGCACATTTTACAATTACCTGGTTTTGAGGTGGTAAAATTAGGGATGGGCATGGAACGGAAAAATAATGTTTCATTTCGTGCTCACCCTGTTTTGTTTCGTTTCGTTTCTCACAAATGTTTTTTTAAAAAATTCATACAAAACAAAATGAAATGTCCCCCAGGTCCTAGAGGCACAAGATTTGGTGCCCGGGACTCTGGGAGCCATTTTAAAGGGCTCCTGCCAAGTTGTCAATGGCTGGAGCCATTTAAACCTGGCCCAGTCTGTACCGGGGGAATTTTGCAAGAGTTTAAAGGGCTCCAGCCATTGACAGAGTGGAAGGAGCTATCAGAAAATGGTGCTGAGAGTGGCGCGATTGCTGGAACTGCCCTCTGGACTATTTTCTGAGGGCTCCAGCCATTGACAGCTTGGCAGGAGGCCAACACAATGGAATGAAATGGTTCATTTCAATGCAAAAATGACAATTTCGCTGCGGATTTTAGCAGTCGTGTGAAAGCAGTCTTGGATTCTTACATTAAGGAGGGAGGTTGCACTGTATGGCCTTAGAGTCCTCTTGCACCTCCACGATTATATGACTGCGGTGGTCATACCTGGGTTTCCTTTGTATTTAAATTTCCTGCGTATTTTTTTCAGGAGCAGTCACGTGGTTTTTAATGAGCAGTTGGTGTCCTCTCCTCTGCGTCGTACCTTCCTATTCTGGTTCTGTCCTAACCTGTGTACTACGCATTTTGTCCTACTTTCCAACTCCAGTTTCCAAGGCTCCGTTTTTTAAGCTGGGTAGAAAGGGGAGAAACTGAATTTACTGCGTATTTTCAGTGTCCTGTCATGGCGACAGAAGCAAACAAGTAAGCATTTTCGAGCGAAGTTTCTAAATCCAGCCCCTGGTGGTGGTTTAGGAAACTTCTCTGAAACTGCTGTTCGAGGGGCGTGGTCAGCTGGGAGCAGAATTTGCTTCTCTTCCCGGTGAGCACATGATCTTTTACTGTGTAGTCCGCCGATGGGAAACTATGCAGAAAATGCAGGTATGACCACAATCTATGATTCTGTGGAAGCTGTTTGTATAAAATAAACTGAGTTGAACTCAGCAGGTCTCCTGAGAGGCCTGGAACATTCCCAGAGAGTGGACTGAAATCCCAGTCCACGCAAATAAATTGTGGGCTGGAGGGAAGAGCTCCTTTTATCAAGTCAGTGACTCAGCCGACACATAAGGCCGGCTATCGAAATACATTTCCCTTCAATCTCCTACATTAGTGACCTTTTGTTCGCATGATTCATCTAAGTCCATGCCTGGCGGTTGGCTCCAGAGCTGCAATTACATCTCAGCAGGCCAAAAATAAAATAAAATAAAATAAAAATCCCTCCTTTCCAACACAAGCATTCTGGATGAATATGCATAATCACACCAAGCGCTCATAAACAATAAAACAGAACTGGGAAATTTGTTAGCAGCTGTTGCCATGTCCAATCTGAGGCTGCCTCTATAATTATGTGTGAATGTAAGCTATGTTTCAAAATGTCTTTCCCCCGACTCAATAAGCCTTTATTTTTACAGAGCTCTAACTCATAAAAGGAGTATTTTGGTGATCATCACTGGCTGTATTCTGGATTTGAGTTTTGAGGAAAGAAATTGAATATTTTTTTATTTTTTTATCACACATTATTGCTCCCATAATCCTATAGTCACTGGGGCTATATTTACAGCTGTATTTACATGATGCTGAGGATGCAAAAGAAAGCCGCTATTGTGTCTAACATATCTTTTCCATTTTTTTTTTTAAAAAAAAAAAACCCCTCCTCATTCCCTTGAATAACAAAGAAATTGCTTTTTCGCAAGAGAAGAGAAAAATTCCCGAAGGCAGGGAAAGAGGTCCATGCATTTGTCCTAATTGTAAGGTGGAGGGTTCACATGTTTTGGAAATGATTTTGCATTTCCAAATTTATGCCTACACACAGAAAGTAGGGATGGTGTCTCAAATTTGGACAGAACGGGCATCCGTCTCAGTGTAGGGAGGATGACATTGACCCACGACCTGTGTGCCTGCTGTTCAGTCTTTTGTCCAGCTGTTTGCTCTGGAGTGCAGGCAGCTTGAAGGTTCTTTGATCCCCTTAGGAGAAAGGCATGGCTCCATTTGTGCTGGATTGGGCTAAGTCCTTGGAGAGATACCCCAGTTGCGGCGCATTCCCTTCCTCCACTCCCTAACCGGCTCCCCCCACTCACAAGCCAGCTCATGATGCTCGTTCTCTCTTCATTGCATGATCTTCCCATCCTGGCAGGAGCACAGGATTCCCTACCCTGCCTCCCTCCAGGAGCTGGCCATTCAAAGACAGGGCTGCAGAAATCCCCGCCCCTCCTCCTCATTGGAGTGGGTGGCTGCCGGAAGAGGCGGAGAAGGGATGTGCATGCCCCTGCCAGGACTAGAAGATTGTGTGATGAGGAGGGAACAAGCATTGTGCCCCTCTTATAAGTGGGGGAGCCAGAGAAGCGGGAGATGAGGGTAAGGAATACATGACACAGTGGCAGTGCAACCCGGCACAAAGTGATTCATGCCTACCCCCTCTCCTTTCTTATGGACCAAACACAGACAGGGCAGCCATCTTATTCATTCATTCATTCATTCATTCATTCATTCATTCATTCATTCATTCATTCAAGTTTTATATTGCCCGTCTGGCAGCAAGGCCACTCTGGGTGGTTATAGCCTAACACAGACCCACATAACAAAAATGCATTGAACAACATGAGTATTCACCATATAAAAATCGCTGTATAAAATTTATATTCATGCAAAAAGAGAGAAGAAATTAAAATTAACATTACCACCAACAGCACCCGGGAGAATCAGTTATTGAAGGCAGCTTTTAATAGTTCTGTTTTTTTAATGAGTTTTCTAGATACATCTAGTGCATCTCAGTATTTCAGTGGGACAACCATTGAAAAGGCCTGGTCCCTTATCAGCACTTTTTTCGGCCTCCCTCAGTGTGAGAGCAACATGGATTGAAAGGAGTGGAGAAAGACGTTCCAACAAGTCTCCAGATCCCAAACCATTAAGGGCTTTACGGGTCACAACCAGTGCCTGCTATTGAACCCAGAGACTGACAAGGAGCCAATGAAGACATGTCAAGGCCATGCAGTGGCCTAAACCCAGATGAAATGCACCCTGACTATCAGTTTCTTTCCAGAATGCCTGAAACTGGTCAGCTACAGTAGTACCAATTAACGTGAAAAGCAGGCAACCTGGCTAAAAACTGTTTGGAGCATCTTTGTGGGTGATACATTTTTGATGTAATTAATAAACCTGTTGCTCATTTGCTGTGAAAAAAAAAAAGGGTGAAGCCTTCAAAAAGAGGGATGATTCCAGTAAAGCAAAAGCAAAGTGTTCTGCTTCTATACCTCCCCAGACCATTTCAAGTAGTCTCTGGGTGATTTACAGTTTAATTACAGTATGCAGGCTACACATTGCCCTCCAGCAAGCTAGCAGTTTTTCAAATGAAGGGCAATCCTCCCTAAAAGGGTTCACATGGCCATTGTAATGTGAGTGGGCCCTGTCCACCCATTGCAGCATCATTGCTCACTTAGAGCCCTTTTACACGACCCCTAAAATCCGCTGCAAAACACTTGCGGATCCAGAGCATAAAATTGTTTTCCCACCAGCAGCAGACTTAAAAAAAAAAATAAAGTACATCCACGATCACTTATTTATTTTATTTATTTATTTAACTTATATGCCGCCCACTACCCAAAGGTCTCTGGGCGGCTTACAATCCAAAGAATAAAACTATTTAAAATAGTTAAGAGTAAAATATCAATAAATCATCAATAAAAACCTTACACTAAAATCATTATTCTAAAATTGTCATCAGCGGACCCAAAATTAAATAAAAACCTTCTGGAACAAGAAGGTTTTTACCTGGCGCCGGAATGTAATCAGTGTTGGCGCCAGGCGGATCTCGATCGGGAGGGCATTCCATAGCTTGGGAGCAGCTGCCGAGAAGGCCCTGTGTCTACAGGCCATCCCTCTCACCTCCTTGAGGGATGGCTCTTTCAGCCCTAGATCTTAACAAGTGCCCCAGCCCCTGACCTGATCTCCGGAGGTAAAAAAAAAATTCCAATGCGGATTGTAAAGCTGTGGATGCCGGGCTCTCCTCACCTTCTGTTTGTTTTGTTGCCCCACCACCCCTTTAACAGACAGGAATCCCTACGGGGCTGCTCCGACGGCAGACCGAGGTGAGCCTGCATTTTTCTCCCTTTTTTTCTCTCTCCCCTCACAGCAGACAGAAGCAACAGAGTGCGGAAGAGTGGGAACACAGGAAGAAGAACAAAACCCACATGATATCTGGCTGGGGGGATTTGAATTTAAGCTACCAGTGGATCTTAGGGGTCATGTAAAAGGGCTCTTAGTCTGTCGCCACCTCTGCTTCCTGCACTTCAGTTAAAGTCCAGAAGGTGATATAAAGCAGGGACAGGTAACATGGCCCCAACAGGCGCTTCCCAGTGTGTGGCCTCTCCCAACCACTTTAGCTCCATCTCTTGGGCTGCCAATGGAGAAAAAAATTTATTTATTTATTTTTATTTAAAAATGGCCCAAGGAATTAAAACAGTTAAGATATCAAATATCTCAACAGATTGTAAAATCAACCTGTTTTGTATCAATTAAAAAAATGAGGAAGGTTTTTCCTGGCGCCGAAATGTCATCAATGAAACTTGGGAGGGCATTTTCTCATTCAAGCCATCCCTCTCACCTCCTTGAGGGATGGCTCTTTCAAGAGGGCTGGCTAGATCTTAATTGCCGGGTAGGTCAAAAGGTTCCTCTGAGATTGTCCAACCTGTTTTGTAAAATGATTCCTCCTATGAAACCTTTCTCATTCAGGAGGCGTGGGCTGTTCGGAAGGCTGCAAAGACTATAATAAAGATTATAATAATAAAAAAAGTGAAAACAGACAGACATCCACCCACCCAAAGCCTTTCAGCTCCCTTTTAATGATAAGGTATGCTTAAAATTAATGCCACATGGAACACAGAAGATATTTTAGACTGTCCAGAGGCAGAAAAATAAAGAAAACAATGGATTTTTTTTTGCTTTTTTCACATCTCATTGTCTCTGTCATTCTTCTTCTTCTTCTTCTTCTTCTTCTTCTTCTTCTTCTTCTTCTTCTTCTTCTTCTTCTTCTTCTTCTTCTTCTTCTTCTTCTTCTTCTTCTTCTTCTTCTTCTTGGCTTTTAGGAAATGGTGTCATAGACTAAAAGCTCATGGTAAGGTGTATCCACAAAGAGATACTGCTGGGGCCATAACTAGGGTATTGTGACTTGAGCTTTATTCCAGGGAGCTAAAATCAAATCACATACCCTTCGCTGGCCTGTGGCACTGTCTATCACCAAAGGGTATGGCAGCAATAGACCACTGCCCCTGAGCAAATGGTTGCCACTCAGTGTTAGAAGTGGAGGGAAAAAAACAACACATTTCAGTGAGGCAGGAAAAGGCATGTCTACCTGGCCTTTGCAGACCATACGTCTGACCTGAACACTTGAGAAGAAAGCAGCATCTAGAGCAGTACTTCCCAACCTGTGGGTCCCCAGATGTTCCTGGACTGCAGCTCCTAGAAGCCTCCACCATTCATGGTGCTAGAAGGGATCTCTGGGAGTTGCAATCCAAGAACATCTGGGGAACCACAGGTTGAGAACCACTGATCTAGAGGGAAGAATGATCTAGCCAGATCATGTGTGGACCAGGCTACCACCATGGGTGGAAAGGTTTTCCTGAGTAGACTGGGTCTCTAGACTTGACAAAACAGGTTATTACTGAATACCTGAAACCAACCCCCATTGAAAAAAAAAAACCAATTACAGTGCTACATCAGTTTACGAATTTAATGTATTCTCTGGGACATTTTGTGTTGTGAAAAATTTGTAAACCAAAACAAGGTTTACAGGGGCAGCACTATAAACTAGGGCTTCTGCTGCTGGTGCGTGCTTCCAGGAGGAGCCCAAGGCCCTTTGGACACGACCCCTAAACTCCACCGCAAATGGCTCCCAGCTCCGGAGCTTAAAATTGTTTCATCACCAGCTCCGGAGTTTACAGATAATTAAGTGCCACCACGCCCACCTAAGCGCGTCCCAGTGCACTTTTCAGGTACCTGCTCTCTGGAGGTGAGAATTCCTGATGCGGATATAACAGTAGTGACTGCCTGGCTCTCCTTGCTTCTGTTTGTTCTTTTTTTGCCCCCGCCCCTTTAAGAGACCTGAATGCAGTGCCGGGACGGCAGAACGGAGGTGAGCGGCATTCTTTTCTTCCTTTTTTTCTCCCTCCCCTCACGCAGCCAGCAGCCAGGGGTGCGGAGGGGGTGGGAACGCAGGAACAGCGACAAACCCCTAAGATTTAAGTGGCCAGCAGAGCCTAGGGTTGTGTGAAAAGGCCCTAAGTCTGTTTGCTGAGATGTCAGGAGAGGGTTAAAAGCCATTTTTTGGAAGCGTGTATCTCTCAAGAAAAAAATATGTGATATACTGGGACCGTAATATATGAACCAGGATGTGGCGGGGGACTATTATAATTTGGTTTGATTTAAGTTATCAGGTGTCAATCTTAATTTGCTTTTTTGTTTTAGTTTGTGGTGTTATGGCTTCTCTCTCTCTCTCTCTCTCTCTTAAAAATAGTATTTTACTTGCTTTATGCATTGCCTAATTATTTAAACTGCCCAAAGTAGTATTTTCACTAAGTCAGATGGCCTGTAAACTAAATAATAAATACATGAATTAATAAATAAAATTAGTAAGTTAGTTAGTTACTGTAGTTAGTTTTCTGAGCTCTGGTTTCTCCTCCATGCCTGTGACTTCAGAACAGTTGATGTAATGCAGAATTTGCAAGGGCTCATGAGATTTACGCAAGGGATGTGTCCAGTGCGCCGTGCTTAGGTCCAGTATTATTGGATGAGTTTCAATTATTGAGAAGGATGTGGACAGGGTGCTTGGATCTGTCCGTTCTACCACCACTCTGAGCTAATTGAAAACCTGGGTCCAGGAAAAATTCTAAGAGAGGGAGGTCCCTGCTGAAAGGATGTCCTAAAAAAAAACCAACCTGGACCCAGGGCTGGTGGGTAACTACCGGCCAGTAGCGAACCTCCCTTATTTGGGCAAGGTGTTGGAGCGGGTGGTGGCCGGACAGCTCCAGGCGCTGCTGGATGAAAGGATTTTCTGGATCCATTTATCTGGTTTCAGGCTGTTTTGGAACAGAGACTGCCTTGTCGCCCTTCCCGATGACCTTTGCCGGGAGAGAGACAGGGGAGTGCAACCCTGTTGATACTCCTGGAAGACACCATCAATGGTGTCCTTAGGCTGGCCAGGTTGGGAGCAGAGGCACTGTTTTGCAGAGCAGATGATGGGGTTCCTCAGGGCTCAAAATGCTGTTTAACATACATGGAACCACTGGGAGAGGTTCAGGAGGTTTGGGCTGAGGAGTCTATTAATTCCAGCTCTACCTCTCATTCTCCACCAATCCAGAGGCGGTTTCTGTCCTGAAGCCTGGGCAGATAATGGACTGGATGAGGGTTAATAAATTGAAACTCAATCCAGACAAGATGGAAGTGCTGTTAGTGGGTGGGGACAGGTTAGAGGGCCACTTCCCTGTCTTGGACGGGGTTGCACTCCCCCTAAGGGACAGGGTCCGCAGCTTGGGGGTGCTTCTGGACCCTGGTCTAACTCTGGAAGCCCAGGTGGAGTGGCCAGGGCGCCTTCTTCAGCTGCGGAAAATATACCAGCTCCGCCCCTACCTAGACGAGCAGAGCCTCAATGCGCTGGTAACAAATTACTGCAAAAACGGTCCGGCGATTGCCACTGGTTCAGAATCGTGCGGCGCGGCTGGTAAAGATTGCATTGAAAAGATCAGCCCAATTCAAAGTGCTTGTCTTGACAAAAGCCCTCTGGGACCTAGATACCTGAAAGTCTGCAATTAAGAAGCCAGGGGGCCCTCTTGAAAGAGCCATCCCTCAAGGAGGTGAGAGGGATGGCTTGTCATCCAGCTGCCCCCAAGTTATGGAATGCCCTTCCAAAACCGCCTGGCGCCAACATTGATGACATTTTGGCGCCAGGTAAAAACCTTCCTGTTCAGAAGTTTTTAATTGATACAACATAGACTGGGGTCCTTTGATGGCAATTTTAGTGATGATTTTAGTATAAGGTTTGGCTGTTGTTTTAATTATTTATTGATATTTTATGTCTTAACTGTTTTAATTCCTTGTTGTAAGCCGCCCAGAGACCTTTGGGTAGTGGGCGGCATATAAGCTGTAAAAATAAAATAAATAAATAAATAAATAAAAATAATAAAACAAAAAGAAGGAGAGAAAAAAGGAAAATTGAGGTTGAAAGATGTTTTGTTATTTTTCACCAGCTCCCCTCACTTAGTGTCTTATCTGATGTTTTGCTGATTTGACTTCCCTCTTTGTGGAAATATAAGATAAAGTTCAATAGGTGGGCAGAGGAAGAGCAGATGAAAACAAAGGAAGATAAACATTTGGCTTGCATCTTTTAATTCGAGCCCGTCTTGAAGAGCAGCGAGCAACCTGACCGAGGGCTTGAAAAGAATACAAAATGGGGGCATAGAATCTCTGTGTGAGAAAGTTAAAAAAGTAACTCTTCAGAATGAAATACAAATGCAAAAAGGCCACTGAAGTAAAGATTGCAGAAAAGATCAGTACAGCAAAACTCTTAAAAGTCTGTAAAGGTTCCCAGTCATCCAGGCGAATTTAAAAGGCACTTCTTGACTTCTTTTTAAACACCCACTATATTTTAAGTGTCTGGGAACAAGTTGTTTCTTTTACTTATGAAAGATGGGCTTCCTTCCCCATCTTTGTAGGAATATCTATAAAGGTCTCAGCCCCAGCTGCTTCCACAAAACTGGCTTTTAGAGCTGGCCTTTTGGAACACAGTTGTCCCAAATGAACACACACACACACACACACACACACACACACACACACACACACACACACACACACAGTGGACCCTTGTATAACAAACGGTTTGTATAACAAAAAAGATGTACAACATAAAACATTCCTGAGATAGGGGAAATTTGCTTAACAGAATTGTCTATGGGGAAAATCCGTACAAGAGAAAAATTGCCACAATTAGGGATAACTCTGTTTTCAAAATATTTGCTTCACAGAATTTGATTTGGAACAAATTAATTCCTTTATGCAAGGTACCGTGTGTGTGTGTGTGTGTGTGTGTGTGTGTGTGTGTGTGTGTGTGTGTGTGTGTGTGTGTGTGTGTGTGTGTGTGTGTGTGTGTGTATGCTTGCACTATGCTTGGACATGTTGAAGCACCTTCATGTGGTGTTTAACATCAGGTTCTCCTTAGGGAAGAACTATGTCCTAAGCACATCCGATCTTGTCTGATTTTGGAAGCTAAGCAGGGTTGGCCCTGGTTAGTAGTTGGATGGGAGAACAACAGGGAATACCAGGTGCTGTAGGTGCCTGGAGTAGGAACTGGCAAGCTACTCCAGTAGAGATGGACACGAATTTTAAAAATGGTGTTTCGTTTGTCGTTTGTCATTGAGAGGTCTGTTTTGGTTCGTTTCCATTTTTTGTGAATTTTTTGAAAAAAATTGTTTCCATTTTTCATTTGTCGTTTGTTGTTTCTATCTGCTTTTTGCGTGATTTTAAAGCATTTCCGGGGGCTGCCAGAGCTTTTTATGCCCTCTGTGGCTGCCAGACCTGCCCAGTCTGCACCCTGGGCATGCTATTGGTTGAAGTTGTCCAAAAATTTACATGATCCCATCACATGGCTTGCCTCCATGTTGTGGCTGGAGTGGCGACATCCATTTTGTCATCCTTAAAGGGAAAAGAAAAATACATTGCGATGGGAGAAGACAAAAACAAATGTTTTAAGGACCCCAACCCCCTGGTAGGTAATAATTTCAAATAATTATCACATTATCACTGCATTTTTATCGATGTCCAGGGCGTTTTAATACCGAAGAAATCAATATTAGGCATCTGGGAACCATTTTGGGTCGATGTCCCCTAACTCCCCTTAAAGGAAAAAAAATGCAGCGATCTGAGAAAAGACATAAATGCATGGTTTAAGGCCCCCAACCCCCCCTGTAGGTATTATCAGACAGTATAAATAATTATCACTGTGTTTTTATGGATGTCCAGGGCATTTTTTAACATTTAAAACAGCTCAATTTCATTGCACGCCGCCAGTAACGGAAATGAAACGTACGAACAAAATCTTCGTGGTTCTGTTCGTTTCGTTTCATTTTCATCACAATTTCCGTTTGTCGTTTCGTTGCGTAACGGTAACGAATAACGGAAATGAAAAAATGTTCATTTCGTGCCCATCTCTATACTCCAGTATTCCTGCCAAGAAAACTCCATGGATATGGGGTCACAAAGAGTCGGTCACAACTGTAATGACACAACACATTATTTATGTAAAGGAAACACCCAACCTCTGGATCCATAGCCTGACACCTAAAACCCTGAACTACTCACCACCATCTTCATCTTAGAACTAGAAGGCACCCTATAGACAAGCAAGTCCCATCAAGGGGGCACAATTGAATTCCTTACAATCAGACACCTCAACCACCGAGTTATCCATCTGCGAAAAACAGTGCACTTCATTTTCCACGTCTCCTTTCAAAAAAAAAAAAAATCCAAACCAAATGCATTTTATATTGTGTGTTTAAAGAACAAGCACACTTAAGAAATGCACGTACTGTACCAAATGTTCCAAATATAGCATCCTTGCAAATATGTTTGACTATGGATTTTCATACTTGTTTGGAAAAGGATGTAGGGGAATGCAAAAAAATAAAAAAAATAAAAATGGATTGAGCTGATCTATAATACAAGTTGTACAAACGCCCAGAAACAGATCAATTCATACCCAGAATGTGCATTGCTTTAGGTTTTGTTTTCATGTGGAAGCAACATTGAACATCATCACTTTCAGTATCAAGCTTAGAAATGTAGATTTAAGGTATTAGTGCTAACATCCATCCTTTTTTGCCTGATGGTCAACTGTACTGGTTAAACTGCAGTACTACAGTGAAGACTCTGCTCACAGCCTGAGATTGATACTGACAGGCCCAGGTAGCTGGCTCAAGGTCGATTCAGCCTGCCATGCATCCAAGGTCACTAAATTGAGTACCCAGCTCATGGGACGTGGGTGGACGGGCAATGTGTTGTCTGTATAATTATATTGAACACTGCCCAGAAGGAGTTTTAAAGAGTGCTACATGCTTATATACAATCCCATTGTGCATAACACACACTCTGGGCAGTTTACAATTCCATTTTGCAGGCTACACATTGCCCCCTCCCATCGATAACCTTCCTGCTCATTTTTTTTTACCTTAGAAGGATGGAAAGCTGAGTGAACCTCAAGCCAGCTACCTGGGATAGAACCTGAGTTGTGAGTAGTGTTTGGGCTGCAGTGTTAAACTGTTAAACCACTGTGTCACAAGGCTCCTAAGTACTATGGGAGGTATATTATCACCATGATTTGCTTTTTTTGCTTGGCTTTTGAGCTCCTTTCTCCACAACCCCAAAATCAGAATTTTAAGACCCACACCCTTATTTATTTATTTATTTATTTATTTGTTATATTTATATCCCGCTTATCTACTAGGTACTCTAAGCGGCTTACACAAAGGCTGCAAAGCCAGCAAAACACAATAAAATAATCAGACAAACAAACCTATAAACACCCTAGACACTGTTAAAACCAGATAACACCTCAACTAACGCGCAAATTACGTTGGCGGGGGGAGGTTTTAACTATCGCCAAAGGCCTCACGAAAAGGTAGGTTTTCAGCGCCTTTGAAAGGCCAGCAGGGACTCTGCAGAGCGCACTTCACTGGGGATGGAATTCCAGAGGCTGGGGCCGCCACAGAGAAAGCCCGGTCCGACTGCTCGTCCTCCGGGCTTCCCAAGGGGTGGCGACCGAAGCAAGTGCGCTCGCGCCCTGCGAACGGGAA
Source organism: Phrynocephalus forsythii (assembly GCA_029282475.1). Classification (NCBI taxonomy): domain Eukaryota; kingdom Metazoa; phylum Chordata; class Lepidosauria; order Squamata; family Agamidae; genus Phrynocephalus; species Phrynocephalus forsythii. The sequence continues at coordinate 122,349,992 of JAPFRF010000003.1, read as the reverse complement.
AGTTGACCGCAACGCTCTGCCAGGTAGTCCGGTCCCAAGCCATGGAGGGTTTTATAAACTAAAACCAGGACCTTGAATCTAATCCGGGCTGCAACGGGCAACCAGTGCAGGCGGGCCAGGACTGGGGTGATGTGGTCATAACGACGCACACCAACCACCAGCCTGGCCGCCGCGTTCTGGACCCGCTGCAAGCGCCGGAGAAGTTTCAAGGGCAGCCCCATGTAGAGCGTTACAGTAGTCCAGCCTCGAGATCACCAGAGCTTGGACCACTGTTCTCAAGGAGCTCGCGTCGAGGTATGGGCGGATCTGGGCGATCCGACGGAGATGGAAATAGGCGGACCTGGTCACCGACGCCACCTGGTGCTCCATGGCAAGCGCCGGGTCCAGGAACACACCCAGATTCCGCACCCTCTCCGCGAGCTGGAGGGAGACTCCCCCCAGACAGGGAAGAGGGCCACCGTACCCCGACGGCGAGCTCCCGAAGAACATAACCTCCGTCTTCTCAGGGTTGAGCTTAAGCCTGTTCGCCCGGTCCAGGCCAGTACGGCCTCCAGGCACCCGTCGAGAACTTCCACAGCTTCCACAGCAGAGGTGTTAAAGGAGAGATAGAGCTGCGTGTCATCAGCGTACTGATGACAGCAGACTCCAAAACTCCTGATGACCCCCGCCAACGGCCTTACGTAGATGTTAAACAGCATGGGGGACAGAGACGACCCCTGTGGAACCCCACAAGGGAGGATCCAAGGGGCCGATAACTCCCCCATGCTGCACTGTGGCCGGCCCTCCAGGAAGGAACGGAGCCAACTGCGAGCAGTGCCTCCAATTCCGACCTCAGAGAGCCGGTCCAACAGGATACCGTGGTACGGTATCAAAGGCCGCTGACAGATCCAGGAGGACCAACAGGGAAGAGCAACCCCTGTCGGCCGCCCTGAGAAGGTCATCTTGCAGGGCGACCAAAGCTGTTTCGGTACCCCGGCGGGGCCTGAACCCGGACTGGCAAGGATCGAGGCACTGCCGATCCTCCAAGTATGACTGCAGCCGGACCGCCGCCACCCTCTCGATCACCTTGCCCATAAAAGGGACATTGGCGATAGGACGATAGTTTGTCAGATCATCCACCGCCAGGCCAGGTTTTTTTCAGGATGGGCTTTACCACCGTCTCCTTCAAACGAGAGGGAAAAACCCCCTCGCTGAACGAGGCGGTGGTGATGGCAGAAGCCCATTCGGCCATGGTCCCTCTGGCAGCTCTAATTAGCCAGGCAGGGCAAGGGTCGAAAGGAGTGGAGGCAGGCCGGCAATGCGCCATAGCCTTGGAGACCTCGACAGCAGAAACAGGCCCAAGCGCATCCAACCGAGGCGACGAAGGCGGACCAGCAACTGGAGATGGCGGGACAGGACGACTGCAACTGGAGTCAAAACCAGCACGGATGGCCTCAATCTTAGTTCGAAAAAGGCTGCGAATTGCTCACTACTGAACTCAGTAGGAGGAGGCCTGGCCAGACTAGGATTGCTGAGGTCCCGAACCACCCGGAAGAGCTCCGCCTGGCGGTTCGAGGCCTCAGCAATTCTCAGGGAGGTGAAAAATGTTCTAGCCTCCCTTATCGCGATGATATAGCGACTAGACTGGGCATCAACAGCAGCCTTACTCAACGCCGTGCGGGATTTCCTCCAGCTGCGCTCTAACCTCCTCCTAGCCTGCTTCATTGCCCTAAGTTCCCCCGTGAACCATGGGGAGGGCCGGGCTCGGCAGCGGAGGAGGCGCTTGGGGGCGATCCGGTCAATGGTGTGGACAGCTGTTTCATGCCAAAGGTTCGCCACACCCTCGGCCGGATCGTCAGTCATTCCACCAGGAAATCCCCCAAAGAGCTCACCGAACCGCTGAGGGTCCATGAGCCTCCGGGGGCGGGCCAAGATGGTAGGCCGATGGTCCCCGCGGGGAGGAGCCGAGATCGCCAGGGAAAATGAAAGCAGGTGATGGTCTGTCCATGACACAGGAAGGGAGACAAGGTCCCCCACCTCCAGACACGAATCCCCCGACATGGAGGTAAACAACAGATCCAGGGTGTGACCAGATCTGTGGGTGGGGCATAAAACATGCTGGGACAGACCCATGGAAGCCATGGATTCCATGAACTCCAGAGCTGCACCAACAAGCCCACCATCCGCATGCACGTTGAGGTCTCCTTTGGGATCTCAACAATGCAGCGGAGATGAACTCTGTGAGCTCTGGGAGGGATTGTGCAGGGTTGTGGGGAGCTCGGTAGCCCAGCACAATGCCAAATCTGTCCCGCTGTCCCACCAACAGATGGAGTACCTCCAGCCCCTGGCTAACCAATGTCGAGGCCCTGCTGACGTGTAAAGAGTCCCTGTAGACGATTGCGGCCCCTCCCCCCTTTTGACCCCCCAACCTTCCTACTCCCTCTACCAGGTACCCGGGCGGGCAAAGGAGAGAGAGGAAGCCCCCTCCGTGCCCACCCAGGTCTCGGTGATGAATGCCAGGTCGGGCTTCCCATCCGCAATGGTATCATAGATGAGAGGGATCTTGTTATGAACCGACCTGGCATTCATCAGGATACAGGCAAGGTTGGGGGCGCTGGTGGAGTGACTCCCGGGCACGTGACAGAGAGCCGAGGGGTCAGAACGAGGGACAGACACGAGTTGTCTGACCCGAGTTCTTCTGGTCTGACAAACCCAACGGCTACCAGAGTACCGCCCACGGCCCATCACCGTCGGTATATGAGCCCCTGCGTTCATGGCGAAAGAAAAAAAAAAAGATGGAGAAAGGAAAAAGAAGGAAGAGGAGAGAGGGAAAAAAATGCTACAATAAATAACAACAGCAACAGTATAAAAATAACAATAACAGTTATGCACTTAAAAAAGGGAGAATAAATAAGTAAATAAAACAGGATAAAATAGGGTAAAAAATGACTGCTATACAATAAAAAAAAGAAGAGTCCATGCTGGTGGAGTTTTTCTGAGCCCAAATAGAGAGAAAACATGGAAATTTGGGCTTATAAGCAACAACATCTTGAATGAAAGCAGTCATTTAAAAGTCCATAATTTGTGCAATGTGATGAGGTGTTGTTGTTGTGTCGTTACAGTCGTGACCGACCCTTCGTGACCCCATGTCCATGGAGTTTTCTTGGCAGGAATATTGGAGTGGCTTGCCAGTTCCTACTCCACGCACCTACAGCACCTGGTATTCCCTGGTGGTCTCCCATCCAAGTACTAACCCGGGCTGACCCTGCTTAGCTTCTGAAATCAGGTGAGATCGGATGTGCTCAGGGCATCTTGGCAGATGAGGTGTAGCTGACCTCAAAGGTGAAAGCAGCTGCAAGACTTTCCTTGTACTGTACAGACATCCCACTAGGTGGTACTGTTGCAAAGTCATGAGTGCCTTTCCATGTAAATGTTTCCAGCGGTCATCATTTGTGAAATTCCCTTCTTGAATCTGATGCATATTCTTCAGAAACATCTGTCTGTCTGTCTGTCCAGGAACTTGAAGTTGGTTCAGCTTGAAGTTGAATCAATTTGAAGTTGATTCAGAAACCTACCAATGTCCCTGTTTTACTTACTTTGGACACTTTTGGCCACGTTCTCACTAAAGTTTTCTGTGCATCTTAATTTGATGTGTAGGGTTTTTTTGGGGTGGGAGGTCACGTGGTGTTTGATGCGCAGTTAGTGTCCTGTCAACAGAGTAGCATTCTACTGCTCTGTGCCTGTCTGTACTTGCTTACTGCACATCTTTTCCTTTTCTTCTGGGTCAATTTTCTAAGCTGGACCCACAGGAAGTGGCAGGAAAAGGTGCAAGGCTTGGTGCAAGGCTTCCAATGTATAGTTCACCGTGGTATCACGCCACTCTGATCTGCATAGGCTTGATAGGTGGACAGGCTCTTTAGATGGACCATGGCCTGAATAGGCTCGTTAGATGTTGGAAGCCTTGCACCAACTTTCCTTAGAATGACAAAGCTGCTTGGATGAGCAGTGAAACATTTCACTCTCACAAGAAAAGAAGTCCAGTTGCCATGACCTGGCCTCTGGATAACCTCAGCTGGATGACTGAGGATCTTCAGAGACATTTGCTAAACTCTTTAAAAGTACCTGCAATTTCTTCCTTGCATTTTGAAGAGGGATATTCAATGCGGCATGGATGCTGGCCAATAGACACCCATCATAGGTTTTTTTTTTTGCTTTGCAAGTGGCAAAAGCATTTTTATTTGTTTAATATTTTTATCTCAGCTAAAAGAATAACATTCAAGCCAGGTAAGAGAATAATGAAAAAAGGAATTAAATAAAATACCCATTAAAATCAGTAATCAATAACCATTAAAACAGCAGATGTTTGGAGAAAACAAATGGTAAGGCTTCCCATGCTCACTCCAAGATGTGAAAAACTCATGCTGGGATTCAAAAATTATTTCCATAACAAAGATTGTCCAGCAGCCTTCCCTCCCCCCTTGAAAGATACCTGTATCCTCCCCTGAAAGAGAATTATAATATCACTCTTTCCAATTACAGGCACATTTAAATTGGCAACAGCACTTTGTCTCTTACGACAAATGCCTGGAGTTTGCAGGAATTAGAGCCTGCAACATGCGTTTTTAGCATGGCCCTATTAGGATAATGTTGCTGTTTCATCATTTCTTTTAATGTGACATAAAGGCCATTTGTAAATTTGAAGAAAGACTATTAACACTGACAGCAGGGGGAGAATGAAGAAGGGCCCTTATTTGTGTAATGTCCCAGTAAGCACATCTTTTCCCAACCCCCCGCCCCCCGCCCCCACAACCCCGACATTCAGAAGATATGTTCCGAGGCTGCTGGCGGAATTCTCAGTAGTCTTGGTCCTAATTAATAGACTTTAAAAATGCTGCCAGCAGAGCAGTTTTGTCGCTGATCTATAAAGCTGACATGAAAAACTAGATGTTTATTAGCACACCTTCCAGAGGCAGCCCATTGATGGTACTCCACAGAGGAGCGAGCCAAAATGTTAGGCCGATGCAGAAAATAAAGTTGTCCAACAAAGAACTGGGGTTCTGCAGGTAGACGCTTTTAAGAATTACTGCATTGGCTGCAGGATGCGATGTCCTCGCTCAGATACAAGTCTGTAAGCAAGTCTCCCTGTGGTTGGAAGCCTCTGCTCGGTTTTTGGCAGCTTGGTGTTCCTGCCACTGATAGAGTCACTTCCCTAGAATCCCCTTCTAAGGCTGTTACTTCACGCCCCTTTTGTCTCTGTTAGTGTTGCAGTTAGGAGCAGTACAAAAAATGTTACTTCACGTCCATCGCACAACTACTGAAATTTGTCTCGACCATGCCCCCCGGAATGGATGCTAAGCACAACAATCTTGTACCTGGTGCTGGGGTAGGGATTTCCCTGGTCACTCTTTGTTCCCACTTTCTTTTCTGAGACAAGACACCATGTAGTAACGACTGTCATGCAACAAAACATTTGTTTCTCTCAGAAAACTGTGCCCATGTTTTGTTTTGTTTTTGACTTTTCAGAAGCGAAATATCAAAAAAGAATTTTTAAGCCCCCCCCCAAAGGAAAAAGGAAGCTAGACAAATTCAGTGTTTGTCACGGTCCAAGACTGTGAGGTAGCACTTGTCACGAGACAAGTTATCACAACCATGGGAATACTGAAACAGGGACAAAACCACATGATCGTGACCAACACTGTCATGGTACAAAACTAGTCATGGAACAAAGAAGGACGTGAAGTAACCACCTAACTTACTCCAAGCAACTCTGCTTCTGCCTACTGATTCTCCTTCTTGCCTTGTTTTGTTAGGAGTTGTTGGGTTCTTGGATTCAGAGCAGAGATCTACGCCCAGTCCACCAGCAGTAACAGAAGGGGAAGGACAGAATAAGTAAGATGGACCATAAGACAGGATTCATGCAGAGTAGGTTCTAAGAAGAAGCATTCCAGTTCTCACTTTATTGAACCGCTTTAAAACTTAGAATGCCAACAGGGGGCAAGGGGGGAGGGAAGTGACTACGTATGCCCACAAATTCAACCAAATCGCTTAAAAGGGTGACACAGGAAGTGATGTAAAAAAACCCACCACCCCCAGTGCCTGTCGCAAGAAAAAGCGCCACAGCGGACAACAATGGGCATGGCTGAGGGGGTTCTTCAGATAAACCATTTTGAAAACCAGACAGTGATTTTTAAGGTGCCTTGTTTTTAAGGAAAAGGCGTTTTCGATCAGAAGTGCCGTAGCGGTCATCCTTCGTAAGGCTTGCTCTTCATCATCTTTGTTGCCCTCCCCTGAACTTGCTCCCGTTTGTCAGCATCCTTCTTAAAGTATCCAGTTCAGAACTGAACACAGTGCTCCGGTTGAGTCCTCCTAACCAGTGCCGAATGGAAGGGGACTCATACTTCATGGGACTAGGAGACCATACACCTGTGAATACATTGTAAAATTGTATTTAACTTTTTGCTAGCCACAGCACACTGTTGGCAGTTCTAAGATCCTTCTCATTTATTTGAAGTATCACTGAGCCAATTATCCCTCATCTTGTAGATGTGCAGTTGGGTCCCACCCCCACCCCCACCCCTAGATGTAGAATATTGCACTTCTCCCTGTTAAATTTCATTCTGTTCTTTTCAGCCCAGTCCTCAAGCCCATCAACCTGTTTAGTGGTTTCATACACAGTACGTTGTGATCTGCATGACATTCGAGACTTGTCAGATTTATCATAATTAGAGATGGGCACAAATAAAAAAAATGACGTTTCGTTTGTCGTTTGTCATTTGGAGGGTCCGTTTTGGTTCATTTCCGTTTTTTGCGAATTTTTGCAAAAAAATCATTTTCATTTTCGTTCGTTTTGTTACCATTTCATTACCATTTATTTCAATTTTTTGTGATTTATTTTAGCATTTAAAGCAGTTCACTGTATTGCAGTAACGAAAACGAAACACATGAAAAAATTTCCGGTGTTTCTGTTCATTTCGTTTCATTTTGGAGACAAAATTCGTTTGTCATTTCATTGCGTAATGAAACAAAAGAACAAAAACAGAAATGGAAAATTGTTTGTTTCATGCCCATCTCTAATCACAACCCAGAGATGGGCATGTGAAATTGGACTGCATGAAGATAGTTATTTTTCTTAAATTAATATCTTAAGAAATTAATTTAAGCAGCATGCTTAACCAGCTAAGAAGATGAAAAGCTAAATGTTGTTAATTGCCACTTAAGAGGTTAGGCTGAGGTCTCCCTTGACAGGAGGGTAAAGCCATCCTGTCATCCATGCTGGGCACCCAAGAGTTCCACACATTCAGAAGACAATATTGTTGTTCTCCTCAAAAGCCCTTCCTTGTGCAGCTGATTAATGCGTTGTTTTTTCTAAGATGAAGCCATTGTTTGTGAATGCATCCCTGCTGATATAATGCCTCCCTAAAGGCATGGAACTAGTAATCAATTAATTATGAGATTTTCAGAGGACAAAAAACATGTGCAACTCATGCATACACACATGTGCAGAACTTCATACACATACACTTTGCCACCAGGTGAAAAGGCACCTTTTTCCTATGATGTGCTGTGACAGAACTGGGCTGAACCCCATGTGAGGACAGACTTATGGGCTGAAATCCAGCAGTAAACTTGAAAATGGAGATGAGCACCACCCCCAGAGTCAGACACGATGAGCATGCAAATGCAGGGGGAACCTTTACCTTTACCTTAATACCCTTGTAAAATCATAGGATAATAGAGTAGGAAGGGGCCTTGTAAGGTCACAGATTCACCTTGCTCAAGGCAGGAATCCAACTCAAAGCAGATCTGATGAATGGTGGTCATAAGAACATAAGAACATAAGAAAAGCCTCCTGCTGGATCAGGCCAAAGGCCCATCTAGTCCAGCTTCCTGTATCTCACAGTGGCCCCACCAGATGCGTCTGGGAGAGCATGAGACTAGATATCTGTCTCCTGATACCACTCCCCTGCATCTGGCCCTTGAAGTACACTGATTTTAAGCCTGGAGATTACACATGTTCATCATGGTTTGTAACCTGTGATGGACTTTTCCTCCAGGAATCTGTCCAATCCCCTTTTGAAGGAATCCAGGCCAGAGGCCATCACCACATCCTGTGGCAGGGAGTTCCACAAACTAACAACTCGCTGGGTGAAAAAATATTTTTATCTGTTCTTACTCTCCCAGCCATCAATTTGAGTGGATGTCCCTTAGTTCTGGTATTTTGTGAGAGGGAGACGAGTGTCACTCTATAAGCAGCACACTTTGCTTTGCTTATTATCATATGATTTAGTGGTCTATAAAGGCATCCCATATTTTTGCATTTAAATCCAAAGTATGACTTTGATAGGTGGTCCAACTGTCTCTTGAAAGCCTCCGGTGTTGGAGTGCTCTTCACCTCCCCAGGTAATTGGTTCCGTTGTTGTACCTCTCTAACAGTTAGGAAACTAGATAGCTGGGAACTGGTGGGTGAACGCCTGCATGAGTCCTGTGGATCCAAAAGGCTACTTGAGCTGGGATTTAGTGCTGCATTTCAACCACTGCATAACAAAGCCGGCGAGGCAGTGCAGCTGAGCAGTAGACCATATTTTGCACGCACAGCTCCCAGATTTAATTCTCCTTAAAGAAGATTGCCCACTGATAGGAAGGGAAATGCTTCTGGGTTACACATGCAATGGGGCTGCCTAGGATTAAATGGGATGGTGGGTGGTGGTTCAACCATATTATTATTTTTTTCATGAAAACACCTGGGATTCCCCTTGCTGTGAGGGGCATTTGGGGAGCTTTCATTCCAAATAGGGATGGGCATTTCGTTTTGGAGCCAGTAGGTTACGAAACGAACCACGCGAGTCCAGCTGGTCCTCAGAACCAGCTGATACACGCAGATTCAATTACTTTACATTTCTCTGTCTCGCGCAGGGTTAAAATCCAACGAGGAAGCATGCTGCAATGTCATCTGTGGTAGATCTGTGATGCTGGCCAATCAGGAGTTGCGCAGGGACAGGCCTCATCCCGCCTCTCTCTCTGATTGGCCAGAAGCATGAAGCAGGAAAGATGATGTGCTTTCTCACTGGATTTTTACCCTGCCTGAGAGGGAGAAAGCTAAAGCAATTGGATCTGCGTGCATCAGCCGGTTCCGAGGACCACCTGGGCTTGCATGGTTTGTTTCGTGATTCTGCTCTGGTCAGATCCCACCTGGAGTCCTGTGTCCAGTTCTGTACGCCTCAATATAAAAAGGATTTTGACAACCTCAAGCGGGTACAGAGGAGGGCGACCAGGATGGTTGAAGGTCTGGAAGAAATGTCTTACGTGTAATGGCTTAGGGAAGTGGGAATGTTTAGCCTTTCAAAAAGAAGGCTGAAAGGGGATATGAGAGCTATGTTTAAATATTTGAAAGGAAACGGGTTTGTTTTCCATGGCTTCAGAGACTAGGATTTGGGGCAATGGTTTCAAACTACAGGAAAAGAGGTTCCATTTGAACATTAGGAAGAACTTCATGACAGTTAGAGCTGTTCAGCAGTGGAAGATGCTGCCACAAAGGAGGGTGGTGGAGTCTCCATCATTGGAGGGATTTATGTAGAGGCTGGATGGCCACCTTTCGGGAGTACTGTGATAGGGGTTCCTGCATGGCAGGGGGTTGGTCTGGATGGCCCTTGAGTTGGAATCTCTTCCAAATCTATGATTCTATATGTGCAGGTGGCAGGCCCAGCTTTAAAAGGCAAGGCCTGTTTTTCTCCAGGAATCATAGAATCATAGAATCCTAAGAGTTGAAAGAGACCTCAAGGGCCATCCAGTCCAACCCCCTGCCATGCAGGTACCCCCATCACAGGACTCCCGACAGGTGGCCACCCAGCCTCTGCTTAGAAACCTCCAAGGAAGGAGACTCCACCACCCTTTGTGGCAGCATCTTCCACTGCCGAACAGCAATAACCGTAAAGAAGTTCTTCCAAATGTTTAAACTGAATCTCTTTTCCTGTAGTTTGAGACCATTGCTCCGTGTCCTAGTCTCTGAAGCCATGGAAAACAAACTTGTTCCCTCTTCAATATGACATCCTTTCAAATATTTAAACATAGCTATCATATTCCCCCTCAGCCTTCTTTTTGAAAGGCTAAACATTCCCAGTTCCTTCCCAGTTCCCTAAGCCGTTCCTCATAAGACATTTCCTCCAGACCTTCAACCATCCTGGTCGCCCTCCTCTGCACCCGCTCGAGGTTGTCAACATCCTTTTTAAATTGAGGGGCATAGAACTGGACACAGTACTCCAGGTGGGGTCTGACCAGAGCAGAATAGAGTGGTACTATCACTTCCCTTGGTCTAGACACTATGCTTCTGTTGATGCAACCAAGAATCGCATTGGCTTTCCTGGCCGCCACATCACACTGCTGACTCATGTTCAATTTGTGGTCCACTAAGTCTCCCAAATCCCTTTCACAGGTGCTATTCTCCAGGCAAGTGTCCCCCATCCTATATCTGTGCAATTCATGGCAATGACAGTGGTTTTGGTGGAGTAGGAGCTGGATTAAAACTAAGGAGGCTACGGGAGCCAGCGGAGAGGCAGGCATCCTGTTTTGCTGGGGTGGTGGTGGTGGAAATGAAGCACTAAGGGGAAAGAAACTGAGTGCTTCATTTCTTTTCTGTAAACGGAATCCACAAACTGAACCACAAACTGGCTCAGTTAATGTGTGTCCCCCCCTCTCCCCTCCCTGATTCCTAGTTTGGTTCGTGCCCATCTTGAACAGAGGGGTTTCAACACCTGCAGACAATGTCAATCAACAAGAACGAAGAACTAAGTGCATGCTTTTTTTTCTTTCATTCTGTGACTTTCTCGTTCTTGAAATGGATTCCCGTAAACCTCCTTACTGGGCAATTTATTGCATGGTTTTAGTTCTGTCGCTGTAATTTCTCAAACTGCTACAGGTAACATGTCCCTGTTCAAGGGTGCAAGAAAGATGAAAAACATGTACACAAATTATGTACGTGGAAGTCAGCATTGGGCAGCACATGGGGGGGTATGCACAGAGGGCCCTTACGATGGAGGTGAATGTGTGCAATGAAGAGCTTATTTAGATGCAAAGGAAATTGTAACGAGGTGTGTGTGTCAAATGCTAACCGTCGGCCTTGTCCTTACATTAACATTTGCCTTCCGCAACTCCCAGATGGGGAAAAAGGTGGTGGTGGGGGGAGGCAGGCAAATCATGTTTTAATAGATTGGCCTGATTAAAGGGAAAGCACTGCCCTGGGATTCGTTTGTCTCCTCCTGACTTGTAATTAAAATTTGAAAAATCTCTCCTGGGTAATGAGCAGAAGATACTCTGGAGATGCCACTTATACACGCAGCCATTAACGAGTCCCTCTCCGTTACAAGCAGCCATTATGGGATATTAATGCCAAATGTCCAGAGACGACACTGAAGGAAGGAAGTCTCCTGAAAGCCAGATTGCAAGGCATTCTCCCCCTTCCCCCTTTGGCCACCATGGGAAAGCCTTTGAATCAGGTTGACACATTTGGTGTGCAGTTCATGCTGGACGAGGGAGACCTCTGCTACAAATAGGAGGAAAGAGAGGCAAGGGGGAGGGAGGACTGTTCTCTGGCCACAAGGAGCAATGGTTTATTTATTTATTTATTTACTTATACATTTTTTATACTGCCCGTCTTCCCAAGGAAACTCTGGATGGTTAACAAAAATGATAAAAACAAAGTTGAAAAAAAAAAACAATAGAGCAAGTGAGCATACGGCTGAGGGGGTGGAGCTTCTGACTCCTTCCTGTGCTTACAGTGATTGAGCGGGTGGAGTTTTACCTTTAAATACCTGCCTTCCATCCTTCCAAGGTCAGTAAAATGAGTACCCAGCTCGTTGCAGTCGGGCGGCGGGGGGGCAATGTGTAGCCTGCATAAATAAATTGTAAACCGCCCAGAGAGTGCTATGGGGTGGAATATAAGCAGAACTTGGCTTGGCTTGGCATCCTGTTTCAGAAACAGCTCCTCTCTTTTTTTTGCAGAAATTTGCAGAAGGAAAATTGTTATTAAGAAGAGCTACCCTCTCCATCAGGGTGAAACAAGGAAAAAGAATTTATGTAACAGGCTTGGTGTGTCTTTTCTAGGCTTCAGAACAACAATGCCAGTGAAGATGTTATCAGCGGAGTTGACAGAAATTTTGCCCTAACCTAAATTGACATTTTCCAGGAAGTGGGATCCAGAGATATTGGGAATATTTGGCCAGGAGTCCAGAATATTAGTAAGATTATCTATTGGTTATAAAATAAACAAACATAATGGAAACCCATGTAACATGACTCTGATGAGCACTGTATATACTCTATTTTGTTTTGTTGTTTGTAGAAAATAAATAAAAATATATTTTAAAAAAGGAATATTTGGCCAGGAATCCACAATATTAGTAAGACTAGCTGGTGTGTGTGTGTGTGTGTGTGTGTGAGAGAGAGAGAGAGAGAGAGAGATTGTGGAGATTTTTTTTCCTACTTGTATTTTGTAAGGATTTTCCAGAATCCACAAATTTGTTTGCAGCTTGACTTAGATACATCTGCTCTTCCCAAAAACCACACATTCCAAACTGATTTGGGCCAATTTGTGTGAGGTCCAAATTAACGTGACATGATCAGATTTGGCTCCGGTGTAAAACAGCTGAATCTACAGTTAGGACCTGGGCTCATTGCTTCAGATTAGACATGGGCATGACTCGGCGAAATTCTCGTTTCCGTTTCTGTTTCTCGTTTCCGTTACATAACGAAACAAAGAACGACAATTACTCCGCCAGAACTCAAACTCGAACCAACTAAAGAAAAATTGGGTCTGATTTGTCGTGGTTGTTCCTGGCGGCATCGCAGCGATTGCGCGATGCCAAGCAGCACAGGAAAAAAGTTTTAAAAATAATAAAAAAAACCGATTCCCGGCCAAAAAAGCAGGCGAAAATATGCCTGCCTGAGGGCACCTACCAGAGGGGTGGTTTCTGGGGGGGGTCCCCGGCCTCCCCCCTCCTCTCCTGGGCTGCACATCCTCGTCGTCTCGCCAACTCGCCAAGCTGCGCGGCACAGAAAAAAAGTTATAAAAATAATAAAAAAAACCGATTCCCGGCCAAAAAAGCAGGCGAAAATATGCCTGCCTGAGGGCAGCTACCAGAGGAGTGGTTTCTGGGGGGGGGGATCCCCGGCCTCCCCCCCTCTCCTCTCCTGGGCTGCGCATCCTCGTCGTCTCACCAACTCGCCATGCCATGCGGTGCGGGCGGGGGATCCAAAATGGGGCGACCGCAAGCAATATTTATTTATTTTGAAATTTTGGTGGTCCAAAAACACACCAAAGCACCACAGAAACATGCAAAAATAGCTATTTTAAAACTGCCTGAATTTTTACAGTAGCAGCAGTGGGTTTTTCTTGCAACAAAACGTCTCCATTGATTTTATTTTATTTTATTTTTATTTTTATTTTTTTACACCTGCGCAATGATGGGCTGGCCATGGGAGTGGACCATGCAAATTTTTGGAGCCATTCCACCAATTGCATGGCCACTTGACCAGGTTTTGACCGAGACTTCTGGGATGTGCCTGTCGAGCGTAAAAAGCCCACTAACCATAGCCCGAACCTGAACCCGAACCCGAACCCGAACCCATACACCAGTACACTGTCCTTCTTAGTGGGTCAGAGAGGCACCCAGAGGTGCACCCCACTAACTCACCCTAACCTTACCCGTAACCCTAAGCCTAGCCCTTGCGCTAACCCTAACCCTAAGCCGGATCTGTGTACTCGCATTGCACTACAGCAAGTACACTTCCCTTCTTAGTGAGTCACAGGGCGCGCATAGGAGTCCTCTCTCACTTTTTTCCTCCCAGCCCAAGTACACCGTATGCCAGGCAGTGAGTCACAGAGGCACCCGAAAGAGAGGTGCCTCTGCCTGCCACTGCAACTTGGTATGCATATCCAATTGGCTATGCATACCCTTTTGTAGCGGGCCAGAGGAGGCACCCACCCCAGAGATTTGTGAGGAGCATGATAACCGGATGGTCACTTGCCTGCCGGGTGCAAAGGTTGCAGACATCACCAGAAATATAGATAGCTTGTTAGAGAGAACTGGGAAGGAGCCAGTGGTCATGGTACACGTCGGTACCAATGATGTCGGGAAGGCCAAGCGGTCAGTCTTGGAAGCCAAATTCAGGTTGCTAGGTAGAAGATTGAAGTCCCGGGCTTCCAAGGTAGCATTTTCAGAAGTGCTACCTGTTCCTCGTGCAGGTCCCGCCAGGCAGGCAGAACTCAGAAGCCTCAATGCATGGATGAGGCAATGGTTTCGAGAGGAGGGCTTTAGATTTGTCAGGAACTGGAGAACGTTTTGGGACAAGCCAAACCTCTTCAGGAGGGATGGGTTGCACTTGAATCATGATGGGACCAGATTGCTGGCACTCAACCTCAAAAAGGCAGCAGAGCAGCTTTTAAACTGATAACTGGGGGAAAGCCGACAGGAGCTGTGTGGCATCCGGTTCGGAACACCTCATCCTTGGGGAATGAGGTTGGAGAGGGTAGAGAATCACATAGAGATGACATAGCAAGTATTAACACTGGCAGAATAGCGGAATGTGACAGTTCGTCTACTGAAAATAAAAGCTGTGGGGGGAGAAGAACAAGGCAGCAGCTGTTGCGGGACCCACTGTACAAGTGCTTCTACGCCAATGCTCGAAGCCTCTGAGCAAAGATGGGAGAACTTGAACATCTGGCAGCTAGGGATAACATTGATATAATAGCCATAACAGAAATCTGGTGGAATGTGGAGAACCAGTGGGACACAGCAATCCCAGGCTATAAACTCTATAGAAGGGATAGAGAGGGGCGGGTTGGAGGAGGAGTGGCCATCTATGTCAAAGAAGGCATAAAATCCAGCAGAATGGAGATTGACAGAGGGTCTGACTCCACCATAGAATCACTGTGGGTTAAACTACCAGGTCCAAAGAGTGAAGTGATAGTCGGAGTATTCTATCGTCCACCAGATCAAAAACTTGAGGGGGACCTTGAAATGAGGAGAGAAATCATGGAGGTGGCTAAGAGGGATAGGATAGTAATCATGGGGGACTTTAATTATCCCCACATTGACTGGGCCAATGCGAGCTCCGGGCAAGAAAGAGAAACTGGGTTTCTCGACTTGCTGAATTACTGTGCCTTAGAGCAACTTGTCATGGAGCCCACCCGAGAACAGGCAACTCTAGATCTAATATTGTGTGATACTCAGGACCTCGTCAGGGATGAGAATGTCACTGAGCCTCTGGGGAACAGTGATCATGCTGCAATTACCATTGCCATGCATGTCGGAGGAAGAGTGTCAACCAAATCAGACATAAAAACCCTTGATTTTCGAAGGGCAAACTTCCCTCAGATGAGGAAACTAGTTAGAGAGAAACTGAAGGGGAGGGTTAGAAGAATCCAATCTCTTCAGAGTGCATGGAGCCTGTTTAAAACAACAATAATAGAGGCCCAGCACAAGTGCATACCACAAAGAAAGAAGAGCTCATTTAAGTCCAAGAGGACACCGGCATGGTTAACGAGTGGAGTTAGAGAGGCTCTAAAGCACAAGGAGAGGTCCTTCTGTAAATGGAAATCCTCCCCAAATGAGGAAAATAAAAAGGAACACAAACTCTGGCAAAAGAAATATAAAAAGATGATAAGGGAGGCAAAGAAAGACTTTGAGGAACGCATGGCTAGCAATATAAAGGGTAATAATAAAAGCTTCTTTAAATATGTTAGAAGTAGAAAACCTGCCAGAGAACCAATTGGGCCTCTGGATGGTGAGGGAGGAAAAGGGGAGGTTAAGGAGGACTTGGACATTGCAGAGAAATTGAACGAGTTCTTTGCGTCTGTCTTCACGACAGAGGACCTTGAGCGGATTCCGCTGCCTGAGCCGCCCCTCTTGACTAAAGAATTAAATCAAATACAGGTTAAAAGAGAGGAGGTTTTAGGACTAATTGATAAATTGAGGATTAACAAGTCACCGGGCCCAGATGGCATCCACCCAAGGGTTATTAGGGAAGTGAGAAATGAAATTACAGATCTCTTAACGGTAATATGCAAATTGTCTCTTCAAACAGCCACAGTGCCGGAGGACTGGAGGATAGCGGATGTCACACCAATTTTAAAAAAGGAAGGAGGGGGACCCAGGAAACTACAGGCCGGTTAGCCTTACATCTGTCCCAGGGAAGATGGTGGAAGGCCTCATCCAAGAGAAAATCTTAAAACACATAAAAGAACAAACCTTGCTGAGAGAAAATCAGCATGGCTTCTGTAAGGGTAAATCTTGCCTTACAAACCTTTTAGAATTTTTTGAAAAGGTCAACAGGCACGTGGATTTGGGTGAACCAGTGGATATAGTCTATCTGGATTTTCAAAAGGCTTTTGACACAGTCCCTCACCAAAGGCTGCTGAGAAAATTGCATAGTCAGGGGATAAGAGGGCAGGTCCTCTTATGGATTGAGAACTGGTTGAGATCCCGGAAACAAAGAGTAGGTGTCAATGGGAAATTTTCACAATGGAGAGAAGTGAAAAGCGGTGTGCCCCAGGGCTCGGTCCTGGGACCGGTGCTTTTCAATCTGTTCATAAATGACCTGGAGACAGGGATAAACAGTGAGGTGGCCAAGTTTGCAGATGACACAAAACTTTTCCGTGTGGTAAAAACCAGAGAAGATTGTGAAGAGCTCCAGAAGGATCTCTCCAAACTGAGGGAGTGGGCTGAGAAATGGCAAATGCGTTTTAATGTAACCAAATGTAAAGTAATGCATATTGGGGCAAAAAATCCAAACTTCATCTATCAACTCATGGGCTCTGAATTATCCATGACGGATCAGGAAAGAGATCTTGGTGTGTTGGTGGACAGCTCCATGAAGGTGTCTCCCCAATGTGTGGCAGCAGTGAAGAAGACCAATTCCATGCTAGGGATTATCAAAAAGGGGATTGAAAATAAAACAGCCAACATTATAATGCCGTTATACAAAACAATAGTAAGGCCCCA
Source organism: Phrynocephalus forsythii (assembly GCA_029282475.1). Classification (NCBI taxonomy): domain Eukaryota; kingdom Metazoa; phylum Chordata; class Lepidosauria; order Squamata; family Agamidae; genus Phrynocephalus; species Phrynocephalus forsythii. Next base: position 122,333,019 of record JAPFRF010000003.1, on the reverse strand, counting down.
CCTGGAGTATTGTGTACAATTCTGGTCACCGCATCTCAAGAAAGACATAGTGGAACTGGAAAAGGTGCAGAAGAGAGCGACTAAAATGATTACTGGGCTGGGGCACCTCCCTTATGAAGAAAGGCTAAAACAATTGGGCCTCTTTAGTCTGGAAAAAAGGCGCTTGAGGGGGGATATGATTGAGACATACAAAATAATGCAGGGTATGAGTAAAGTGGATATAGGGAAGCTCTTCTCCCTCTCTCAAAATACCAGAACTAGGGGACATACACTCAAATTGAGTGCTGGGAGAGTAAGAACTGACAAAAGAAAATATTTTTTCACCCAGCGCGTTGTAAGTCTATGGAACTCCCTGCCACAGGATGTGGTGATGGCATCTGGCCTGGATGCCTTCAAAAGGGGATTGGACAGATTCCTAGAGGAAAAGTCCATCACGGGTTACAAACCATGATGGAGATGTGCAATCTCTAGGCTTTAAACCAGGGTACTTCAAGGGCCAGATGCAGGGGAGTGGTATCAGGAGACAGATATCTAGTCTCATGCGCTCCCAAACGCATCTGGTGGGGCCGCTGTGAGATACAGGAAGCTGGACTAGATGGGCCTTTGGCCTGATCCAGCATGGCTCTTCTTATGTTCTTATGTTCTTATGAGAGGTGCCTCCAGGAGCCCACTTTCCCTTCATGGTGGGCCAGAGGAGGCACCCACCCCAGAGAGGTGCCTCCAGGAGCCCGCTACCCCCCCTCCAAAACCAGTACTAATGACAGACGAAAAAATGACAAACGAAACAACAAATTTTTGAAAAATTTCGCGACAAACGGAAACGAGCCGAAACGGGCCGGCTCCGACACACGACAACTCGAAACGTAATTTTTCCTGGTCGTGCCGATCTCTATTTCAGATTACTAACTTTAAAAAAAGAAACAGCTGGTTGTTAAACATACAAATATCACTGTAACTAGTTGCTTGACATTTGGCAGGTTGGTTTTCATCTTTACTCTCTTATGTTGGCAGAATTCATGGACGTCAATCTGTTATTGTGCATTAAATGTTTTTGTAAAGGTTTTTACTTGGTAGTTAAACTCATTAAGTTTTGTAGGTCTTTTCAGTTTGTTGACTGGGATTGATCTGCTTCTGTTTTAGTATGCTCCAAAAAAAGCAAAAAAGTCTTATTTCATATGCATTTGTCTGTTAGTTTAATTTGATTTGTATACCATCCCTTTAGAACAGTGGTTCTCAATCTGTGGGTCCCCAGATGTTCCTGGACTGCAACTCCCAGAAGCCTCCACCACTTGCTGTGCTGGAAGGGGTTTCTGGGAGTTGCAGTCCAGGAACATCTGGGGACCCACAGATTGGGAACCACTGATTTAGAACAACTATAACTCTGAGCATTTTACAGATTAAAACTTAAAATATTCCCAAGGCATCCCCCCATGATACTAATGGAAAATATATAAGGATTAAGAACATAAATACAGTCCAGCATTCTGTCTCACACAGTGGCTCACCATTTGCTTCAGGGTATTCCCAAGCAGATGTCTTCACCTGCTTATGATTCCCCACTAATGGTATTGAGAGATAGCCTGCCTGTCTCTCCAACCCAGAGGTTGTCTTTAGGCATCCAGAATGATAGCCATTGAGACCCTTGTTCTCCATGAACTTGTCTAATCCTTTTTCAAAGCTGTCAAGGCTGACAGCTGTCACCACGTCTTCTGGCAGGGAGTTCCAAAGATCAGTGATCCTCTGGGTGAAGAAGTACTTTCTCTTAATTGTTTGAGATCTAGCACCCAAAAGTTTCATGGAGTGCCCCCTAGTTCTAGTGTTCTGTGATAGGAAACCAGTTTTCCCTTATCTACTTTGTCCACACCGTGTATGTAAGAAAATTCAGATGTGTGTGTGTGTGTGGGGGGGGGGATTAAAGGGATTCATTACTTCTAGGTCGGGGATGGTAAGTTCTTTACTCTTAAAAGCGTGGGCTGGAATTTGTGTTTGTTGAAACCTTGCTAGAACAGAAGGGTCTGATTCTGTGACAGATTCCATAAGGTTCTTTACAGCTACATATGGAATGTTCCCTCCAAGAACGAATGCCATGGAGACCAGTGGGTTCCCTAGTGTTAAATATTTAATTGTGTGTGCTCAGTAAATCACATGATCAATTTTCTCTCTGTCTCTGTCTCTTATCGAATCATAGAATCCTAGAGTTGGAAGAGACCTCAAGGGCCATCCAGTCCAACCCCCCGCCATGCAGGAACCCCCATCACAGTATTTCTGACAGATGGCCATCCAGCCTCTGCTTAAAAACCTCCAAAGAAGGAGACTCCACCACCCTCCTTTGGGGCACCATAGCGGTATCAACAATCTGAAATCCTCTCGTACAGGCTGGCTGGGCCAATAAAGGGGATGTGGAGAGAGACAGATGTGCTGTGATGTGTCTGTGGATGTCTCCCTGAGTAAGGGACTCAGTCCTCCTGTTTTTATATATTTTTGCAGTTTTGGGGCCTACGTCCGAAGTAGCTTTCTCGTAATTTCCAGGTCCCACTTTCTACAAGGGATGGGAACCCGAGTTACGACACTCACTGTTAAGTTGCTCCGTTGACTCAACTCTGGTTTCTTTTTCGATGATTCGGACTTGACTCACAACTCAGAAACATCCCTTACAAACACACACACACACACACACACACACACACACACACACACACACACACACACACACACACACACACACACACACACACACACACAAACCCATCCCTTATTTCTGGGAGGGGGAAAAAGCTTTTTTAAAATAAGCTTGTTGTAAGATGCCTCTTCTAATTCTCTGTTCTTAAACCTGAATATGTCTTAAATGTTCTGGGGTGTATACTATCCCCCATTATTGTAAGCCTCCTTGGGTCCTTACCCAAGGAGAAAGGTGAGGTAAGTTAAAGGCAAAGGTTCCCCCCACACATGTGTGCTAGCCATGTCCAACTCTAGGGGTGGTGCTCATCAATGTTTCCAAGCCAAAGAGCCAGTGTTGTGCAAATCCATGTGGCTGGCATGGCTGAACACATTTCTGCACACAGAACACTGTTTACCTTCCCACTTTTTACGGTAATGCCCATTTAACTACTTGCATTTACATGCTTTCAAACAGCTAGGTAGGCAGGAGCCGGGGTTAACAGCGGGAGCTCACTCTGCTGTGTGGCACCCAGGATTCGAACCACTGAGCTGCTGACTTTGCAGCAGAGATTTTCAGCACTCTAGCCCACGGCAGGTAAAGATTATTCAGAATTAAACAAATAAATTGATTAATAGGGACTTGGACTTGGGACTTAGTACCAAGGACTTGGACTTGGACTTGGGACAAAGAGCCAAAGACTTGCTGCCACCCACCCACCCCGCCTTCTGCAGATGTTTTCTTCCGATTCTTGGTGAGTCTTTTCTGTTCAGCAGTTCACCATCTGGCAACTCATTTGTTAGACTATTTGTTTACTGCAGCTTCTCTGCATGGAGGGCGCTGCTCATTGGAAGCTTATCTGATATATATCTGGCATCTTTGCCATTGCCAACAAAATAATACCTTTGACATCGAATTATAGAATGATGTACTTGGGAGGGGGCTGCAAGGCCATCAACCCCAACACCCTGCTCCATGCAGGAATATAAACCAAAGGATCTCTGCCAGGTAGTTGTCCAAATTTCTTTTGAATGCCTCCAGGGTTGGCACACTCACCACCTTTCAAGATCATTGTTTCCATTTCTATAGCATAACATCCAACAGTGTCCCCCTTGACTGGCCTTCTCCCAGTTCATTCCATGATTGTTATTTTCTATTACCTATTCACAACACTACTTCTTCACCCTTCCCTCTCTCACCTTCTCACTCCGGGTGGCCACTCCGAGGGAGGCCCAAAGGGTTTCCACTCGGAACCGGGCTTTCTCAGTGGCCACCCCGGCACTTTGGAATTGATTGTCAACGGAGTTGAGTCTCTGCCGGCCTTTAGGAGAGCTCTAAATACTTGGCTCTTTAGGGGGAGCTTTGGTGATTGTTGAGTGCATGACGCTATGTGGTTAGTTGGTTTGTATTGTCTGTCCCAGCCTTTTCTTGCTGGAGTTTGTGTTTGTCAGTTTGGGTGTTGTTGTGTCTTTTTTTAAATTTATTTTGTTGGTGGGTTGTTCTTTTTGGGGTGAGTTGTCTTTTCACAATTTGTTGTACACTGCACGGATTTCCTGAGGGAAAATCAGGCAGTTAAATAAATAAATAAATAAATAAATAAATAAATAAATAAATAAATAAATAATAATAATAATAATAATAATAATAATAATAATAATAATAATAATAATAATAATAATAATAATAATAAAATAGTGGTGGCGGCTTCCTATTTAACACAAACAGGATGGTACTGTAACATGGCCATTCGAGCAGTAGAAACAGTTGTCGCTATTCAGTTAGGTCAGTGCAAAGGTGCAGAGATGTAGTTTCGGTTCACTTTCATTCAAAATAGTTTTAATACATAAGATGAGCATGGAATTTTTGAACCGAGATGGGCATGAACCAGAAAAATGGTGAATTGAGATGGTTCATGGCTACTTGCAAACCGCGAACCACGAACCACCAATAACCCCCAGAAAAAATGAGTAGGCCTGTGCTTCATTTTTCTTCCCAATTCATGCCTGCAATTCAGTGCCTCCAACCCCTCTGCTGCATACCTGCCCCCTTCCCTCTGCCCCAGCACTTCCCTACTTGTTCCAGCCTCTTCCTCCTCTTTTTTGTCCTTTGCTGCTGCCATCTTTAGAGCCAATGGCCTGGCTTCTCTTCTGGCCAGTTGTCTCTGTTCATGCGCATTGTGCATGTCCATCAAATGATAGGTAGTATCGAGATGTCCCCCCTTCGAGCAGAGGACAGTACCCCAGCTGGCAGCATGGGTTGAGGCCTTTGGGAATCATTAAACCTCCCCAACTGAGCAGGGAGGCCCCGGATGGTAGGAAATGAATTCCATGGCCTCATACTCAGAAAGCCAGCTTGGTGTTATCTCTTTCCCCAGATCAGGCAGGAAGTTCATGAGATGGTATATAGGAAAAAAACAAGCTGGCTGTGGTCATTCACCAAGACACTGCCTCAATAGATAAGGCTTCCCAGGAATTCCCCAGCTCACTTGACCATCCTGGCATGTAAGCCCTGTCTCCACCCCTTGTGATGCTCTGTCATTGTAATCAATAAAGCCTTGCACTCAGGCTGGCAGTCAGGAGAAACTTGCTGCACAGGGCCTGGCCTGCTGAACCCAATAATGTGTCCATGTCTGGAAGTTGAGTCATGGCTACTGGACTTCTTTTTTGAGAGATAGAGATTTTGAGAGAGTTTGAGAATCTTCACAGAAATGTGTCCATGTGTAATCATTACTACAAGGCAGGCATATGGCTTCCATGACAAGTGGCTGGTGGGAATATTTTCCTCTCTTGGTAAACAGAATATGATCTCACCAGAGGTGGTGGATCCTTCCCTCTCCCCCACGTTGCTGATCCCCAGAAATGGAGGTGTTTAAAATGTGTTGGTTTGAAGGTAGAGAACAAATTCCAGCCCCAGCCTTCAGATGCTGTTGGCCAGGGTCCATCTCATACTCTGTGGTTGTTTCATGCCGTGAAGACACCTCTGACTTCTCGCGACCCTACGAATGAATGACTTCCGGAAACTTCCTGCTCTCAGCTCCCTTACTCAGCTCTTGCAAACTCAAACCTGTGGCTTCCTTGACAGAGTCCACCCATCTTGTATTTTCTCTTCCTCTTTTCCTGCTGCCTTCCACATTACCATGCCCGATTGTCTTTTCCAGACCCTTGTATAACAAGTGGCTCGTTTAACAGAAAATCCACTTAAAGGAAAAAAATCCCGGAGATAGGGAGAAATCGCTTAACAGAATCGCCTATGGGGTGAATCTGTACAACATAAAAATGGTTGTGATTAGGGATTACTCTGTTTTCAATGCATTCCTATGGGAAATTTGTCTAAAGGAAAATTTGCTTAACAGAATTTCATTTGGAACAAATTAATTCCTTTGTACAAACTACCACTGGGCCACTGAATATAATATAATATATATAATATAATATAATATAATATAATATAATATAATATAATATAATATAATATAATATAATAAATTGAGTACAATGATAGCTTTAGACCAGAGTCTGGAAGGAACACAGGGCACTGGGCATAATGTGTACCATGTGGTGGGGAAAGTGTTTCCCGATGATTTCTGCATGTCTAGCCCATGACACATGGTAAGGGCATTCTTACCATCACCACCCCATAATAGCTGGCCAGCAGCCATCTGAAATGGCATGCTTGCTCTGAAACCTCCAGTGAACATAGAATAGGCCCTTGAGACTCTTGGCTTCAATGTCCAACTCCTTTCTCTCTCTCTCCCCCCCCCCGGCCTTTCTTCCCTGGCGCTGTTTTCTCTCCCCCCTCAAGCTGTCTTCTGTCATCCCCCTGTTGAGTCAAGCCCTCCGGAGGCCAGGCACATTGGCCTCCCTCAGCAAAGGCTGGTGGCATTCTGAGGGTGGGTGGACAGAAATGCCAGCCATGCGTAGCTTGGATTGATGAGTGCAGCTGGTAAGGCGCCACCGCCATTCACGAGCCAAGCCTGTGGGAATTCCCGTAGGGTCACATCTGCAGATCCGGATAGCTCTGAGAAGATGGAAAGAGCAGAGGCGGAGATGTGGCCATCAGCGATGTTTTACTCATCCCTCCCCAAAGCCATGGCTGTGGTATGGAAGTTGTACCCATCGGTATAGGACAGTGTTACACAGAATCATAAGAATTGTGGAGAGTATTGTGGGCTGTTCATTCCCCACCCTAGAACAAATTTATACTACCAGGTAGAGATGGGCACGAAATGAACAATTTTTCGTTTCTGTTTTTGTTTTTTCATTTTGTTACATAATGAAATGACAAACGAATTTTGTCTCTGAAATGTAACGAAATGAACAGAAACACTGGAAATTTTGTCGTGCGTTTCGTTTCCGTTACTGCAATATGAGTGAATTGCTTAAAATCCTTTAAAAATCACAAAAATTAAAATAAATAGTAACGAAACGGTAACGAAACTAACGAAAACAAAAACGATTTCCCCCAAAAAATTGACGATAAAAGGAAACGAACCGAAACGGACCCTCCAAACGACAAACGGCAAACAAAATGCAATTTTTTTTTATTCGTGCCCATCTCTACTACCAGGTGCCTTTGGCCTAGATCACAGAGTATTTCTCATTTTACCTCTTTAAAACAGCTCCAAGTAAGCCACTTTGATTTAATAAAGCCTTCTCCTGATTAAGACTTTTCAAGTTATGGTGTTCCATGGCGTTCCCTCCCTTCTTCTCCCATGAACACAATTCACAAAGAATACCACACTCCTGTTATACAAAGTCACCCTGAATAGCAAAACACTAATTAGAGAAAGTTAATGTATCTTAGTTTGGCAGTAAGAGAAAGAGGGGGAAATGTGCATGTTTCAGTGGAGGTTCTTTTTTTAAAAAAAGGCCTATTGTTAATTTCACAATAAGGGCATATAAAAGGAGACAAGATGAGTGTCTTTTAAAAACATAAATGGCATGGAGAAAGCAGAAACAATCTGTCTGGTTTATTCACAGTCCAGGTATGCACACACAGACACAAATCGATGTTGAATCCAGTTTCCACGCTCCCCAACCAGTGTGAGGGGTGGGTCTGGGACATTATAACCCAAAAATAACATTTCCAGCCTCCAGATCAAGGAAAAGTGTTTCAACTGCCTCCACCATCCTGTTTGCTACTGCAACCAATCAGATGATCTCCAGACATTACCAAGCAGGATACAAGGTTTACTCTTATTACACTTGTTCCTGGTATTTTGAGATATTCTGCTACTGACTACAGAGGTTCCACTTAGGCACATGTTAGCTTCATGGCCTTCCCTTTCTTGTGAAGTCTACCATTTATTTCTGGATCACATGACATTGAAACCATGTTGGGAAGTAACCGGTCCAGTCAAGTGGAGCAGACTGAACTCAGGCCTGGAGGTCATATTATACCATTGGGCTCCTTTGATTGCCCTTGTCTCAGTTTTTCAGGGGGGGGGGTGTTCTTCTAATATTTGTGCTTTTCACAATTCGTGAAACAATGAGCATTCATAGGAGCACATAGCAGAGAGAGAGGGGGGGGGAGGGACAAACAGACAGACAGAAAGACAGAGAAAGGACCTCTGGGAAATCCATGGTTGGGTTCTCCAGTGGAGAGCCTTCCCTGATTTTGCAGGAACATTCCACCCATCCTGGATTTTGGCCCAAACTCTACAGGAACTCTCCCATGTGCTGAACTTCTTTTAGAAATCATGTTCAGCACCATGGATAGCACCTCTCCAGTGTGGTTTGAAACCTGGAGTGGATTCTCACCCCCACTGAACTGGAGTCACTACCAGCAGCCTCACCCCCTTGTTTTCTCCCCGGTCCTCTGTGACCTATGACTGGGATGTCCTCTGCCATGAAGACTGCCCACCCTTCCCTAGAAGTATAAAATTTTACTTGAAGAGGATTGCCAGGGAACACCCAGCCTCCCACCCCCACCCGGTCCAGCATTCTGTTTGCATATTGTTGAAGATATGGCTACAGAGAGCCCACAAGCAGGAGGGGAGAAACACTGAACCTTTGGGTCTGTCCTTCCTAGCAACTGCTGTCTGGAGTAGCACTGACAAGTTAGGAACACCCCTTTTTCAAGAGACTTGGACAGTCAAAGGTAAATCATGAGATCTAGGAGTTGTCTTGATCATGTCACTAAGGCAGAGTAACAACTGCCCAAAAATGTGTGTGAGAGAGAGGGGGGGAGAAGAGAGAGACAGAGAGAGAAGAAAGAGAGGGAGAGAAGAGAGAGAGAGAATCTGAAGCACACTTGTTCTGAGGGGGAGTTCCAGTTGAGGATGGCATTTTTAGATTTTGTGGATTACAAATCCCATCATTCTGGGAGCTTCTGCTTGACACAGAGGGGCCTTACAGACACGTAATTGTGGCTCCCCTGGAAAAAAGGACTCAGCTGGAAGGCCAAGTTCTACCTAGCTTCCTATTCAAGAAAGAAATCTGCTAGCTAGCACTGGGGCAGGAAACTAGGGTGGAGCCTAGCTCAGACTCAGAGCCTTTCATATAAGGCCTTCTGTTCTGGGTGAGCCACATTCTGGTGCTTGTAAGGCACCTCTCTGCTATTGTGTAGAATTCCGAGAATGGGTACCCATAGGAGTTGCACTCCAAGAAATCCGAAAATCCCACCTCAGTTCCAGTAGAAACAAGTTTCTGTGTTTGCAAGCCACCATTTTTGTTTTCAGTGACGGACCACTGGACGTTGTTATTCGATGGGCTGTGGTCCTCAGCATTCAGACAGATAAACAAAAGCTGTGGCAGAATACACTCCTCTGCAGCAAAGATAAGAAATAACAAGTTCACAATCTTGTGAAGTCTTATCACTAGCAATACAGCCTCCAAGTAAATGGAAGTGGCCAATGTCCTTCAATTATCCCCACATTGACTGGGCCAATGCGAGCTCGAGGCAGGAAAGAGAAACCAGGTTTCTCGACATGCTGAATGATTGTACCTTAGAGCAACTTGTCATGGAGCACACCCGAGAACAGGCAACTCTGGATCTAATACTGTGTGATACTCAGGACTTGGTCAGGGATGTGAATCTCACTGAGCCTCTGGGGAACAGTGACCATGCTGCAATCTCCTTTGCCATGCATTTTGGAGGAAGTGTCAAGCAAATTGCCAGGACCCTGCCTGTCACAGAACCTGACTCTGAGGGGTTAAATGGTGAAGAGCTGCTGGAGGAGCCTTGCAGCTCAAGTCAGCAGGCAGCTGGGTCTGATGACTCAGGTGAAAACATATCTTCTCCCCCTAGAAGGGCTATGAGCAGGATTCTGCAAAGACGTGCTACCAGGAGAGCTAGGGAAAGGGTCTTTGATGCTAGATGGGGAATCAGGTCGGGAAGCCCTGAGTACTAGCAGGAGCCTTTCCAGACGTAAGGGTGTGTTCCCTGTTTTGAGATAAAGCTGGTAAGCTCACCCTGAGCTCTCTGTGGGAGCAACGCGTCATTTGAATTTGCAACCACGTTTCTGTCTGTGACCTTGGCTCTGTTTCCTGATTTCAAACTGGCTTCCTGGACAACGTCTTAATCTGTTCGTTGGATTTGGCGTCTGGTTTCCGTGAGATAGTCTGGTTTTGACTTGGACTGTTAATTGCTGGGAGTTGGATTCTGTTATTTATCTGGCACTTGATTGTTAGCAACGAACTTGAACTTGCATGGCTTTCCACTAAAGATCTTGGCAAAGAACTGAACCCTGTTTGTGTGTGTGCTCTGTGTGCGGGGCTTGACACAAATCAGACACAAAAACTCGTGATTTCCGAAGGGCAAATTTCCCTCAGATGAGGAAAGTAGTTAGAAAGAAATTGATAGAGAAGGTTAAAAGAATCCAATCTCTCCAGAGTGCATGGAGCCTGTTTAAAACAACGGTGATAGAGGCCCAGCACAGGTGCATACTACAAAGAAAAAAGAGCTCATTTAAGTCCAAGAGGGTGCTGGCATGGTTAATGAGTGGAGTCAGAGAGGCTCTAAAGCACATGGAGAGGTCTTTCTGTAAATGGAAATCCTCCCCAAATGAGGAAAATAAAAATGAACACAAACTCTGGCAAAAGAAATGTAAGAAGTTTATAAGAGAGGCAAAGAAAGACTTTGAGGAACGCATGGCTAGCAATATAAAGGGTAATAATAAAAGCTTCTTTAAATATGTTAGAAGTAGAAAACCTGCCAGAGAACCAGTTGGCCCTCTGGATGGTGTGGGAGGAAAAGGGGAGGTAAAGAAGGACTTGGAAACCACAGAGAAACTAAATGAGTTCTTTGCATCTGTCTTCACAGCAGAAGACCTTGAGCAGATTCTGCTGCCTGAAGGGCCCCTCTTGACTAAAGAATTAAATCAAATACAGTTTGAAACAGAGGATGTTTTAGGAAGAATTGACAAATTAAAGATCAACAAGTCACCAGGCCCAGATGGCATCCACCCAAGGGTTATTAGGGAACTGAGAAATGAAATTGCGGATCTCTTAACGGTAATATGCAACCTGTCTCTTAAAACGGCCACAGTGCCGGAGGACTGGAGGATAGCAAATGTCACACCAATTTTTAAAAAAGGAAGGAGGCGGGACCCTGGAAACTACAGGCCGGTTAGCCTTACGTCTGTCCCAGGGAAAATGGTGGAAAGCCTCATCCAAGAGAAAATCTTAAAACACAAAAAAGAACAAACCTTGCTGAGAGAAAATCAGCATGGCTTCTGTAAGGGTAAATCTTGTCTGACAAACCTTTTAGAATTCTTTAAAAAGGTCAACAGGCAGGTGGATTTGGGTGAACCGGTGGATATCGTCTATCTGGAACTTCAGAAGGCTTTTGACACAGTCCCCCACCAAAGGCTGCTGAGAAAATTGCACAGACAGGGGATAAGAGGGCAGGTCCTCTTATGGATTGAGAATTGGTTGAGATCCAGGAAACAAAGAGAAGGTGTCAATGGGAAATTTTCACAATGGAGAGAGGTGAAAAGCGGTGTGCCCCAGGGATCTGTCCTGGGACTGGTGCTTTTCAATCTGTTCATAAATGTCCTGGAGACACAGATAAGCAGTGAGGTGGCGAAGTTTGCGGATGCCACGAAACTTTTCTGTGTGGTAAAAACCAGAGAAGATTGTGAAGAGCTCCAGAAGGATCTCTCCAAACTGGGGGAATGGGCTGCCAAATGGCAAATGCATTTCAATATAGCCAAATGTAATGTAAAGTAATGCATATTGGGACAAAAAATCCAACTTTATCTATCAACTCATGGGCTCTGAGCTATCCGTGACGGGTCAGGAAAGAGATCTTGGTGTGTTGGTGGACAGCTCCATGAAGGTGTCTCCCCAATGTGTGGCAGCGGTGAAGAAGGCCAATTCCATGCTAGGGATTATCAAAAAGGGGATTGAAAATAAAACAGCCAACATTATAATGCCATTATACAAAACAATAGTAAGGCCCCACCTGGAGTATTGTGTACAATTCTGGTCCCCGCACTTCAAAAAAGACATAGTGGAACTGGAAAAGGTGCAGAAGAGAGTGACTAAAATGATTACTGGGCTGGGGCACCTCCCTTATGAGGAAAGGCTAAAACATTTGGGGCTCTTTAGTCTGGAAAAAGGCACCTGAGGGGGGCTATGATTGAGACATAGAAAATAATGCAGGGCATGAGTCTAGTGGGTAGAGGGAAGCTCTTCTCCATCTCCCAAAATACCAGAACTAGGGGACATCCACTCAAATTGAGGGCTGGGAGAGTAAGAACAGACAAAAGAAAATATTTTTTTCACCCAGTGCATTGTTAGTCTGTGGAACTCCCTGCCACAGGATGTGGTGATGGCATCTGGCCTGGATGCCTTCAAAAGGGGGTTGGACAGATTCCTGGAGGAAAAGTCCATCACAGGTTACAAACCATGAGGGAGATGTATCAACTCCAAGCTTAAAACCGCGGTACCTCAAGGACCAGATGCAGGGGAGTGGTATCAGGAAACAGATATCTAGTCTCATGCGTTCCCTGACGCATTTGGCGGGGCCACTGTGAGATACAGGAAGCTGGACTAGATGGGCCTTTGGCTTGATCCAGCCTGGCTCTTCTTATGTTCTTATGTTATATCCCACTGGCATGCTCAGAAGCCATTAAACATGATGCCGCAAAGCTTAGTCACAGGTCCAAAGTTGTAGGCTTGACAATCTTAAGAAGGCATTCTGTAAGTGTGTGTGTGTGGGGGGGTGTCCAACTGAGGTGTGCACCCACCCACACTCCAAATTAAGACCTCAGCCTCCCTCCGCCAGGCGGGCTCTGTGCCCGCCAACTGGCGCACGTGGGAGGGTTTTCTACTCAGTGAAAAGGCAGCCAACATTCGTGATTTCTCGCAGCTGAAAATAGAGGGGACTTGGCAGGAGAAGTTGCCGATTCTCATTCTGGCTTCCAAAGGAGTAGGCAGGGGAATCCGAGCCAAGTGGCGAGCCAAGTCTTCCATATTTATTTATTTTTCGGCCAAGTTTCGGCAGCATCTTCCCACAGTTTACTCACTTGCAAATGAGGGAGGATGGCCTCCCATTCAATGAGGCTTATATTTCGCTCGATCTGGGTGCAAACAACCCTGGATGGCAACTTTGCATCTCGTCGTCTGAGGATGTCACGTAATATTCTCAGATGCCCTTCCCATCCTGCTCATAATTTCTTTGAAATGTTGCCTTCTGGCAGAAGATATAGAGTAACTAAAGCTCGGACCACACACTTTTTAACCACAGCCATAATAGCACTTAATGATGAACTCCAGAACCACTAGTAGTGAGTTGTTGAACTGTATTATTTGTGAATATTTGTGTTTCTTGGGAGGGGGCCTTTTGGTGGGTGGGCGTGTTTCAGAGATTGCTATAAGAATGTGTTTTTGGTCCGGTCTCTCGGAGGTTTTGCGAATTTTGTTGCATGTGTATACTATGTATATATGTACAATGGCAATAAATTGAAATTGAATTGAAATCAGATTGCAACTAACCTGAATAATGTCGGGCCTTTCCTAAATTTGGAATCAACTGGTTGCGAGCAAGACGATGAGTTACTTGTAATTTGTTCTTTTCCTCACTGACAATTGAAGCTTGCTGAACTTTATCTTTTGGGCAACTTTATATTTTGTGCATTTGCAAGGTTTGGGGGGGTGGGGAGGGAGGGAGGGAGGTATTTTAAACAAACTGACTCCCCTGATGCTAGAACCAAAAATTCTGCCAATAGGGTACGAGTCATCAAGGAGGGAGTGGGCCTCACAATTTAGGAGTGGTCAGTACCAAAAGCCAACAATATGTCACATCTGGATGTTTCTCTTAAAAGCTTATTTATTTATTCATTTATTCATTCATTTGATTTCTAGACCACCCATCTGGCAGCAAGTAATTGTCATTGGGTTTTTTAATCCCCGAGGCACTGTTAAAAACAGAAATCCCGTTGTTTAGTGGGAAGTTGCAACTAGAAAGGATTTATAGATGATCTGGAATGTACTAAGATGTAGGCTCAACAAGCCATCAAGGATTCAATGATTCTTCTTTAGTTGTGACTTAGATGGTTACTTCATGTCCATTCTCATCCCGGGAGGAAGTTCTTTGCGTGTTGATGTCGGCACATTGCGTGAGGAGCCTTACCTCACGGGCACTAGTCTCAGAACGAGAAGCGTGACGAGCAGATTCCCGAGGCCAGGGAGGGGAATCTCTCATCCCGCTTAAATTGCAGTTCAGGGGGGCGTGATACGACGAACTCCCCTCATCTTGCAATGGACATGCAGTTAGATTACTTCGTCCCGGTCCCAAGCGGGACCTCGAACAGCAATGAGATGGACATGAAGTACAGTATCAGCCTTACTATGCTGTGCAATAGGATTTCAGTCAAGATTGGGTCCCAAACTGATCTTGGCAGAATTTTCTCTCACATGCAGACAACCTAGAAGTATATTTTCCAGTTCCCATTCTCAGGAAAAGTTGTCCCCCTGCATCTGTTCTGCACTGCTTAGGATGCTGAGAAACTGGAGCAAGTTCAGAGGAGGGCAACCAGGAGGATCAGGGGACTGCAATCCAAGCCCTGTGAGGATAGACGGAAAGAACTGGGTATGTTTAGCCTTGAGAAAATAAGACTGAGGGAAAGATGTGTGTGTATGTTGCATCATTACAGTCGTGACCGACTCTTCGTGACCCCATGTCCGTGGAGTTTTCTTGGCAGGAATACTGGAGTGGCTTGCCAGTTCCTACAGCTCCTGGTATTCCCCGGTGGTCACTCATCCAAGTATTAACCAGGGCCGACCCTGCTTAGCTTCTGAAATCAGGCAAGATCGGATGTTCTTAGGGCAGGGGTGTCCAAACTTTTTGCAAGGAGGGTCAAATTTGGTGAGGTGAAAATGTGCGGGGGTGACCATTCAGCTGCATTGGGCCACCGAGCTGGACTTTGGACAAGCCTCTACTCCATGCAAGGAGGTGGGGAGGATGCTGCAGCAATGGGGCTGGGGCAGGTAGGCTGGGCAGTTGGCTGGGGGGGGAGACAGGCAGAGGCAGGGAGGGCAGGCAAAACATAAAACTGCAAGCTGATGTCTCCATCAGGTATGGGGAAGGGCCAGCTGGCGGGGATGCATGACAGGCTGAGCCAGTGAGAAGAGGCTGCGGGCCACTCAAAATTTGAAAACAGGCTGCATTTGGCCCCCAGGCCTGACTTTGGACATGCCTGGCTTAGGGCATCTAGGCAGCTTTGAGGGGAAGATAGGACAGCACTTTTCACATTTTTGAAAGGTAGATTTACAGAGAAGGGGCAGGTTCTGTTCTCTCTCCTCCCAGAGTGCTGGACACGTAATAATGGGCCCAAGTTACAGGAAGCCAGATTTTGGCTGAATTTCAGAGGAAACATCCTAACTCTTAGAGCAATGGAACCAATGATCTTGGGAGATGGTGAGCACTCCAACGCTGGTGTCATTCAAGAGAATATTGGACAGCGAGCAGGGGGCGGGACTCAAAAGTCTTGTACAGTAGATCCCTTCCAACTCAAATAATCTATGATTCTATAAGCATCCCTCCTGTCTTATTTTGTTGAGATTGTCGTCGTGATATTTAGAGGCATTGTGAAGACTCGGTGTTTTTGTAAGGCTTTTTTTTGCGTGGGTCAACTTAACCATTTCTCTTAGGAGTAAGTGTTGCACTTATTGATTTATGTTATCTCTCTGAATACTGTAACATATCTCATAAATTGTTCAATATAAGCAATTTATGAATAGTCCCTCACAGAAAAAAAATAACGAAGTGTGTGGAACCAGTGAGGATGGCGAATGGCTGACTGAGAGAGAGAATTTGCACTACAAGATTTTTCTGACAATATTCTGAATGGTTTCCTGGAAGCCTGAGTGGCATATTAATCCTTAAAAAAAATAAACTATTTAGAATTATGCATGAAGATTGCTCACCTCATTATGCATTTTGAGGCATCCTTTGTCTTTGGCTTTACAAATGCTTTGCCTGCTTGCAGTCCTCAGAATTCAAAAATATTTAGTTAATGCCTCAAGCCCAGAAATAGCACCCAGGCATCCACCTGAAGTCAAGTAATAATGAAAAGTAGATTGTCCTTGCAGGTAATTTAATCAAGTACAAGGTTTAGCTTCTACAAAAAGTGTGACAAATCCTGCATATATATAAAAGACAATCAAAGGATAGATTTCACATTCTGTTTGCATCCCCCCTCCCCGCTCCACAGTGTCACTGAAGGAAATTAGGAGGGTGTAAATATTTACTTGTGAATGCAACCATTGTGTGCCTAGGGAAAACAAATGAAGGTCACGGTCCTACCAGCGTTTTCTGTGTAGTTTCACGGTGGTGAACTGCACAGTAAAAGATCACGTGCTAACTGGGAAGAGAAGTAAATTCTGGTCCTGGCTGACCAAGCCCCTAGAACAGCAGTTTCAGTGAAGTTTCCTAAACCACCACCAGGGGCTGGATTTAGAAACTTTGCTCGAAAATGGTTACTTATTTGCTTCTGTAACCAAGACAGGACCCTGAAAATACGCAGTAAAATCAGTTGTTCCCCTTTATCACCACAGAGGCTTGGAAACTAGAGGCGGAAAAAGGACAAAATGTGAAGTAGACAGGTAGAGACCGAACCAGAATACGAAAATACGACACAGAAGAGCGGACACTAATTGCACATTAAAAACCATGTGACCCCCCCCCAAAAAAAACCACACACGGAATTTATATACAAAGAAAACTCTGGTAGGACCGCAACTAGAGATGGGCACGACTTAGCGGTATTCCCGTTTCCGTTTCCGTTTCTCGGTTCCGTTACTCTACGGAAACGGTAATGGGAATTACTCCGCCAGACTTCGAGCTCGAACCAACGAACGAACAATTTTGGTCTGATTTGTCATGCTCGTTCCTTGCATCGCGCGATGCCACGCAGCACAGAAAAAAGTTTTTAAAAGTTAAAAAAACCCGGTTCCCGGCCAAAAAGCAGGCGGAAAAATGCCTGCCATGCCTCAGGGCACCTACCAGAGGGGTTGTTTCTGGAGGTCCCCGGCCTCCCCCCCCCATCCCCCATTCTGGGCTGCTCTGGTGGGACTCGCCGCAGGCTCGCAGCCAGCAAAAAGCCCAGTCTCGCCACCGGCCGCCGCAATTAAAGTGCAAGCAAGCGGCATGGACGGCACAGGAAAAAACTTTTAAACTCTCCCCCCACCCATTCCCGGGCCAAAAAAGCAGGCGGAAAAATGCCTGCTTGACTAAGGGCGCAGGGCACCTACCGGAGGGGTGGTTTCTGGAGGGGGGGTCCCGCCTCCCCCCCCATCCTGGGCAGCCAGACTCGCTATGCCATGCGGTGCGGGCGGGGGATCCAAAATGGGGCGGCAAACGCAATATTGTTTTTGAAATCGTGGTCCAAAAACACACAAGCACAACAGAAACACGCGAAAATTTATAAACTGCCAGATTTTTCACAGTAGCAGTGGGTTTTTTCTTGCAACAAAATGTCTCTCCTCTCCTCCTCTGTCCTCCATTGATTTTATTTTTATTTTTTTACACCTGCACAATGATGGGCTGGCCGAGTGGCCAGCCATGTGGGAGTGGACGACCATGCAAATTTTTGGAGCCATCCCACCAATCGCATGGCCACTTGGCCATGGAGACTTCTGGGATGTGCCAAAAGCCCCTAAAACCTGCCCTAGCCCCTAACCCTAACCCTAATCCTTGACTCCTTAAGCATACGTCACAGACTGTCTTCTTAGTGGGTCAGAGAGGCACCCAGAGGTGCAACCCACTAGCCCACCGTAGCCTTACCCGTCACTAGCCCAAACCTAGCCCTTGCACTAACCCACCTTAACCCTAAGCCAGATCTACTTGCATTGCACTACATGCAAGTACGATTCCCTTCTTTGTGAGACATGGCGGTGCGAGAGCCTTAGGCATCACCCTATGGCTCTGGGTTCACTGGTCTCACTGTCTGCACATCTGGTATGCATATCCATATGACTATGCATGCCATTTTGCAGCAGCAGGTGAGGAGGGGAGACCCCCATGTTGAGGGGTCTCTTGGAGCCTGCTTCCCCTTCCTAGTGGGTGAGGATAGGAGGCACCCACGGGTGCCTCCAGGAGCCCGCTTTCCCTTTATAGCGGGCCAGAGGAGGCACCCACCCCACAGAGGTGCCTCCAGGAGCCCGCTACCCCCCCAAAAAAACAGTACTAATGAAAATGAAAAAACAAAAAACGAACTGACTAATTTTTGCGAATTTTCATGAAAAACGGAAACGACCCGAAACGGAACCGGCCCGACTAACGACAACTCGAAAAAATTTTTTTTCAAGTCGTGCCCATCTCTAACCGCGACCATTCTAACAATGGGAATAGGAATGGAGAATTCCAGAAAAGCTATTAACAGGATGCCTGAGATGCACATAAAAGTTATGATAAACATAGTACAGGCATTTAGAATAATAGAATCATAGAGTTGGAAGAGACCTCAAGGGCCATCCAGTCCACCCCCCTGCCATGCAGGAACTCCCATCACAATACTCCCGACAGATAGCTCTAACTGTCATGAAGTTCTTCCTAACTGTCATCCAGCCTCTCCTTAAAAACCTCCAAAGGGGATTCCACCGCCCTCCTTTGGGGCAGCATATTCCACTGACGGAAAGCTCTGTCAGGAAGTTCTTCCTTATGCTCAAATGGAATCGCTTTTCCTCTTTTCCTATGGCTGAAACCATTGCCCCGAGTCCTAGTCTCTGAAGCCATGGAAAACACACCTGTCCCCTCTTTAATATGACATCTTTTCAAATATTTAAAAATGGCTATCGTACCCCCTCTCAGACTTCTTTTCGTAAGGATAAACATTCCCAGTTAACCTAAGCCATTCCTCGTAAGGCATTTCGTAAGGTCACCCTCCTCTGGATCCATTCAACATCCTTATTAAATTGAGTTGTGCAGAACTGGACACAGGACTCCAGGTAGGGTCTGAACAGAGCAGAATAGAGTGGTACTTTCACTTCCCTTGATTTAGACACTATGGTTCTGTTGATGCAACCAAGAATCCCATTGGCTTTCTTGGCTGCCGACCAAGCTGAATCTGTTGTATGTTGTCACATTGTGTCCGACTTATGGAGAGACTATGAATGAGTGAGCTTCAGAATTCCCAGGCCTCAAGAGTCCTGCGTAGCTGTTGCAATCTCAACCCAATGGCTTCCTTTAGGGAGCCAATCCATCTCGCATTGGTTGTCCCTTCTTTACTGCTGCCTTCCAACTTTCTCAGCATTATGTAACACACACACACACCCAGTAAATCTTGCCTTCTCCTCAGGTCCCCAAAGTAGGACAACCTCTATTTCAACATTCTTGCCTCCAGCGGAAGGTTCAGGCTTGGTTTGAGGAAGGACTCGCTTGTTTATTTTTCTGGCAGTCCAGTGTATCTGCGAAGCTCTCCACATTTTGAATGAACCAGTTATTTTCCTGCCAGCTTTCTTTACTGTCCTGTGTCAACTCAACGTTGGTAACTAGAAATACAAGAGTGTGAATGGTCTTGGTGTCCAGCAGCACAACCTTACACTTAATGAGGATGTGCTGTTCTAAAGAAATAAAAAAGACTGATGGTGTTTGAAGAAGCAGGCACTTTAGAAATATTGGATTTGCCTTTTGTAAAGCTTCAAGAAGGATGTGAACCACCTTGTTCTGCACAGCTATTTAAAGTCATATCTACCTTTCATCCTCGGTTGCCTGTGCTTTGCTGGGTAGTGGTGAAAAATGTCCACTGTTGGATTTCTCAGGTGCTTTCTTCCTTTTTTCATCAGTTGCTATGACAGACAACTAAGGCCGTTACTTCACATCCCTCTCATCCCTCTTTGCTGTCCCGCTTGGGACCGGTATGAAAAAAGGTAACTTCACGTCCATAGCGTGACATCAGAATCTCGTCCTGACCACGCTCCCTGAACCGGGAACAGAGCGTGACGAGACGTATCTGCCCCTGGGCTGGGGAATTCTGTTGTCACGCTTTGTTCCCAGTTCCTGTTCCGAGACAAGGGACGTGAAGTAATGGCAATGTCTGTTTCCCCCTTTCGCTCTAGGAATACTCCGACAAGCGAGAAAGCCAACTGGAACTCCTGCGCCAGGGCAGGCTTGGCTGCTTGCCTGTCCCTATAGGAGAAGGCGGCTCTTGAAGGGACAGGCGGAGAGCCACTGTCAGGTGTAGGTCCGTCCTCCTCGGGTCCCGGAGGCAGGGCTGAGCTCTCCTTGCCTGCTCGCCTGCCAGCCCGCAGATTGCTGAGTTCAGGGCGAGGGTGTCTCAGCCACCGCCACCTGCGGCAAGTGGTGAGGGCTCGCCCGACTCCTCCTGCTGGGCATCCCAAGACAGCCTGCACACCCACAGCGGGGATTCAAAATATTGAAAAACGGAAGCCTGACAATTTTTAAAAAGGCTAAACAAAGCCAGGGAAACCCAGTAGTTGTCATGAAACAAGGATGTGAAGTTGTCACGAGACAAGTAATCATGCCCGTGGGTAAACGAAAACAGGGATTGAACAGGGATAAAACCATGTGACCATGAGCAACGCTGTCACGGAACGAACGTAATAACGGAACGAAGTAGGACGTGAAGTAACCGCCTAAAGGATGTCCGAAACAGAGACCTTGTTACTCCCACGAAAGCTGGCCTCTTAGTTCATTTCCCTGTCACTTCTATCAGGCTCATAACGGCTGTGTTGTATGAATAAGGCTGGAGAGGCTTAGACAAGACCAGGATCCCATCATGTTATATGGTAACTACAGAGTGTCTTTCCCCCTCCCTTATGTCTGCTGAAATCTTCTAGAATCAGTCTGTTAGTTTGCTGTTGATCTGTTCACAATTGTATTAAAACTTTTTACCCTTTTGTCTAGAAATATCTCAGAATGAGTTACTGAGTTCTAGGCCAGTATTTCCATCTCATCATTGTTCGCGGTCCTGCTGGCGACCGGTATGAAGTAATCTAACCGCACATCCATTGTGGGATGAGGGGAGTTCGTCACGACCACGCCCCCTGAACTGCGATTTAAGCGGGATGAGAGATTCCCCTCCCTGGCCTCACCAGTACATTCCCTATGGAGTCAGCAACGCAGTGCAAAGAGATTAAAAGACAAATGCCTCAAACTTAGCTCAGTGACACATTGAAGGCAAGGCTTTGGAGAATAGAAACATTGAAAAACGGAAGGTCAGGGCCAAAAAAAAACCTGGAGAACAAAGGCATGGAATTTCACATCTCATCACGGAACGAGGACCTGCAGTAAAAGTCATGCCGGTATCATCCATCACAGCCGTGCATACGTGGGAACAGGGACAGAACCGGAAGAAGACCACGTGACTGCGACCGACATCAACACGCAAAGAATTCCCCCCCGGGACGAGAATGGATGGGAAGTAACCATCTTAGTTAATGAGAAAAGGGTGGACTCTGGGGAATGTAAAACTATTCTCTTCTGCTTTCTGCACTTCTGCTAGTTCACAAAAAGGAATTTAACCAGGAAATCAAAGCTCTGCAAGATGTTGTTTTGGTTAAATGTGCAAGCTTTCATAAATTATTAATCACTAATAATATATCAGGGCAAAATGATGCAGAACCAAGTGTGGGGAGCTGTGGAACGACATCTCTTAAGTGCTTGTAGCCTTCTCCATCTCTCAAAATACCAGAACTAGGGGACATACACTCAAACTGAGTGCTGGGAGAGTAAGACTTGACAAAAGAAAATATTTTTTCACCCAGGGAGTTCCATAAGTCAATGGAACTCCCTGCCACATGATGTGGTGATGGCATCTGGCCTGGATGCCTTCAAAAGGGGATTGGACAGATTCCTAGAGGAAAAGTCCATCACGGGTTACAAACCATGATGGAGATGTGTAATCTCTAGGCTTTAAACCAGGGTACTTCAAGGGCCACATGCAGGGGAGTGGTATCAGGAGACAGATATCTAGTCTCATGCGCTCCCAAACGCATCTGGTGGGGCCGCTGTGAGATACAGGAAGCTGGACTAGATGGGCCTTTGGCCTGATCCAGCATGGCTCTTCTTATGTTCTTATGACTGCACCCCTTTCCCCTCAATGATTTGTGTAACATTTTGTCTGATGAAAAGATCAGTGCTCTCTGGAAGTTTGGGTACTTCTTGGCTCCTTTTTAAAATAGAAAAAATTGGTGTAACAATGAATGTTACCATCTCAGTGTGGAGTTTAGGATTTGTTTTAGGCCCGCACTGCTTCCTCTGCTGTGGTTTGTTGGCATTAAATTCTTCATTTCTTCCTGGAGATGGGGCTTGCTTCACAAACAAAACCAATCAGGCACCTTCTCACCTTTGGCATGTTTTCCCTTCCATCAACTGAGGATTTTCCTTGTGAAGTAAACCTGGGTTTGTAGTAGGGATGGGCGCAAAACAGAAAAATAGAGGTTTGTTTAATTTTGTTTCTACTAGGGGTTTCTTTCATTTCATTTTTAAATGAATTTTTATTAAACATTCATAACAAAGCAAAACAATAATGAAACTATTTGTTACTCTATAAAATGGCTCCCCTGGGTCTTAGGGCGTTTATACACGACCCCTAAGCTCCGCCGCAAATGGCTGCAAGCTCCGGACCTTAAAAATGTTTACCCACCAGCTCCGGAGTTTGCAGACAATTAAGTGCGACCCCGCCCACTTTAGCGCGACCCAGCGCACTTTTCTTGTACCTGCTTTTTGATGGTGAAAAATATTTGATGCGGAGAGTGCCTGAGCTCTCCTCGCTTCTTTCTGTTGTTTTTCTTTTGCCTCCGCCCCTTAAAGAGGAACCAGGAAGTAAACGGAGATCGGAGAAACCTCCACCGGCACCGGAGGTAAGAATGCATTCTTTTGTCCCTGTCTAAGGCTTTTTTTTTCTCCCTCCCCTCACGCAGACAGAACAAAGAAGTGCAGAGCGGGTGGGGACGGAGGAACAGCAACGAACCCTCAAGATCTCTGGTCCGAATTTAAGGGACCAGCGGATCTTATTGGTCGTGTAAAAAGGCCCTTAGAGGCACCAAATTTTTTGGGTAGCTTTTTACAAGGCAGCCATTTTACAGAGTAATGAAACATTTCATTTTCAAAGGGAAAAAGAAGCACTTCATTTCATTTTATAATGAAATGCTCTTTCCCATTTTGTTTCATTCTGTCACATTTTGGAAGCTTACAAAATGACAAAACAACAAGGCTGTCTCGGTGGCTCCAAGACATTTTAAAAACCCTGCAGCTCCCCCCCCCCAAATTGGGTGTGATTTTTTTTTAGCCACCAAATCAAGTGGCAGGTGTGGCCATCAACACTTGCTTCTGTGCCTAAAAAAAGTTTTAAAACCCCACGCCATTCCACCCCAATGCGCTCAATTGTGGTTCCAATTGATTATAAACAACCCACACCTCTCCCCCCCCAATGTGCCCAATCGGGAGGAAAGGCGCAAGATTTTAAAAAATGTTTTGGAGCCACCAAGGCAGCCTCGGTGGCCCCAAGACATTTTAAACAACCCATGTCTCCCCCCCCATGCGCCCGATCGGGTGGGGGGGGAAGCACAGGTTGTTTGAAGCAGTTTTCCATAGGAAAGCATTGCTCAATGCATTCCTATGGGAAATCTAACGAAAAACGAAATGGAACAAACGGAAAATTTCCAGTTCGTTTTTGTTTTGCTTTTCTTTAAAAACCATTTTATTTTTCATTTTGTTCTGCAATGAAACAAAAAACAAAAATGAAACAAAATTTTCATTTCATGCCCATCTCTCCTAGTACGGTTTTAAACCCCTTTCCCCTTCCAGCCCTGAATATTCTGTGGCTGCTATAAAAAGATAATTATATTTTAATTATTGTCAAGACTGCGCGGGCTGAGCTACGAAGCTGCTTTATTCGGTTCTGCTTCTGTAAACAGCTGCAGGGGAAAGATTGTGGCGAAAACTGAGAAAAAAAATCTCTCAGTCCAAACACAAACTGATAGCCAAGGGCAAACACACTCTGCACGTGCACGCACGCACACACACACACACACACACACACACAAGCACAAATACACACAGATGCTCACAAATACGAGTTACAAATGTATGCAGAATGTTTCTGTGAAGATTCTCAGTCATCCAGGTGAGTTTATCTGGAAGTTGAGTCATGGCTACTGGACTTCTTTTTTGAGAGATAGAAATGTTTCGCTGTTCATCCAAACAGCTTCATCATCAGACCGATGAAGCTGTTTGGCTGAGCAGCGAAACGTTTCTATCTTTCAAAAAAGAAGTCCAGTAGCCATGACGCAACTTCCAGATATGCAGAATGTTATGTCTACAAAGGACAATAAATTTTGCCTACTGTGAAAAACATGCTTATCCCCCCCCCCCATGAAAATGAAAATGCAGCGGCAGCCACTACCATTACCACAAACACTCCAATCATCATCATCATCATCATCATCATCATCATCATCATCATCATCATCATCATCATCATCATCATCATCATCATCATCATCATCATCATGCGCAGACAAGACAATCAGTTCTGACTTCTAGAGATCCTTTCCAGTATTCAGAAGTGTGGTTTCCCATCCTCCTGGGACCGTCCTAGGACTGTAGAGGTTGGCCAGGGCCACATAGAGTGGCTTCATGCACAGAGGCACATTGGGGTCTTGACCACCCTACCTTTGGCTGTACTGCATGATCCCTAACTCACTATAATTAGGATGAATATTAACTCACTGCAACAACCTCAGACTCTCAGATGCCTGAAAAATACACGTATTTATTTGCAAGCATGTAGGAGGATGTATTTGCTAGATGGGCAATATAAAAGTCCAATAAATAAATAAAATAAATAAATGGTGGCATCAAAATTACCCAGAGAGATGGCCTATAGCAGTGGTGGTGAATCTTCGGCCCTCCAGATGTTTTGGACCACAACTCCCACAGTCCTTTTTCAATGGCAGTCTAGGCTCAGAATTCTGGGAGTTGTGCTCCAAAACATCTGGAGTGCCGAAGGTTCGCCACCCCTGGCCACCATTTATTTATTTTCTTTATTTATTGGACTTTTATATCGCCCATCTAGCAAATTAATCCTGGCTATAAATCCTACATTCCATTCCCAAAGGTTTGCAGTTTGCAGGAGTTATACACACCTCCTATAAATGCATATATGTGCTTTTCCACCAGTGCAGTAGCAAGGGCAGATGCTCATCATAACTGTTATTCTACTTCACCCCCATCCCTGTCCCATAAAAATACATGGGGCTGTAAATTTGGCCTTCTCTCCACATGAGGGCTAGGTCTTTTGTAAAGCTAATGGCTCTTCCAGCAATGCATACATACACCTTTATTGGCATTAAAACAAAGAATATAGAACACAACCAAAACAGTGATGGTAAACCATTGTCAAGTAAAACAATAGGTAAAAAGCCAAAAAGGGGATACACTCTCATTTCTTATTAATAACAGCTACTAGAAAATCTGCAACTTGCAAGGTGACCCATTCGGAATTGTCACGAAGTAAAAAGCTTGTGTATTCCTCTGGAGGGCCAGAGAACATAGACATAATTGGGTCTAAAAAATCTTTGCGTAACCTAGTATGGGCAGGGCAACGGCACAGTATATGAGGGACTGTGTCCAGTTCAAGATGGCAAAATTTACAAAGCCTCTGGGGCAGTGGTATACCCAAGTATCTTCCTGAGAGTACTGAGGAGGGGAAAATATTGAGTCTGGCCAACATGAAAGCACGTCTCTTATTTGGATTAATCAGCTTGCGGAAATAACAGAGATCATGGCCAAAGACCGGGGATAGGTTAAAGAAACGTGGAGAGCAGGTCCAATTTAGATTAGAGGAAAGTAATTCAGTTTCTTCTTCAAATAATTTTGCCTTAATGGTCAAGTAAGCTCTTTTAAAGTCAAAGTTGGCAAAATCGTCAAGAGTAAAGCCTAAGTTGTGGAGTTTGTTTACAAAGAGGGAATCCCAGGGGGAAGTAAAGGGATCCTTTAAAACAGGGTTCCTCAAAGTTTTCAAACAGTGGGCCGGTCCACCATGCCCCAGACACCACTGGGGGCCGGACCACAGTCCAAAAAGAAAGGCCAACATGGAAAGGGGGGAGGGAGTGGGGGACCTTGCTGTAGCCCTCCCACTTTGAATGCCCCACTAGCCAGCATGCTAGATCAGCATGTTGATCATCTGGGCGGTAGTTGGGGGGAGTGGGAGAAGCAACATAGCCCACTGCTTTGAACTACCTCAGCAATAGAAGCAGCTGTGGAGGCTATCTTGCTTGCAAAGCAGGGGGTAGGTGGGGGGGTTGCAATTGGTCCTGGGGGCCGGATTCAGGACCTTAGGGGGGGCATCCGGCCCTGGGGCCTTAGGTTGAGGACCCCTGCTTTAAAAGATCGAAAAGAAAGGAACCAGGGGAGGAATTATAATGGCTTCTTGCCCTTTTGGCTAAGATCAAGTGCTAATGGCTCCTATTGGCCTATTCAAAACCAAAAGCTTCCACGACAACCACCAGAACTTGCAACTGTGTACTGTCCCAGGAAGAATCTATTCCTTTCCTTGTGATTTGGAGGTTCGCCACTAAATTGAAAGGAGATAAAGAAACAAGAGTTGAACGGGGTGGGCGGATCATGTCATATTCCTGCTACTTAGAGCCTGGGGTGACAACTCTGTGCTCCGCACCGGAAGTGTGCGTAATCCCATTTGTGAGTCATAAGAACATGGAAAGGAGGAGTCCATCACGGTTTCCCTCTTCCCAGCGTCATCTCAGGTCTGTGGAGGAGACGTCTGTCGCTGGTGCTGTGGCAGCAGGGGGGCAGTGCCCCAACCGGTAGCGGGAGCCATTTTGGAAGGTTGGCCAAAAGTAGCACAATGGGAGTGTTTCTGTAATTCTTTGCGTCAAGTTCCTTTTTTTGGAGTTCACCCACATCTGAATTGAGCTGTGGAGGAATCCGGTGTGTGGGGGGGGAGAGAGAGAGATAGAAATAGCACTAATGAATAGCTGCGCTCCTGCTCATACGCCCTGATGTCTTTCCCCCCGCTCATTAATTTTGATATTAAGAGTCACTGTAATGGCACGCTGACACTCAGCCCTTCCTGAAATTAGCACGGCGTACAAAAGGAGGATGATCTAAATGGAAATACTAGTGAGGAAAACTTAGCTAAGAAGGGAAGCGGGTGGGGGTGTGAGCGGATCCTAGAAGGAACACTCAGCCCAGTGTTTTGCTAGTAGAATGATTTAAGTGTGTGTGTGTGTGTGTGTGTGTGTGTGTGTGTGTGTGTGTGTGTGTGTGTGTGTGTGTGTGTGTACGTGAAGAAGTGCAAAGGAGGAGGTGAAGACTACTCCAGGGGGCTACACTGCTTTCTAAAGTGAATAGCAAGGGGGGTAAGACCTCTCCCTGCCTTTTCACACACACGTTTATCTCTTGCCATGCCATTACAGTGGTACCTTGTATAAAGGAATTAATTTGTTCCAAATGAAATTATGTTAAGCAAATTTTCCTTTATACAAACTTCCTGTAGGAATGCATTGAAAACAGAGTGATCCCTAATCAAGACCATTTTTATGTTGTACGGATTTGCCCCATAAACGATTCTGTTAAGCAAATTTCCCCTATGTCTGGATTTTTTTATGTTGTACAGATTTTATGTTATACAAACTGTTATACAAGGTTCCACTGTCTGGAAGTTGAGTCATGGCTACTGGACTTCTTTTTGAGAGATTCTCAAAAAGAAGTCCAGTAGCCATGACTCAACTTCCAGATAAACTCACCTGGATGACTGAGAATCTTCACAGACAAGGTTCCACTGTACAGTGGACCCTTGTATAACAAACAGCTTGTATAACATAAATTTTATGCTTAACATAATTGCCTATGGGGAGAATCCGTACAACATAAAAATGGGATCACTCTGTTTTCAATGCATTCCTATGGGAATTTGTATAAAGGAAAATTTGCTTAACATAATTTCATTTGGAACAAATTAATTCCTTTATACGAGGCACCACTGTATTTGAAATGTTCACTTACCGCTCTGTACGTGCTAAGGCTCCCAAACAACGTACAACAAAATAGATACAAAAATTATTTCTTTTTTTTAAAAAGAGAAATTAAAAAGCATTGCATGAAAATAGCTTTTAAAACATGTTTTGTGAGCCAAATTGAAAGCTGGTTTTAAACCCTGCAGCTTGATGACGCAGAAGAGTCCAGGAGGCTGACCAACATCCAGAGGCAGATTTGGGTGAGTTCCCCCTACCATGACCCCTCCAGACCCCTGCCCCTCGTAGACCCATCCCCACCTCACCTACCAGTCAGCTTTTTCCTGGGCCAATGAGGTGCACTTGGTGGCACAGGCAGCCACTCCATCTCAGGGACTGGCAGGGGCTGGGTGCTGATTGCGGACACAGAAACAGTCATGGGGCAGGTGGTGTTCCAGGCAGGGCAAGGGACCCTAAGCCTCTGTCACCCCTGCCTGGTCCCCCCAGGTGGCACCCCTTAGCAATGGTCTCCTGAGCCATGATGGTTGAGGGTCTGGAGGAAATGTCTCATGAGGAACGGCTTAGGGAACTGGGAATGTTTAGCCTCTCTAAAAGAAGACTGAGGGGGGGATATGATAGCTATGTTTAAATATTTGAAAGGATGTCATATTGAAGAGGGAACAATGGTCTCAAACTACAGGAAAAGAGATTCCATTTGAACATTAGGAAAAACTTCATGACAGTTAGAGCTGTTCGGCATTGGAATATGCTGCCACGGAGGGTGGTGGAGTCTGTTGGAATTATTGTGATGGGGGTTCCTGCATGGCAGGGGGTTGGACTAGATGGCCCTTGAGGTCTCTTCCAACTCTATTATTCTATGACTCTATGCGCCATCGAAGAAGGGAAAAGAGGAAGCAGGCAGACAAGTAGCCCTGGAGTCACCTGTTTACTGTCCAGAGTTAGAGGGAGGGCAGACTGCACTCCCAAAATTAGAGGACTTAGAGCAAACTGTCCCTGGCACTCCTCATGTTACACAGCCACATATATGGGGATGGGGAATACAAGAATGCATGTGATCTTGGAGTTGGTCCCCAGTGACACATCCTCAGGAGCATATGGGGGGGGGGGGAAGTTATCACGACCATGGGAACACTGAAACAGGGACAAAACCATGTGATCGCGTCCAATGCTGTCACGGTACAAAACTAATCGTGGAACGAAGAAGGACTCACATACCAACGGTGTCGGGCCGTGGGCGGTACACTTGTATTCGAGGGGTTAGTCAGATCAGAAGAACCCGGGTCAGGCATCTCGTGCCTGTCCCCCGTTCTGACCCCTCGGCTCCCTGTCACGTGTCCAGGAGTCATTCCTCCAGCGCCTCCAACCTTTCCTGTCTCCTGTTAAATGCCAGGTCAGTCCATAATAAGATCCCCATCATATATGATTCCATCTTAGACGGGAGGGCTGACCTGGCTTGTATTACCGAGACCTGGGTGGGTGCGGAGGGGGGGCTTCGCTCTCCCAGCTGTGCCCACCCGGGTTTCAGGTTCAGGGTGTGGGAAGGTTGGAGGGTCAAAAGGGAGGGGGGGCTGCCATCGTTTACAGGGATTCTCTTTATGTTTGCAGGGCCTTGACATCGGTTAGCCAGGGGTTAGAATGCCTTCACCTGTTAGTGGGAGAGCGGGACAGATTTGGCATTGTACTGGGTTACCGAGCTCCCCGCAACCCAGCCCAATCCCTCCCAGAGCTCTTGGAGTTCATCGCCGCTGCTCTATTGAGGTCCCCGCGCCTCTTGGTGTTGGGTGACTTCAATGTGCATGTGGGCGGTGAACTTTCCAGTGTAGCCCTGGAATTCATGGAATCCATGGCTTCCATGGGCCTGTCCCAGCATGTTGCATGCCCCACCCACAGGTCAAGCCATACCCTTGACTTCATATTTTCCTCCATGTCGAGGATTTCGAGTCTGGGGGTAGCGGACATTGTTTCCCTTCCCGTGTCATGGTCAGACCATCACCTGCTCTCTTTTTCCCTGTCGATCGCAGCCCCCCCCCGCGGGGACCAGCGGCCTTCTGTCTTGGCCTGCCCCCGTAGGCTTATGGACCCGGATCAGTTCCAGGAGGCCTTCGGGGAGCTTCCTGGTGGACTGACTGGCGCTCCGGCCGAGGTCGTGGCCAACCATTGGTTTGAAACAGCTGCCCGTACCATAGACCGGATCGCCCCCAAGCGCCTTCTCCGTTGCCGAGCATGGCCTTCCCCGTGGTTCACGGCGGAGCTATGAGCGATGAAGCAGGAGAGGAGAAGGCTGGAGCGCAGCTGGAGAAGAACCCGGACGGTTACAAATAAGGCTGCAGTTGTTTGCCAGAATAGGCGCTATTCCAACGCGATCAGGGAGGCTCAGTCATCTTTTTACTCCCTGAGAATTGGTGAGGCCTCCAACCGCCAGGCGGAGCTCTTCCGGGTGGTGCGGGACCTCACCAATCCTAGTTTGGCCAGGCCTCCTCCTACTGATTTCAGTAGTGAGAACTTTGCAGCCTTTTTTCAGTCAAAAATTGAGGCCATCCGGGCTGGCTTCGACTCCGGTTGCAGCAGCCCTGCCCCGCCATCCCCTGTTGCTGATCCGCCTTTGTCGCCTCTGTTGGATGCGCTTGGGCCTGTTTCCCCTGTCGAGGCCTCTAAGGCTATGGCGCATTGCCGGCCGGCGTCCACCCCCTTCGACCCTTGCCCTGCCAGTGGGAGTATGGCTGAATGGGCTTCTGTCATCGCCACCGCCTCCTTCAGCAAGGGGTTTTTTCCCTCTCGTCTGAAGGAGACGGTGGTAAAGCCCATTCTAAAAAAACCTGGCCTTGCATCGGATGATTTGGTGAATTACCGCCCGATTGCAAATGTCCCGTTTATGGGCAAGGTCATCAAGAGGGTGGCGGCAGTCCGGCTGCAGTCATACCTGGAGGATCGGCAGTGCCTTGACCCATGCCAGTCCGGGTTCAGGCCCCGTCGGGGGACTGAAACAGCTTTGGTCGTGCTGCAAGATGACCTAATCCGGGCGGCCGACAGGGGTTGCTCTACCCTGTTGGTTCTCCTGGATTTGTCAGCGGCCTTTGATACCGTCGACCACGATATCCTACTGGACCGGCTCTCTGAGGTGGGAGTCGGTGGCACTGCTCGCAGTTGGCTCTGATCCTTCCTGGAGGGCCGTCCCCAGTACGTTCAGCATGGGGGGAGTTATTGGCCCCGTGGGTTCTCCCTTGTGTAGTCCCGCAGGGGTTGCCTCTGTCCCCCATGCTGTTCAACATCTACGTAAGGCCGTTGGCTGGGGTCATTAGGAGATTTGGAGTCTGCTGTCACCAGTATGCTGATGACACGCAGCTCTATCTCTCCTTTTCCACCTCTGCAGTGGAAGCTGTGAGGTCCCTTGATGGGTGCCTGGAGTCACCTGTTGACTTGGACCAACAGGCTTAGGCTCAACCCGGAGAAGATGGAGGTTATGTTCTTTGGGAGCCATCTGGAGGCCCTCTCCCCCCGACTCGCGGAGAGGGTGCGGAATCTGGGCGTGGTCCTGGACCCGGCGCTTACCATGGAGGCCCAGGTGGCGTCAGTGACCAGGGCCGCCTATTACCATCTTCGTCAGATAGCCCAGATCCGCCCGTACCTGGATGCTGACTCTCTGAGAACAGTGGTTCAAGCACTGGTGATCTCGAGGCTGGACTACTGCAACGCCCTCTACATGGGGTTGCCCTTGATCTTCTCCGGTGCCTGCAGCGGGTACAGAATGCGGCGGCCAGGCTGGTGGCTGGTGTGCGTCGTTATGACCACATCTCCCCAGTCCTGGTTCGCCTGCATTGGTTGCCCGTTGCAGCCCGGATTAGTTTTAGTTTATAAAACCCTCCATGGCTTGGGCCCGGACTACCTGTCAGAGCGTATCGTCCAGTGATCCACCTCAGCCTGACCTGTTCGGCAGTCGCGAGCACACTCACTTCGGGTTGCCATACCGCGAGAGGCCCGTAAGACGGTCACGCGGAACCGGGCGTTCTCCGTGGCAGCCCCCTCTCTCTGGAACTCCATCCCTAGCGAAGTGCGCTCTGCAGAGTCCCTGCTGGGACTTTAAAAACATTCTTATTTGGGAGGCCTTTGGCGAGGCCGCCATCAGTAGCTTAATAGCTGCCTTTTCTTCTGGTGATTTCCTCTGGGGTGCGATAGTGTTTTTAGATGTTTTATACTGTTTTTGTATTAATTACTTACTGTCCTATTTAATTGCTGTTTGTTGCTTTGTTGATGGCGCATGTCGCCTTGTGGTTAGCCGCCTAGAGTTCAAATTTGAAGATAGGCGGGATATAAATGCAATAATAAATAAATATATAAATAAATAATAAATGAAGTAACCAAAGAACAGAGTCTGCATCTTCCCATTTTCATCTTCATAGGCCAGTGGGAAAAGTTAGCCCCTTTCCTCCAAAACCAAATGCCGCCCTCTGCTCTTCCGTTTTGTGATGTTGTGCAAAACAAGGGCAGCAACTGCATCTCAAAGCAGACAGCCTGAGCAGTTGATGTGGAATGGCTCCCTTCCTGTGGCTGGCTCAGCGGTTTAGGTCTCAAGATACGGAGACAGAAGCTGGAGATTCAATTCCCCACTGGGTCTCTGTGAGACGGTCACTTGCAGCCCAGCTGTTCAAAGGTTATTAAAGGCCACATGAAAGAAATCTATCCATTAACATCCAGTAGATCATACCTGGCAATGGCTAAAATTTAAGACAAAAAAAATCAAGCAGACTACTTCTGGAAGCACAGGTAACAATTAGGCAAACATTTAGGAAGAACTCCCTGAGCTGTCCGGCAGTGGAAGACGCTGCCCCAAAGGAGGGTGGTGGAGTCTCCTTCTTTGGAGGTTTTTAAGCAGAGGCTGGATGGCCACCTGTCAGGAGTCCTGTGATGGGAGTTCCTGCATGGCAGGGGGTTGGACTGGATGGCCCTTGAGGCCCTATGATTCTATGATCCTATAGTTATCACCATAACCATCATCCAGTGCCCTGCAAAACAAAACTGGTACACTATGCCTTGAAGAGAGTTACTGAATGAGGATTTTTTTAATTTTTAAATATAATCTTCCCCAATAAAAATGCACTGCATCTAGACAACCTCCTGTATACTCCTTAGCAATAAATAAATAAATAAATAAATAAATAAATAAATAAATAAATAAATAAATAAAATTTTTTTAAAAAATCAAGATATTTATTCCATTGTATATTTTCTTCCTTGCATAATTCTCCCTGTATCAGTTGCAGCGGTGTTCAGGGAGGGGTCAGCTATGTTTCCCCCTTAAAATCACACTTTTCTGTCCCATGAGTGCTTTGCTGGGTTACAGCTGTTTCGTCAGAATGTAAAATTGGGAGAATTTCCAGTTACAGGGAATTGACGCAGGACTTTGCTTCCAACCTCAGACAGAGAAGCAAGGATGCCTAAGAGTACCAAACTGTATGTCGATCTGGAAAGGATAATAAGACAGTCCCTGTTGTTTACCATGAAATTTGGAAGCATTGTTTATGTCTGTGCATTTCACACTGCTTGTCACTGGCACACATTGCTTGCTACATACACGAGGATTCTATTCCATTGTTGCCCTGCTGCCCAAAT
The DNA here is from genome assembly GCA_029282475.1 of Phrynocephalus forsythii. Taxonomy (NCBI): domain Eukaryota; kingdom Metazoa; phylum Chordata; class Lepidosauria; order Squamata; family Agamidae; genus Phrynocephalus; species Phrynocephalus forsythii. The sequence continues at coordinate 122,299,350 of JAPFRF010000003.1, read as the reverse complement.
GCTACCACTGCTGGGATACAGCAGTTCAGCAAAACTTCCTTCTTCCTTTTCTTTAATTTGTCCAGAAGGGAAAGGGACCCTCCCAGACCATTTCTGGAGACACCCTCTGCTTCCAGTTGGTGGAATGACACATAAACACTACTGCTCAAAGGATTATCAGTTGCCCCTTCTTCTCTCTGGAAGATCTCTACAGCTCCCACTCAGGGCCAGTGTTAGCTATTTTTGCGCCCTAGGTAAGGGGTGGGGGGTGGGGGGCGGGGCAGGGGGCAGCAGGGGGTGGTGGTTGGGCAGGGGGTGGCAGGGCGGCAGAGTGGCGGGTGGGGGTGGGGGGTGGGGGCAGCGGATGGTGGGGGTGGCGATGGGCGCAGGGGGGCAGGGGGCAGCAGGCGGACGGCAATGGGCAGTGATGGGCGGATGGCGACAGGCGGCGGGCGGGCGGTGGGGGGACAGCCAGCAGTGGCCAGTGGTGGGGTGGTGGCGGGGGGGGCAGCAGGCTGGCCAGCGCCCTCTCTCCATTTTGGCACCCTAGGCAACTGCCTAGTTCGCCTTAATGGAAGCGCCGGCCCTGCTCCCACTGCCTTAAGAAGGCTCAAAACATTCTTAAAGATCCATCACATCTGGGACATTTTTTTTTTAATTGCTACCATCTGGCAGACAGTATAGAACAACAAAAACAAGGACAAACAGATTGAAAACAGCCTTTGTCCCAGAGCTGCAACCATACTGAATTCTTCTGTGCAGTATTAATGCGACAACGGGGGTTGTGTAATAATGAATAGAATGTGAGGAATGAGATGTGAGGGATGTGCTCTGCATGTTTCATTATTTTTTGTGTTTTAAATGTTCCCTGGAGATGGCATTTAATTTCATTGTATGGAACTTCAATGACAATAAAGTTATTCTGTTCTGTTCTATAACAATAAGATAGCAAGGTAGATACTTGTCCAAGAGCATTATTGGGCGAGGATCTCAGCTAATCTTTTCTTTCAGGCTCATCAAAAACAAAAACTAATGTTTGATTTTAGGGCAATTCTGCAATGAATAGAAAGATAAAGATCTTGGAATTGTTGTAGGTCACAAGTTGAATGTGAGCTAACAGTGTAATGAGATTGAAAGTAAGACAAATGTTATTTTAGGCTGCATTAACCATTTCAGAATCCCTTGAGGTAATATCCCCCACCCCTCTATTCAGCACTGGTTGGGCCTCACCTTGAATACTGTCTTGTGCCCACTTCAAGAAAGATGCCAACTTTAGATGAGAGCTACAGTGATGATAAGATGATTGGAAATCAAGCCCTGGGTAGAGTTCTGGAAGTTTAGTCATGGCAACTGGACTTCTTTTCTTAAGAGACTGAAACATGGCTTCAGAGACTAGGACTCGGGGCAATGGTTTCAAACTACAGGAAAGAGATTCCATTTGAACATTAGGAAGAACTTCATGACAGTTAGCGCTGTTCGGCAGTGGAAGATGCTGCCCCAAAGGTGGGTGGTGGAGTCTCCTTCCTTGGAGGTTTTTAAGCAGAGTCTGGATGGCCATCTGTCGGAAATACTGTGATGGGGGGGAGCTGCATGGCAGGGGATTGGACTAGATGGCCCTTGAGGTCTCTTCCAACTCTATGATTTCTATGAAACATTTTGCTACTCATCCAAACAGTTTCATCACTCAGACTGATGAAGCTGTTTGGATGAAGAGTGAAACGTTTCGGTCTCTCAAGAGCAGAAGTCCAGTTGCCCTGGCTCAACTTGCAGATGAACTCACCTGGATGACTGAGAATCTTCACAGACACAAACCCTAGAAGTAAAGATGGGAAGAACTTGCTATGCTTAACCTTGAGAAAAGGAGACTGAAGGGAGACAGGAGAGCACATTTCAAGGACTTGAAAGGTAGTCCAGAGGAAGGGCAGGAGCTGATCTTGACCAACCCAGAATGCAGGACACGTGACAAGAGGCTTGAGGGACAGGAAGCCAGCTTTGGTCTGAATACAAGGTAAAACTTCTTAACTGTTAGAGAAGTGTGACAATGGAACCAATGGCCTCAGGAGGTGGTGAGTGCTACAGTGCTGTGGCGGCATTCAAGAGAAAATGGGACCACCATATGTCATAAGAACATACATAAGAACATAAGAAGAGCCCTGCTGGATGTCCAGCTTCCTGGGCCCCACCACACGTTTGGGAGCGCATGAGACTAGATATCTGTCTCCTGAGACCACTCCCTGCATCTGGCCCTTGAAGGACCCTGGTCAAGAAATCCAAGTCAGATCTGCTTTGATTATTCTGTGTGTGTGTGTGTGTGTGTTGACTTGACGGTCTTAGAGGCTGCTTCCAACTCAATTATTCTATGATTCTATGAAAACTTCAGCTATTGTCTCTTGAGAAGATTATTATAGGCTTCCCTGATGAATTGCACGCCACCCACGTGCACCCTTTCCTGATCTTTTCAGGAGGTGATGCGCATCATGCAAAAGGAACATTCAAAATCCTTTGTTCAAGTATTCGAATGAAGAAACGAGGCACCAGTCTTTCAAGTGCAATGCGGCTCCTGTGCCTGGCTCCCTCTGAGGAGCCACCCCATGGGTTTGAGTCAGAAATGACTCCGTGGAGCCATTAGTCATAAGGTGTTCTCGTGAAATCCTGTGTTCCATCATTCATTCCTGAAAATTCTGAAACAAGTGTGAACTTTAACAAAAGGCACATGCTTTGATTAGCCTCAAGAGGACTGGCTGTTGCTATGAGGGCAAGGGGTGAACCATCCTTTCCCCGTATGTTTTTTGTTTTGCCAGGAAGGAAGGAAGGAAGGAAGGAAGGAAGGAAGGAAGGAAGGAAGGAAGGAAGGAAGGAAGGAAGGAAGGAAGGAAGGAGGGAGGGAGGGAAGGAAGGAAGGAAGGAAGGAAGGAAGGAAGGAAGGAAGGAAGGAAGGAAGGAAGGAAGGAAGGAAGGAGGAGTAGAGAGGTTGTAGGGAAACCAATAAAGATTGTCTTGGTATTTTCAAGGCTAATATATTTTAATTTGGTGCAAAGTTAAGTGGACTGAGGAAACTGGGATGCAGACTATAAACTTTCATACCAGATAAAATTGGTTATTTATTTATTTATTTATTTATTTATTTATTTATTTATTTATTTATTTACTAGGATTTAATTTATTTAAAACATTGGCATAACTCCCCTACTTAGTGAAATGCACTGCTATGGGCAGTTAACAATAAATGTTAACTGCCCATATCACCCTACAATCACAGACACCCTGACAGCAAATAAAATGATAGATAGATAGATAGATAGATAGATAGATAGATAGATAGATAGATAGATAGATAGATAGATAGATAGATAGCACATAAAAAACAACAGGTCATGAAATTGACTTTGAAAGAACCAAACTCATCTCCAAAACTGAACACTTCAACAGTCGAATAATCATGGAAGCCATTGAAATAGAGAAACACCCAAACAACATGAATAAACGGAATGACACCTCCCGCTTGCCTGACATCTGGAAGGAAGCCCTGGTCAGGAAGAAGGCCTCTGTCACAAAGAGGGACACCAGGTCCAAAAGGACACAAGATGCCACCACCTTCCATCCAACCAAACACAAACCCAGACCCTTCCCACAGATGAAAGGAAACCACCATCCAATAACAAAAGGAAGGAAGGACCAGGAAGGAAGGCACCCCACTCCAGTCACCACATGGAGGAACTCACAACCCCAAAAACATTGGGAGACCACAGACAAGTAGCCAGACCAAAATGAGGTCACAAGACACAGGAAAACCAATAAAGAATGTGCCAGAACCCACCAGCCATCTAACATTTTAATTAAACAGCCATCTTAAATGGACCAGCAGTTAAACTGGGATGCAGTCTATAAACTTTCATACCAGATAAAATTGGTTATTTATTTATTTTTCATTTATTTTTCATTTTTTTACTAGTATTTAATTTATTTAAAACATTGGCATAACTCCCCTACTTAGTGAAATGCACTGCTATGGGCAGTTAACAATAAATGTAACTTGTGTCATCCCCTACAATCACAGACACCCTGACAGCAAATATAATGATAGATAGATAGATAGATAGATAGATAGATAGATAGATAGATAGATAGATAGATAGATAGATAGATAGATGGATGGATGGATAGGAACAAGCAAGCAAGCACCCCCCCTGAAAATTAAAAAAATGAAAGCCCAAGTAATGTCCCAGAACGCTAGCAAGTGTAGCATCTTGTGGAAGACCAGAAATATATATTTAGATATTCCACCCAATCTTCCACAAGATGTGGTTTGATTCTGCCTTTGCCAGAATCAAACCATATGTTGAATGTTAAGCACCAGCCGTGAGAAATTCAACCTTAGCCCAAAGAAAATATTTTTTTCACCCAGCGCGTTGTTAGTCTATGGAACTCCCTGCCACAGGATGTGGTGATGGCATCTGGCCTGGATGACTTCAAAAGGGGATTGGACAAATTCCTGGAGGAAAAGTCCATCACAGGTTACAAACCATGATGGAGATGTGGAATCTCCAGGCTTAAAACCAGGGTACTTCAAGGGCCAGATGCAGGGGGGTGGTATCAGGAGACAGATATCTAGTCTCATGCGCTCCCAAACACATCTGGTGGGGCCGCTGTGAGATACAGGAAGCTGGACTAGATGGGCCTTTGGCCTGATCCAGCATGGCTCTTCTTATGTTCTTATGTTCTTATGTTCTTATACCTTATTGGTGCTGGATGCCCTGTTTGGAGCTGGAGCAGAGAAATCCAAGCAATATATTTGCATGGGCTGAGGCTGAATTTCTAAAAGCAGATACTTCCCATACAGCACTCTCCAGAGAAATCAAAAACTGGAGGCATCTGCGTGGATCCTTACCCACAAAGCAGCTCTATACCTTTTCATATCCAGAAGCAGTCAGTCTTTCGTAAAGTTTATGGGTCTTAATATCTTCTGTTCTTTCTTCGTATCAGAGGGCTGCATGATTTAAAATTAGGAATAATATGTATGAAATGTAGGTAAAATGGAATAGACCAGGCATGGTCAACAGTATTGTCTTGACCATTTACAGTATTTATAAATTACAATGCATGTGGGGAATCCTTTGCTCAGATTTATGCATCCACCAAGACTGTGTGTCCCACTAGAACTGACATCTGAGCTATAGATAATGATTTTGGCCCCCAGGGGAAACAGCATAAAACAACAACCCCTCATCAACTCTGTAATTCATCATCGGAAAACAGCGTTGGGAGCGACTGTCTTGACAGCGTCTTCCTTCCTCCACAGGGGATCAGCGGTGCGATCACAGCTACGTCTCTCAAACAAATCACACAAGTAATGTTCCGTCTATGTTATTTGTGCGTTTCGGGTATAGTGGAAGGGTATGCGTTTTCATTGCCCAACCAGCCTGGAAATAATGAGGCGAGACAACTTCGTGCTGGGAAAAAATAAGGCCACAACTTGATTGAATGACAACAGTATTTAATTCATTAACTGACAAGGGGACCGGAACCTGTAGTGCCATCATCCGATGCGGATTCAGTGAGTTTCACTCTTCCAAAGGATGCCACCCACCTGTTCAGCATCCTTTGAATTTGAGTGAATCTGCTAGCTGGGGAACAGCCCTCGGTTTGGCCTCTTATTGACTTGATAACTGTATTAAACCTAACACTAGCCAAGGTGTTTAATTATCTGAGGGCAGGATGGCACCTTAAGGTGACTTACAAAGGCTGTAACGGAATACCTGTACCTCCTGCACTACCCTCCCACTGGGGTTGTGACCAAGCTAACAACGGGGGACCTCCCCCACACTGTGAGGAGAATGGGATGGCTGAAAACATGTGGTCACCCAAGGCCGAGGCGAGTACCCTCCAAAAATTCCCATCCGGCCCTGTAGCGACCAGCTAATCTCATTCTCTTGATGGTAGGGCGGGAGGGTGGATGATCACCTCCTGGAGAAAGAACTCCGGGGGAGGCAGGGGGGGCTTAAATAAGCCCTCTGTGTGCCTGCCTCCCGAGGACCCGGATTGGTTGAGCAAATTAAGCCTGCCCATAAACAGGTTGCCGTCGGAACGGCCATTTGCCATATACATCCCAGAGTACTGGCTTGCCACTAAATCAGCAGTGTATAAATGCCATTTCTTATTTAGCATTTGTCCCACGTGGTGGCAGGATCTGCTGTCCTCGATCAAAGATGCCAGTTTGCTCAGTCGCCAGTTTGGTCCAGGTGTAGTTAAGTGGTTTCTGTGTGCAGTGTATCAAAGCAACGCTGCGTTGGTTGGCCCTTTGGCCATTTTCCCTCAATCTCCAACTGAAGGTGCTTCTGCACTAGCGTGTCGGTGTTAGTCCACAGGACGGGGCCATACCATCGTACACGGGGGCTTCTTCCATCTTGCTGGCCACTGGAGCAGTGTCATACAGCTGCCTGATGCCATTGCTGTGGATGTATATATTCATGCCACCATGTCTTAAGAATTCACAGAATATTATAGGAGACATTTCTCATCCTGGACTATAGAGATATCCCCATGGAATATTTAATAAGCACCCAAGACAGCTTCCTTTGCAGGGTCACTTGGGAATCATTGAACCCCAAATGTGCGGGGAAGCCCCGGGAGAGGACAATGGACCCCATCCGTCCTGATGCAGAGGAAGCCAGCTTGCTTTATCTCTTCTCCCCACATTATCCATCAAGGCCGTGAGATGGCACATAGGAACAAACAAGCTGTCTGGCAATCATTCATCAAAACCCCTTCCTATGTGGCCAGTCCTACGTACACTGCTACATCAGATAAGCCCTCCCAGGAATTCATCAGTCTCCACCCTCTCTGATGGTCTTCCATTATACTAATAAAGAGTCTGGCCTCATGCTGGCAGAGGAAGCTGTTGCATGAGGCCTGGGCTTCGTTGAACCCAACCATATGCGTCTCTGTAGAATCATTTGTACACTGGGCACTCTCTGTTTGTACCGTTGCCATCAGGCAGGAGGTATAGATCTATTAGAACAAGGTCAGAAAGATTCAGAAACAGTTTTTACCCAATAGCAGTAACCATGCTAAATTTTGTTAATAATTAAGTCGACAGGTAATATCAGTGTTGAATGTGTAACATCTATATTGTATGGGGGACTCTTGTATGGTTGTTGTTTTTTAAATTGTAGTTTTTATGTGTTGGGTATGAATGCTGTCAGGTAAGAGAGTGTAGGGCTGTGTATCTATGTTTGGTTTTTATGTCAGTTTTTAATGACTACAAGTGATGTTCTGCGGGTGAATTAGGAGTATGTGTATGGATGTTTGTAGATTTTATGTCTTAGATTTTTATACTGGAGTGTAGGAATGAGCTGACTGGATGGCACTTTTTAATCTCGTATTTGTATACAACAATAATAAATTATAATCTATTCTATTAATCAATCAATTCATCATTTGCAGTCCAGAACATCTGGAGGGCAGGAGGTCCCTCATCCCTGTTTTACAATCTTGCACTCTTGATTTTATTCTTTTTTTAAAATTAATGGTCATAAAAATCAAGCGTGCAAGATTTTAAAACAGGGATGGGGAACCTTCAGCCCTCCAGATGTTATGGACTGCAAATCTGGAGCCTCTCGTGCCAATGTGGTCTAAAACATCTACATAAGAACATAAGAAGAGCCATGCTGGATCAGGCCAAAGGCCCATCTAGTCCAGCTTCCTGTATCTCACAGTGACCCCACCAGATGCATCTGGGGGTGCATGAGACTAGATATCTGTCTCCTGATACCACTCCCCTGCATCTGGCCCTTGAAGTACCCTGGTTTTTAAACCTGGAGATTACACATTTCCCATCATGGTTTGTAACCTGGGATGGACTTTTCCTCCAGGAATCTGTCCAACCCCCTTTTGAAGGCATCCAGGCCAGATGCCATCACCACCTCCTGTGGCACATCTGGAGGGCCAAAGGTTCCCCACCCCTGGCATAGAAGCTCTGCTTTCTGCTGCCGACCCCAGCATCACACCTACACAGGCGCTCCTGCCGAAAGCCAGCTTTAAGCAGTATTGGCAGCTGGGTGCTTCGGTAGCGCCTGTCGGAGAAGTGTTTCAAAGGCAGAAGGGCAAAGGGAGAGAGAGAGGGGGGGAGGGAGGGAGCGATTACTGGACTGGGAGAGAATGTTAATGCTCGATTTATTACTTTTGCCACAGCCCTTTTGACAACCTGGCATGTTCACTGGAGTGCTGCAGCCACTAATTTGACTCTGCTGCTCCGTCCCTCCATCCCTGCTGCCCATATAATTGATGAACTTCCTTTGGGCCCGGGTTTTTCTCCTGCTTGACACTCTCACAGGCGGGGACAGGTGGGCACACAAGTGTAGTCCAAAGGAGTGGGAATTGCAACCAGGCAGAAAGGAGGGGGCAGAGGTGTAACTGGAACAGGGCAATGGGGTTTTTGCCCTCAGGGCACCCTAATTTAGAGGGTGGGCCAATTGTTGCAGAGTTTTGAACTTCTAATAACATTCGCTTCCTGCAAAGTACAGAAACCAACATTGGGGAATAAGATAAGACAAGACAAATCTTTATTGATCCCACATCTGGGGAAATGTACTTGTTACATGTTGTTGTTCAGTCGTTCAGTTGTGTCCGACTCTTCATGACCCCATGGACCAGAGCTCGCCAGGCCTTCCTATCCTCCACTGCCTCCCGGAGTTTTGTCAAATCCATATTGGTTGCATCGATGACACCGTCCAACCATCTCATTCTCTGCTGTACTCTTTTCCTTTTGCCTTCAATCTTTCCCAACATCAGGGACTTTTCCAAGGAGTCCTCTCTCCTCATGAGGTGGCCAAAGTACTGGAGCCTCAGCTTCAAAATCTGTCCTTCCAGTGAACATTCAGGGTTGATTTCTTTCAGGATGGATAGGTTTGATCTCCTTGCAGTCCAGGGGACTCTCAAGACTCTCCTCCAGCACTACAGCTCAAAAGCATCAATTCTGCGGCGATCAGCCTTCTTTATAGTCCAGCTCTCACTTCCATACATCACTACTGGAAAAACCATAGCTTTGACTATCCGGAGCTTAGTTGGGAAAGTGATGTCTCTGCTCTTTAGGATGCTATCTAGGTTTGCCATTGCTTTCCTCCCAAGAAGCAGGCGTCTTTTTATTTCGTTGCTGCAGTCACCATCTGCAGTGATCAAGGAGCCCAAGAAAATAAACTCTGTCATTGCCTCCATTTCTTCCCCTTCTATTTGCCCGGAGGTGATGGGACCGGTGGCCATGGTCTTAGTTTTTTTGATGTTGAGCTTCAGCCCATTTTAGGACTCGGGGCAATGATTTCAAACTACAGGAAAAGAGATTCCATTTGAGCATTAGGAAGAACTTCCAGGTGGTTAGAGCTGTTCGGCAGTGGAAGATGCTGACACAAAGGAGGGTGGTGGAGTCTCCTTCTTTGGAGGTTTTTAAACAAAAGCAAAGCAACAGCAAAGTGTTCTGCTTATATACTGCCCCATACCACTACAAGTAGTCTCTGGGCGGTTTACAATTTTTTAATTACAGTGTGCAGGCTACACATTGCCCCCTCCCCAGCAATCTGGGTACTCATTTTACCGACCTCGGAAGGATGGAAGGCTGAGTGAACCTTGAGCCTGCTACCTGGGATTGAACCCAGGTCGTCGTGAGCACAGTTTTACCTGCAATACAGGCATTTAACCACTGCACCACAAGGCAGAGGCTGGATGGCCATCTGTCGGAAATATTGTGATGGGGGGTGGTCCTGCATGGCAGGGGGTTGGACTGGATGGCCCTTCAGGTCTCTTCCAATGCTATGATTCTATTCTATTCTGTCTTCTTATCTGAGCCTTCTTTTCCTCCAGGCTAAACATCAGCAGTACAGTCTCTTGGCCTTGAGGTACAAAGAACCTGTTGTGAGCTGGTTTTGCCCCTGAGCCCACTGGCTGCTTCTTTTGTGCCGGAATCATCCTGGAATGCCAGAAAGACACAACATAGTTGACCTTAATTCAAAGACAGCACAAGCACCTGCTGACCAGCACACATTACAGCCCAGGAAAAGCCAGATGTTGAGTCATGGCAACTGGGCTTCTTTTCTTGTGCGATTGCAATGAAGCTACCTTGATCCCACAAGAAAAGAAGTCCAGTTGCCACGAGTCAACATCTGGACAACCTCACCTGGATGACTGGATGACTTTTTTAGAGCAATATTGGCCTTAAACGGAAATCCTGGACTTTGAAGTCAGCTTATTTTATATGTCATATTTTAGTCATTGTATATGTCATATTATGTGTTGTACCTGTTTTTAAATCTATGTGAAATGTTTTAAATGAGTTTTATATAGCAACCACAAAATTTCGTTGTTCCTGCGAGGGGGCAATGACAATAAAGTTTCCTATTCCTATTCCTATTTGAGAATCCCCACAGACAATCCAGGAAAAAAGAGAGAAGGTGGAAATAATATAGCCTCTCATGCAGATGACTTCCAGTTAAGTGGGGCACCCAATTCAAGGCTTCCAAATATTTTCTAATTCAACATAAGAGCATAAGAACATAAGGACAGCCTTGCTGGAACAGGTGACAGCCCATCCAGTCCAGCATTCTGTCTCACAGAGTGGCTCACCATTTGCTTCAGGGTATTCCCAAGCAGATGTTTTCACCTGCTTACGATTCCATGCAAATGGCACTGAGAGATATCCTGCCTATCTCTCCAACTCGGAGGTTGTCCTTAGGCATCCGTAATGATAGCCATTGATACCCTTTTTCTCCATTAACCGGTCCAATCCTTTCTTTAAGATGTCACTGCTTCTTCTGGCAGGGAGTTCCACAGACCAGTGACCCTATGGGTGAAAAAGTACTTCCTCTTATTTGTTTGAGATCTAGCACCCAAAAGTTTCATGGAGTGCCCCCTAGTTCTAGTGTTGTGCAATAGGGAAAACCGTTCTTCCTTATCTACTTTGTCCAAACAGCTTTTCCCTATCTACTAATCTAGCCACCGCCCCTTGTCCCCGCTGAATTCAATCTCAGTCTTGAATCCACATCAAGTTGCCAAGGTCCACCTTTACGTGCAATGGAAAACCAACATGCTGCATCTGTCTCTCTGTGTTTGTCTTTTTTGTTTTGACACAGATGTCCTAGGAAATTGGCAGCAAGAGGGACCATGCAAAGGCTCCTAACCCTGCTAGATTTCAGACTGGTGTCTTCAGGGGTTTTTCTCCTAGATTCCCTTAGCAATTGCTCCCCACCCTCACCACCAAAGTAGAAGGCTACAAGCAATTTTCATTCCCACCCAGTTCGTACATTTGCTTTGCCTTGCAAATCCACTTAGTAATTTGGGACATGTGCAGCCTGAATACAGTACAGGCGATGGGTTTCCCTCGATCAAGATTCCCGGTTGTGCATTCTTCCTAATTCCCTTAGAGGGCACTCTTGCTCCGATCCCTACGCAGGGCTCCCAGGCTCAAACAGGCTCATTTGAAAAAACACCTGAGTTATATTTTTCAACCCACCCTTTCATTTATAATGTCTCTTTTTCTCTCCTCTTTTTCTCCAGGGGAGGAGAGAAAACATCGGATCGGTTTCTTTGCAAAATGGTGTGCAGCAAGGAGAGAACAAGAAAGGCTGGTTCCCCACTTGCCACTCCACCTGCAGGTGAAGCTTTGCTGGCTATTGGCAGATGCAATTATTTAATGAAGCACCGAGTCATTATTGATTTCTTTGGACTCTGGATGGAAATTAGAAGCCTAGGTATAATCGACCTTAAGCTTCTCATTTATCATCCTAAACGACCCTTGTCTCTTAGATGTGGGGCAAATGGAAACAGCGAGGCTGGCAACTCAATGTGCAGGGACTAAGGTTGTCGCTCAGGACGAGAGAGGGGACTCACTGGTTCGCTGAGCACGGTGCGAATCTCGGCAATCAGGCAAATTCAAACTCCTTGTCCGATAAGAGCTAGAGCCGCGGCAGAAACAGGGACCCCCTCGGTCCTTCTCTCTAATCCAAGCCATCTGAGCTGGCCCTCCCTGCTCAACCACACAAGGGAGGAAAGTTCCTTTTTTGATAGCTGAAGGATGGATGGGCATGAAGTGATTTGGCCCGAAGCTAGAAAATTCATTGGTGTGGTACCACAGCTGTACTTATATATCCTATCTCTCCCCCACACAAGGCCCGCTGTCCCACAAACTTGCAACTGCTTGCCCACTGGATCATCTTCCATTGTGACATGCCCTGTCCAGGAAAGAACCCAGGCTGATTTGCCCTGCCTCCTCTGACAGCTGGCTTCTTGGATCAGGAGGGGGCGACAGGGGGACCACCTACGTGGCCATGCAGTGGTTGGCTGCTGAAGGAGGGGGACACTGCACGGCCATGCAGGGTAGGGGAGCAAAAGCAAAGTGTTCTGCTTATATACTACCCCATGCCACTTCAAGTAGTCTCTGAGTGGTTTACAGTTTTTAATAACAGTATGCAGGCTACACATTGTCCCCCACACACCCAGCAAGCTGGGTACTCATTTTACCGAACTCAGAAGGATGGAAGGCTGAGTCAACCCTGAGCCGGCCAGCTAGGATTGAACCCCAGGTCATGAGCACAGTTTTACCTGCAGGACAAACATTTAACCACTGTGCCATGAGGCTCCTGCACTCGGAGGCACGTTAGTGGGGCGACTGGCCAGGGGAAAGGGAGAGGGTACATGAAGCACTTGTGGTGTCACACAAATGAATTTTCCAACTTTAGGTTGAATCGCTTTGTGCCCATCTCTACTGCTGAATATCCCCAGTTGTCTGGCTTGGGGGAAGGTACTCTTAGAGGTGAGTATTAGACATGGGCACGAAACAGAAAAATGGCATTTCAGTTTTTCGTTTGTCGTTGAGAGGTCTGTTTCAGTTCGTTTCCGTTTGTCGAGAATTTTTTTAAAAAAATTGTTGCCTTTTTCGTTTTTTCATTTGTCGTTTCTACCCACTTTTGCGCAATTTTTAAAGCATTTCTGTGCGCAGGCCTCCCCAACACCCCAGACCAGAGGGAAAACACTAAAAAAATGGATGCTGGCAGAGACACAGTATAGACTAGGTATGCAGGGAGGCTGCAAAAGCGGCGGGTGTGCCCAGGGTGCAAGAGGTGAGTGACTGCACTGCGGGACAAACAGCAGCAGCATGCACACAGGGAGGCTGCAGGACTGAAGCAGAGTGAAGACAGCAATCCCACCCTAACTCCCACCAGAGACTGCAAGGAGGATGGGGGCTGCCAGATTTTATGCCCTCTGTGGCTCCCAGACCTGAAGCAACCTGGGCATGCTATTGAACATGATCCCACATCACATGGCTTGCCTCCATTTTGTGGCTGGTGGCAACATCCATTTTAAAGGAAAAGAAAAATACATCGCGATGGGAGAAGACAAAAACAAACGTTTTAAGGACCCCAACCCCCCTGGTAGGTATTATCAGACAATATAAATAATTATCGCTTCGTTTTTACAGATGTCCATGGCGGTTTTTAACATTTAAAACAGCTCATTTCATTGTCTCTCCATTAACGGAAACGAAACTTAACGACCACAATTTTCATGGTTCTGTTCGTTTCGTTGCTTCATTTTCATCACAATTTCTCTTTGTCGCTTCTAACGAAACGACAAACGGTCACGGAAACAAAAAAATGTTCGTTCCGTGCCCATCTCTAGTGAGTATGCAACCAAACAGCAGCAGTGCTATGCTTGTAGCAATGAAGTGTAGCAGTTAGAGTGCTAGACTTCTGGCTCAGAAGACCTGAATTCAAATCCCGTTCAGCCATCATTTCACTTGGCAGCATTCTCTCTCTCTCTCTCTCTCTCTCTCTCATTTTCTCTCTCTCTCTCTTAGCTGACCTGCATCACAGGGTCGTTGTGTGGATGAATCCAGGACAGCAATGCATGGCCCTGGGCCTTCTTCAAAGAAAGGTAGATTATCCAGTTATAATGATGACAGTGATGTCAGTGAATTTGAGTTGAACACCCAAGTGGTGTTTGCTGTTGGTCAGTTCACATGTTCTTCCATCAGATGAGGAAATTTGCAGGAGTTGTGGTTGTTTTCATTTAAAACCCAAATGAAATTCTCACCCATCTGCAATCACCAAATTCATTCAGCTTGGCTGTTTCATGTGGTGCCTATCTAAGAAATATTTTCTTTTGGTGGTGCTGGTGGGAAATGAAAGAAGTCTACATCCTAATCCAGCAGTACCCTTAAAGCTGAGACTGGCCAGTAGCTGCCACAACAGAGGAATTTCAGAAATATTGGCCTATGGAAGGAACTTTCCTTAAGGTCTCAATATTGCTCAGTCTCAGATTTTTCCCTTCTTGAAAGAGCAATGCATTGTTTGATTTTTTTTTAAAAAAACTTTTACATGGTGAACAAGACTTGATCTGCTGCCACTCCCTCAAATTTCAATGGTAGGTTTGCATTGAGACCCATCAGCTCGGAACTCACCCTCAACTAGAGATGGGCACAAACTGAACCACTAATCAGAAAATCCAACAAATTGGGCTGGTTCATGGTTCGATTTGTGACCCAGTTTGGGGAGCCTGATTGGCTAAGGCAAAATGAAGGGCTGAATCCCACCACCACCATTGCTTTGGTTTGCTTTCCACCTGCCCCTATCCTCTCTCTACCTGGTCCTGCCACCTCTGTTCCCCTGCCCCTGCCATCATCAGAGGCAGTGGGCTGGCTATTGAGACGTAGAAAATAATGCAGGGCATGAGTCCAGTGGATAGAGGGACACTCTTCTCCCTCTCACAAAATACCAGAACTAGGGGACATCCACTCAAATTGAGGGCTGAGAGAGTAAGAACAGACAGAAGATTTTTTTTTTTTTTACACAGTGCGTTGTTAGTCTGTGGAACTCCCTGCCCCAAGGTGTGGTGATGGCATCTAGCCTGGATACCTTCAAAAGGGGATTGGACAGATTCTTGGAGGAGAAGTGCATCACAGGTTACAAACCATGATGGAGATGTGTCCCCTCCAGGCTTAAAACCAGGGTACTTTAAGGGCCAGATGCAGGGGAGTGGTATCAGGAGGCAGATATCTAGTCTCATGTGCTCCATGACACATTTGGTGATGCCACTGGGAGATGCAGAAAGCTGGACTAGATGGACCTTTGGCCTGATCCAGCATGGCTCCTCTTATGTTCTTATGTTCTTATGTTATCTAACAAGAGAGCATCTCACTGTCTCTTATGATGGTGGCAGCAGCACCAGCAGAGACAGGACCAGGTGGGAGGCGATGGGAACAGTGAAAAGGGGGTGGGCAGGCAAACAGTCCTCCCTCTGGCATGAACCCCACAAGTGAACTACAACCTGGTTTAATATTTTTTGGAGGTTGGTGATGGTTTGTGGTTCATACTTTGTGCATGGCCAAAATCTAGGAACCATCATAAACCAGTGGTTTTCCAATTCATGGCTATCCCAACCCATGAAGGAATCTTTTTTTGGGGGAGGAGCATACCATCAATCCCAAGTAGAGATGGGCACGAAACGAGCAATTTTTCATTTTCATTTTCATTTTTTCTTTCATTACGTAACGAAACGAAAAATGAATTTTGTCTCCAAAATTAAACGAAACGTACCGAAACAACAGAAATTTTGTCCTGCGTTTTGTTTTCGTTGCGGAAAATACATTGAACTGTAATGAATGCTAACGAAACAGCAATTTTTCATTTTTGTTTTTGTTTTTTCGTTTCATTACATAACGAAACGAAAATGAAATTTTTTGCAAAAAAATCATGAAAAACAAAAACGAACTGAAACGGACCCCCTAAACAACAAACGACAAATGAAACACAATTTTTTTGAGTCGTGCCCATCTCTACTCCCAAGCTGTAATTCTACCCCAAATCTACTGAAGAGCACCCTCTAAAATGGGCTGCATTTTTGCTCCCATTCCACAACAAACGGGATACTGAAGCTTCAAGGGAGTGTTTGGCTTCCATTGGAGGGAGGCTTAGCTTCCCGTTGGCTGTGACTTTATCCCAATGTTCCAGAAGGCCTCCTCATTTGGAGAATTAGGTGCGGAGGTGTGGATGAGTGTGCCTTGTTGAGTCAGCGCAATTAGCATAGAAAGGGGGACTCTAATGAGTGACAAGGAACAGATGGCCCAATTAAGGTGAGCTGTTTTTTTCACAGTCACTTCCAGCATGGTCACCTTGGAAGGCGTATGCATCCTGTCATCTGAAATGGGCTGGCCGACGGCCAAGGACATCAGGCATGTTCCTGGTAGCTTTACATAAGGAAATAGAGAGGGGTGGAGGAAACCCACCAGCATTCTCTTGGGGGCACCACTGCCAGCACAACACCAAACTGAGCAAGAGGGGCAAGTAGCAGATTGTCCACCGATGGCTACTACCCCCCTGTGTCTGGCTACTGCAGATGCTCCAAAGGGAAATGCTATCAAGGTGGGTAGCCATTACCGTGGTCTAGATGCCATCTGCCTTTCTGAACGGCTGGCACGCTTAAATGTATAGGATTCCCATTCCATAGGAGAACGTAAGCCCATGACAACATGCATCTATAAGTTCATTATGCCCTCTGTAGATCCCCCCCCCAGCTGTGCATTGTTCTGTTTTCTTCACGGTCAATCAAGGGCAAAATCTTGGTGCAGGTGGTGACGATCCCTCACTGGAGCCAGGGGTTCAGCCATGTGAATGAGATCGAGAGTGATTCCCCAATTTACCCACTGTTTTCTGTTTTATGTGGTGAATAATAATGACGATAGCCTAGTCGACCAGATGGCGACGATCACTTTGCATCTTCAAAGGGGCCGTTTATGGCAAATACGTCCCTGACTTGGATAGAAACTGCAAACTCAGGCAGATGCTAAAACAGAAACAAATATTTTATTTTCACAACCCTAGATGGATACAGCTTCCTGGTGCTTATTCTGTTTAAAGGCACAATGCATATTTTACAGCAGGTGTAAACTTTCAATTTATCAACTCCTGGGTGGATCAGACCCCTTTTGCAGAACCAATTGTGCAGTGTAGCCAAGGGTGACAGGGTTGAAGCCCTGGGACTTTCTGGCTAGCTAGGATGATGGTATTATCTGCTGCCTTACTGTTTCCTTTCCTCCTGTGGCTGAATTTATTGCAATCCTCCAAATAGCTGGGAGATAAATTGATCTATTTCTTCACAAACACATGATATCATTGTAAACTGTGCCCCTTGTAGTGACAAAGTGTTTGAGAATACCTGGGTCTTGAATAAGCAATTAGGAGCTGTTAGCTTTACAAACAGCTTGTTCTTCAATTAAGAACATAAGAACATAAGAAGAGCCATGCTGGATCAGGCCAAAGGCCCATCTAGTCCAGTTTCCTGTATCTCACAGTGGCCCCACCAGATGCATTTGGGAGTGCATAAGACTAGATATCTGTCTCCTGATACCACTCCCCTGCATCTGGTCCTTGAGGTACCGCGGTTTTAAGCTTGGAGTTGATACATCTCCCTCATGGTTTGTAACCTGGGATGGACTTTTCCTCCAGGAATCTGTCCAATCCCCTTTTGACGGCATCCAGGCCAGATGCCATCAACACATCCTGTGGCAGGGAGTTCCATAGACTAACAACGCGCTGGATGAAAAAATATTTTCTTTTGTCTGTTCTTACTCTCCCAGCCCTCAATTTGAGTGGATGTCCCCTAGTTCTGTTATTTTGTGAGAGGGAGAAGAACTTCCCTCTATCCACTTTACTCATGCCCTGCATTATTTTGTACATCTCAATCATATCCCCCCTCAGGTGCCTTTTTCCAGACTAAAGAGCCCCAAATGTTTTAGCCTTTCCTCATAAGGGAGGTGCCCCAGCCCAGTAATCATTTTAGTCGCTCTTCTTTGTACTTTTTCCAGTTCCACTATGTCTTTCTTGAGATGCGGTGACCAGAATTGTACACAATACTCCAGGTGCGGCCTTACTATTGTTTTGTATAATGGCATTATAATGTTGGCTGTTTTATTTTCTACCCCCCCTTTTGATAATCTCTAGCATGGAATTGGCCTTCTTCACCACTGCCACACATTGGGTAAACACCTTCATGGAGCTGTCCACCAACACACCAAGAGTTCTTTCCTGATCTGTCACAGATAACTCAGAGCCCATGAGTTGATAGATAAAGTTTGGATTTTTTGCCCCAATATGCATTACTTTACATTTGGCTACATTAAAATGCATTTGCCATTTCGTAGCCCATTCCCCCAGTTTGGAGAGATCCTTCTGGAGCTCTTCACAATCTTCTCTGGTTTTTCCACACGGAAAAGTTTTGTGTCATCTGCAAACTTGGCCACCTCACTGCTTATCCCTGTCTCCAGGTCATTTATGAACAGATTGAAATGCACTGGTCCCAGGACAGATCCCTGGGGCACATCGCTCTTCACTTCTCTCCATTGTGAAAATTTCCCATTGACACCTACTCTTTGTTTCCTGGATCTCAACCAGTTCTCAATCCATAAGAGGACCTGCCCTCTTATCCCCTGACTGTGCAATTTTCACAGCAGCCTCTGGTGAGGGACTGTGTCAAAAGTCTTTTGAAAATCTAGATAGACTATATCCACTGGTTCACCCAAATCTACATGCCTGTTGACCTTTTCAAAAAATTCTAAAAGATTTGTCAGACAAGACTTACCCTTGCAGAAGCCATGCTGATTTTCTCTCAGCAAGGTTTGTTCTTCTATGTGTTTTAAGATTTTCTCTTGGATGAGGCTTTCCACCATCTTCCCTGGGACAGATGTGTAAGGCTAACTTACATCTTCTTTTTTAAAAAATTGGTGTGACATCTGCTGTCCTCCAGTCCCATGGCACTGTGGCCGTTTTAAGAGACAAGTTGCATATTACCATTAAGAAATCTGCAATTTCATTTCTCAGTTCCCTAATAACCCTTGAGTGGATGCCATCTTGGCCCGGTGACTTGTTAATCTTCAATTTATCAATTAGTCCTAAAACATCCTCTCTTTTAACCTGTATTTGATTTAATTCTTTAGTCAAGAGGGGCCGTTCAGGCAGCGGAATCTGCTCAAGGTCCTCTGTCGTGAAGACAGAAGCAAAGAAATCATTTAATTTCTCTGCAATTTCCAGGTCCTCCTTAACCTCCCCTTTTCCTCCCTCACCATCCAGAGGGCCAACTGGTTCTCTGGCAGGTTTTCTACTGCTAACATATTTAATGAAGCTTTTATTATTACCCTTTATATTGCCAGCCATGCGTTCCTCAAAATCTTTCTTTGCCTCCCTTATCATCTTCTTACATTTCTTTTGCCAGAGTTTGTGTTCGTTTTTATTTTCCTCATTTGGGGAGGATTTCCATTTACAGAAAGACCTCTCCTTATTTATTTATTTATTTATTTTTAACTCTTGTATACCGCCCTATTCCCACAATGGGGACTCAGGGTGGTTAACAACATAAAAAGTAAAAAGACATATAAAATCAGATACAGGTAATAGACAACAGATTTGCTAAAACAATTAGATCCAAGGTTAAATAGGCGGGGGGGAAAAAAAAGGACAGGGTCCCTAACCCTCGCCGTAGGCCTCTCGAAAGAGCATGGTCTTAAGGTTCTTCTTAAACACCGCCAGCGAGGGAGCCTGCCGTAGTTCACCTGGGAGTTTGTTCCAAATTGCCTGTGCCACCACCGAGAAAGCCCGACCGCGAGTACTCGCTTTTCGGGCTTCCCTCGGGGGGACCGTCTGCAGGGAAAGGGCCACCTTGCGCTTTAGAGCCTCTCTAACTCGACTCGTTAACCATGCTGGTGCCCTCTTGGACTTAAATGAGCTCTTCTTTCAGGGTCCATCCTTATTTGAATGTGTCTCACGGGGAAGGGTTCTTAGTTATAGGTTCTGTCATCATGATGGACAATATTTGCAGCTATCCTATGGTAGCTGCTGTGTTGTGGCATGGATTTGTAAAAAATTAGAGGCAGCAGATTGATTGCTGGTGGCATTGCACACAAACGATAGATGAATCAAATGGATTCAAACTCTTTTGTATGAGGTCCGGATGAATTTGTCTTCAGAACAAATTTAAATGGATACATTCATTCATTTACAATCAGAGGACAAATCAAACTGTATGAGGCACAACCCACCTCTGCCTTTAAAAAAAGGAAATTCTCAAGATGGCTAGCACACAAACTCTAGAACTGAGATATCTGGAGTTTGCCATACTTAACCCCCCCCCCCACCGCCGCCTTTAGGTCTACTTGTTTGCAAATTTCCTATATATCACTGCAAAGAACAAAAATCTTACGGTCTTGTCTGCTTCCCAGTGCATTGGTTTTACAGATTTATAAACTTCATTTGGCCAGTGGCACAAATCAAATCAAGTTGAGCACAGATCACTCTGGGCTTCACGAAGATCCATTCGGCGTCCTTGAGTTGGCCAACGGATTGAGGGATCCCTGTACCAGTCTAGTTGTTTGTATTTTTTTAAATCAACTCACCAGCAGATCTTATTTTATTATTATTATTATTATTATTATTATTATTATTATTATTATTATTATTATTATTATTATTATTATTATTATTATTATTATTAATTTGTTTCATTTTTATAATGCACCATCTTCCATCAGGAACTCTGGGTGGTTTACAGTATGTGGTGCATAGACACATTTCTTCAAAAGAAGATAGAAAAGATGCTAGTTTTGCACAGGGATTTTTTTTTATTTTTTCACAAACTGTTGCACAATGTGACTGAAAAAAAGTTCATATGCTGGAGAAATGAAATCTTGTTCAGGTTAACAAACTCTCCACAGGATGCCGTGATGTGCCATGACATTTTGTCTGGTCAAGAATAAGTAATAATATGCAGCGGCACCTTGTATAAAGGAATTAATTCGTTCCAAATGAAATTATGTTAAGCAAGTGTTCCTTTATACAAATTTCCCATAGGAATGCTTTGAAAACAGAGTACAGTGGAACCTTGACTTACATACTGCTTGACTTGCATCATATTTGACTTACAGCAAGAAGGGGCCTGTTTGACTTGAGTCGCAGGCTTTGACTTACATCTCGGAGCCCCAGCGCAAGGCACCGGAATTGGGTGGCAGCCACAACCCAGCATTGCGGCTGCCGCCTCCAAACTGCTCCTGCCTTCTTCCCCTCCTCCGGCAGTGGCAGCTTCGGCGAGGCCAGCTCAGAGCACCTGGAGCTGGTCCTCGGCCTCACCGAAGCCGGTGCTGCTGCCGGAGGAGAAGAAGGGCCGGGAGCTCGGGGCTGGCCTCGCTGGTTAGACAGTCGGCTCAGTGTTGTAAAAAATCTGGCTGCAGAAGTCAGGTCCACAATAGAAGCGTTTTAGTTGTGGAGCTGTAAAGTTGTGGGACTCTAACGGTAAGCATAGAGTTATTCAGAACTTGGAACGTCAGGTTAAAAATCAGTAAAACTTAAATGTTAGACATTCTTGCTATGAACATTAAAAAGTGGAGTCATATAACTTGTGGACTATAATTCCACTGCCTCCTCTTCTCTTTGAAGAGACATTTCATTTACATCCCCGGAAGGAATCTCCTATATATTTGTGTTAAATTGCTGTTTTCGGGGGTCTTTTTCATCATCTGGAACGGATTAATCCGCTTTCCCATTCCTTTCTATGGGAAATGTTCTGTTTGACTTAAGTCATGTTTGACTTGACCTCTGAACGGATTAATGACGTAAGTCATGCTGGAGAAATGAAATCTTCCACTGTAATCCCAGGATGCCGTGATGTGCCATGACATTTTGTCCATTTTTATGTTGTGTATGGATTTGCCCCATAGAATGCTTTGAAAACAGAGTAATTCTGCGACCATTTTTATGTTGTGTATGCACATTTCCCCTGTCTCCGGATTTTTTTATGTTCTACAGATTTTATGTTATACAAACCATTTGTTATACAAGGGTCCACTGTACTGTGATTTGTTCACACTTCTAAGTAATGCCAAGTTCCAAAATCCAGACAAAGGTCCATCATAGAGGTTGGTAGAAACCCACTATAAACTAGGCCTTCACTTATCAACGGAAAACATTTTGTCTGTGACTTGTTGTCTGACTTCAGTTCATGAACTCTTGATGGATCCCTGTCCTTTCAAAATCCCTGGAGCAATTATCTTTAGAGCTCCCCAGGGAAAATCAGGCTGAAAAACAGTCATATGTTTTGTGATGAATTATGGGTGGATGCCTGCCATGGCACAAGTGCTGAGGTAAGGGTGACCTGTATGGTTTAGATACGGTGGGCCATCGTTTGGAGGAAATATTGGCCAAGCAGAGCTGTTCATTTGCATCTCTATCATTGATGGGCTCTCCAGGAGTTGCGGTGGATTGATGGACTAGGTATGACAACTGCTAATCCAGGGCAAAAGGCTTATAGATTAAACTGAGAGGTGGTCCTGAGGAACCTGTGAGGAAATGAGAAGAAATCTCTATGCAATGAACTGTCAGGCCAGTAATGGAAGCAAGATTGATTCCTTGGAGGTCGGAGACCACGTTGTCCCTGAGACCCTGCCAGACTTGCTCTAAAAGTCAGCCCTGGTTTCCTTGTGTTTTCTGACTTGGCTTCTGTACCTCCTCCACTCAGCTGCTCCGGCTGCATCAGCGATTCTGCTCTTTGTTGCCTACAGCTGAGCCTTTTGTTCTGAATGTGTGTAAAGCAGGGCTGCTCAATGTTGAACAGGCTGAGGTCTACTTTTTCCGGCCCAAAGTGCCTGAGGGCTGCAACACTAAAACCACTACTTACGAATGTTATTCTTTCTGAACACATGCTCATAAGTTTAAAAAAAATGTAAGTAGAGCAGCAGATTCCCTTAGGAATGCGTTGAAAACCAATTAATCAGTTCTGGAAGGAACAGATTTCAATGCGCCATGGGCCTTGAACTGCCTCGCTCAGCTGAGACAGTGAGCTGTCAGACTCAGAACTTTTCCGGGGCAGTGGAGGTCCTTGGGATGGGGGAGGGAGGGGTGGAGAACTTATCCCCTCACTTTTTTTAAAACTGATGGCCGGTTGGCTACTTTTGAAGCCTTCGTGGGCTACCGGTAGCCCGTGGTCTACCTGTTGTGCAGGCCTGGTGAAATAAACATGACAGGACCAATATATTTGGGAAATCTATAGGCCACAATTTTATTGATTACACAAGCAGTACTCTGGCTGAGTCATTGGGTTAGATCCAGCACATCAAGGAACCCACATGCCCCTTGATGCTCCCACGTTCCCTGGTCCCTAGGGAACGTCCACTTCTTGCCAGTTGTAGGATCCCCTGGGGTGTCGACCCCATCGGTCTCCCATGTCCTTTTTGTCATTGTAGGACCCTGAAGGCCCATGCTATACATAATTGCTGGGGGCCTACGGCTGTCCCCTTGTGATTCAGCCCATGGCTCCTTCCACCTGACGAGTCCTCATCAGCTGTTCTTCTGTACATGCAGGTTCTCGCCTGCTACATTATCCAATTGGATCTGTCCCAATGCCTGCAGAACTGCCAACCACCTCTAAAGTCGTGACATGCATCTTATAAGAGCCTCATGGTGCAGTGGTTAAATGCCTCTACTGCAGCTAAATCTGTGCTCATAACCTGGGGTTCAATCCCAGGTAGCCGGCTCATGGTCGACTCAGCCTTCCATCCTTCCAAGTTCAGTAAAATGAGTACCCAGCTTGTGGGGTGGGGGGAGGGGGAATGTATAGCCTGCATACTATAATTAAACTATAAACCACCCAGAGACTACCTGAGTAGTATGGGGCGGTATATAAGCAGAACACTTTGCTTTTTACCATTATACACAAACTAAACATTCTGCTACTACTTTCCATTATATAAAGGGAGGGTGGGCTGGGATTGCTCCGTGTTCTTTTATACTGGGCCAACCTGGCCCCTTGTGAGCATGTCACACTCTCCAAGGGGTCCAGATTGACCCGCCTCATGTGTTTTCTCCCAGCCCTGCTCACTGGCCAGGCCCCCAGACATGATGCAGCCATTCAGGCTTCCCCTACCACTTGGAGATCACCATGTTTTCTTTCTTTTGTCCGGTGCTGGTTCGGCAGCAATTGGCGGACCCAGTAAATTGAGTCCTTTTCCTTTCTATCTCTTACATCTATTCAACTCCTTCCTTCCTTCCTTCCTTCCTTCCTTCCTTCCTTCCTTCCTTCCTTCAATCAATCAATCAATCAATCAATCAATCAATCAATCAATCAATCAATCAATCAATCAATCAATCTATCTATCTATCTATCTATCTATCTATCTATCTATCTATCTATCTATCTATCTATCTATCTATCTACATGGTAAGGAGAAAACCAAGTTCTAAACATAAAATATACTCCTATCTTATGGTTGTATCACCGTATTAATCTTAATAAATGATATAATCTCTGTTTATAATAATTTTGAGGCCAAACATAGAACATTCTCCAGCGCTCTTTCACATCCTCTCTCAGCTTCTCACGTAACGCCTCTGAAACATTATCCAGGAGATCACAACTGTTCTGATGGAACTGGGGTTCCTAGCCCTGCAGCATCTGGGAGTTCGACAACATTTTGCAGGGAACATATAATACACATTTACCTGTTGGCAGAGCTTCAATGGGGGGGTGGAGAGGGGGAGAGATACCTGAAAATGAATCTGTGTGCTGAAACAAATGAGATTTTAATGAAGGGGATAAAAATGAATGAGGCTTCCAGCAATGAAAACAGATGGAAGCTCCTACCATTATATTATTTCTGTATGCACTTCTAGATGTTGTACACCCTGTATTGTGGCGCGTTCCTGCATTAATCTTGTATTCAGGTAAAGTACAATAATTTATTGGTGATTTTCTTTAAAAAAAGCTGGTCTCAGAAAACAGTAATTTACCCTGTTGTCTGTCGAGGCAGAAGTTGTTAGATCAAAATCAAAGGCCACCAGGAGAGCGATGTTGGTGGCATGATTTACCTCAGCTCAGCCAACCCAGTTGACCAAAGGGCTTATGTTTCAACCCAGTAACCATTGTTCAAAACCTTGTCAGTGCAGGTCTGCTTGTCCTGAGATTCTGCAACCAGCTACAGGATTAAGGCTGAGTTGGTGGTGAATTAAGTTCTCCAGGTACTCCTGAGGTGTTGCAAAGCATCACAAATATATTAGTGGCAGGCATGGGAGAGGGGCACAGGTACCGCTCTCGGCGGTCCATCTCCTCTTCACCTTGGGTCACTGGGATTCTGCATGGTCTGTTCCCCACTTGGAGCTGGGAGAAACACAACCCACTGAGCAAGCCCTGGGTTAACCTGGGAGGGAAAATCCTAGACATCCTGGTCGCCCTCCTCTGTACCCGCTCAAGGTTGTCAACAAAACAGAGGCCCTGGAGGGGGAGACACATGTAGGTATCACCAGCCCATTGGAGCAGAAAGAAGGTCCCTCCAGGGGTTCACAGCTTCCTCCATTTGATCTTCTCCGGACCCGTGGTACTGCCAATTTGCTTAGGGCATTTTATCTGGAAACCCAGTAAAGGAAGCAATAGAAGGGAAAGGTCTGTCTGAGTGGCAGGAAGAGAAGGTGCAGCAAGGGATGCAGATGGTGATTATGGAGGATGTCAGTGAATGGTTTCATTTCATTTTGTACGTAGCAATAAAACGAAACATAATTTTGTTTTTCGTTTTCTGCCCATCCCTATTAGGAACCTCCAAAGAAGGAGACTCCACCACCCTCCTTTGTGGCAGCATATTATTACACTGCTGAACAGCTCTAACTCTAAGGTTCTATGATTCTAACCTATTGAAACAGAAGTTATGAATATATTAAAAGTTGATTGATTGATTGATTGATTGATTGATTGATTGATTGATTGATTGATTGATTGACTGACTGACTGACTGACTGACTGACTGACTGACTTATAATATTTCTAACACAACTTTCTTTTTAAGAAGGAGCCAGGGTGGCATACCACATTCAAAGACTATTTGAAGCTAAAAGAAAGTGAATGTATAGAAACATTAAAAAGGTGAAACAACTATATATCACAGTAAGAAATGGTGAACAGAGGCAGCATCACAAAACATTCAAGTCAGTAGGGCACAAGAATATGTTTAGTCCCTCAGGGAAAGCCAGCCTGAACTGAAAGGCCTTCACCTGCTTATGGAAGAACAGCAAAGACTGGATCCAGCCTGGCATCCAGTGGGAGGGAGTTCCACAGTCTGGGATCAGCCACAGAGTAAAGTGTTCTGTTTATATACCACCCCATAGCACTTCAAGCACTCTCTGGGCAGTTTACAGTTTAATTATGCAAGCTACACATTGTCCCCACCCCCAGCAAAGCTGGGTACTCATTTCACTGACGTCGGAAGGCTGGAAGGCTGATTGAACCTTGAGCCAGCTACCTGGGATTGAACCCCAAGTTGTGAGCACAGTTTTAGCTGCAGGACAGGCATTTAACCACTGTGCCACGAGGCTCTTTTAAATTTGTTTTTCATCTTACACACTGGGAATGTTTTCCAGAATGTAAACTGTTGTAACTTCCAATTTGCTTGAAAATCTAGAAGATACTGGCATTGATTTACTCTACCTGGCAGCCAACTTGTATTGCACTTCTGAAAAAAAAAGGGAGAACACAATCAACAATGGTAAAACCATGCAAGTTGTAAATTACCGGAATCTCAATCACTGTATGCAATTATTGCCTCCTCTTGGTAACTGAGACTTGCCAAAGAAATAATTTCATTTAATTGGACATTAGTGTAAGTTACTTATAATGATATTCAGTCTTTTATGGTACTCTATATTAATGCTAAGAAGCTGTAGAAGTCTTTTAGGCAACTATTTCAAATGGTAGGCATAAGCAAGCACTATTATTGCCCAAGAGATTTCTCAATAACAGCTTATAGAGTAAACCAAATCCATAAAGCAGTCAAAACACACAAATTGGCAGTACTTGAATACATAAGGAGTCTCATGCAAATTAAAATGCAAAGTTCAAAAGGATCAAACCTGAGTATTTAACAGGATTAAACAAAGATTCTGACAAGTGACTCAACTGCCCTTAGCCATCTGTAATAAGATGTGGTCCATTAAACTAGGTGAATTAATTGTTTACTTAGATGGTCCTTTGCACTGCATCAAATAACCAACCCTTACAGAGAACATCATCTCCTGCAGGCATTTGCAGACCCTGGGCTGAGGGCTACTACTGGGCTGCAGTTTGTTACAAACGGGGCTGTGCCAGTGGCCAGCAAGGTTTAAGGCACAGACATGAGCAGGTGTGCATTCTCCCCTCTGCTCCACAGGGGTTCCCCCCCTTGTGCAATGTCACAACCTAAACTGTTGCAACAGAACCTTACATGTATGTGTGGGTGGGTGGGTGGGTGTCTTGCACACTGAAGCACCTCTTGTGGTTGGGGAGGTTGCATGAACACAGGGAGGGGATCTTGTGTGCGTGTGCCCCGCCCATTGGATGTATACATGCACAGTGCAATGCAATATTGGTCCCAGAGATGGGGGCGGGTGGGGCAGGGGGTGGTGGGTGGGCAGGGTGGTGGCATTTGGGGGGCGGGGGCGGCAGATGGCGGGGACAGCGATGGGTGATGGGTGCGGTGGGGGGGTGGGCGGGGCCAGCGGTGGGGGTGGGGGCAGCAGGCTGTCCAGGCTCTCCATTTTGGCGCCCTAGGCAACTGCCTAGTTCACCTTAATGGAAGCACAGGCAGCTAGCCAATGCAGGAGGATGCCCATCCCAGGCAGATGCTCAGAACTGGTGGGCAGTGGGGGGATGGAGGCGGTGGCCAGCGGTGGGGTGCGGGGTGCGGCAGGCTGTCCAGCGCCCTCTCTCCATTTTGGCGCCCTGAAGGCACATCAAAAAAAAAGATCCCAGTTCACCTTAATGGAAGAAATGGAGGCAATGACAGAGCCCTGCCCCTAGCCAATGCAAGGAGACCTCAGCAATGGCCATCCAGTTTGCCAATCCACGCAGATGACTTGTCAGGATGTATGGAAAAAGATCAACCTAGTGAGCTGTGGTGCTGGAGGAGAGTCTTGAGAGTCCCCTGGACTGCAAAAACCTATCCATTCTTTGCTCATTATCAATCTTCTGGCCACCTCATGAGAAGAGAGGACTCCCTGAAAAGTCCCTTCCCAGAGAATGAGAGAATTCTTGCCAAAAAAAGATACCGGGTGAATTCTTCAGCGAGAGCCCTTGAAATACAAAAATTCTACCCCCTACTAATGGACAAGGGAATAAGGCTTAGAAAAAATGAAGGGAGCAGGAAGAGAAGATCAATTATGGGAGAGATTGCCTCCCCCCAAGGAAGCCACAATCTTTGGTTTGCAAGATCTGATCATGGGTATTTTGGACAGGACGTTTTGGTCATCACTCATCCACAGATTGCCATCTATTAATCGAGCAGCTTGATTGTATCCAGATATACTCAGAAATTTCAGAGTTTAAACACTGCACTGTCAACAAAACCTGAGATAAAGGTGTATAACTCCTCAGCTATTGAGGTTTTCTCTGGATCACACTGACAAAATGAGGCCTGTCTGAACTGGAAAATGTCATCTCTCATCTCCAATCCATCAGCTAATGCAATGGTGTAGGGGACAAAATTAATAAGATTGGCCCATGAGTTTCCCTGCTGTAAACTGTGATTGGTTTGCATAAAATTAGAAGCATTTTATAATAGGACAGGAATATATAAGTGATACTCTCCAAACCAGAACACTGCTTTATGATTATAATTCTCGAATTAGCATACATCAAAGTATTTTGTCTGGATCAAGGAAATTAATACTGCTGTTCCATTCTCTGTTGTTCAGGCCTCACCTGGAATCCTGTGTCCAGTAGATATTGGCACGCTGAAGTGACTCCAGAGAAGGCAATTTAGATAATGAACCCAAACTCTGTGAAGAAAAGCTGAAGGAAACCGGATATGCAGTATTTTTCAGTGTATAAGGCTATATTTTTGTCTAAAATTGCCAGACTAAAAATTGAGTGGCATCTTATACACGGAAGTAAGTCAAGAAGAGAAACATGCAGTACCAAAACTGTAATTCCAAGTTGGAAAAATGGGGGCATCATAAACAGGTGGGGGCTTTATAGACAGAAAAATTCGGTATTTAGCCTGGATAATGAATCACAGTGTAGTAGCCATATAGAAGAAGATCGTGGTATGCATGCGAGATTGCTTTTAACTCCCCCACACCCTTGGATAAAAAAAAAATGGAATTATTGGATGCTATGCCTCCTTCTAGTGATCATTTCTGGTAAATACACCCTGGAAATCCATATACAGTGGTACGTTGTATAAAGGAATTAATTTGTTCCAAATGAAATTATGTTAAGCAAATTTTCCTTTATACAAATTCCCATAGGAATGCATTAAAATGGAGTGATCCCATTTTTATGTTGTATGGATTTTCCCCATAGGCGATTCTGTTAAGCAAATTTCCCCTATCTCCGGAATTTGTTTGTTATACAAGGGTCCACTGTAATTCTGTACATATTTCTGAAGTTTTTATTTAGTATTTTCAGGCAGCAGATAAATGCATCAGTGGATGCTGGTCCTGTGGATATGGGTGTCCGACTGTACCAATAGCTGAAGGCTGTTACATGAGAAATGCAACAAGCTTGCTTTCTTCTGTTCCAGTGGGTAGGGCCAGAATCAAGAGATACAAAGGGTTTGATCAACTTTTAAGAATGACAACCTAACAAGAGCTAGTTGTTCAACAGTGGATTCTGCACTAGAGATGGGCACGAAATGAGCGATTTTTCATTTTTGTTTTTGTTTTTGTTTTTTCATTTCATTACGCAACAAAAACGAAATGAATT
Source organism: Phrynocephalus forsythii (assembly GCA_029282475.1). Classification (NCBI taxonomy): domain Eukaryota; kingdom Metazoa; phylum Chordata; class Lepidosauria; order Squamata; family Agamidae; genus Phrynocephalus; species Phrynocephalus forsythii. The sequence continues at coordinate 122,269,629 of JAPFRF010000003.1, read as the reverse complement.
TTTTTCAAAACAAAACAAAAATGAAACTGAAATGACCAAATTTGCCGTGTTTTTTGTTTTCGTTGCAGCAGATGCATTGAACTAAAAAGAATGCTAACGAAACAGCAATTTTTCATTTTTGTTTCCGTTTTCGTAATGAAACAAAAACAATTTTTTTGCAAAAATATCACAAAAATGAAAACGAACCGAAACAGACCCCTAAACGACCAAACGACAAATGAAACACCATTTTTTTGAGTCGTGCCCATCTCTATTCTGCACTGTCCTTGGGCAACAGTATAAAATGTGACTATGTGCACATTTGGGCATTGCTGGGCTGACTATGGGGGTGTAGCAAAGAGCTGGGAGCCCTTGTCTTAAATCGACCCTCTCGTGTTGGGATTAGAAAAGGAACTAATCCTTGCCTGTCTTACAACAAAACCATACACGACGGAGGGTGCTCTTGCATCCGCCTCGCTGCTAATTTCACCTCTGGTGAAGGCCAAGCTATGTGGGAGGGCTTGAAAGTGAGAAAGGATGGCAAGTACAGAGAAGGTCCTACCAAGGATGTTTGCAAGTCTTTGGGTGTGAATCCCGAGTCGGAGTTGGTGTCTTCAATATCAAATTGCTGGACCACATTAAGGGAGTGAAACCCATCAAACCAGCAGGAGGGAAAGCAGCCCTCTCCCCTCCCCACTGTTCCTGGGTTGTGTCTTCCATAAGCAAGAACAGCAGTGTTCCTCTGCAGCTTAGAAGTCAGAGGGTTTCCCTGACACTCAGAGGAGTTAGTTTCAATATAGACAGTGTATATGCAGAGACATCATTCTCTGACACACCTTTGATCCTTGATACTCTGTCTTGTTAATTTTCAGTTCCTTTGATGCATACATTTATATGGGAACCCCCAAACCTATAAAAACGCAAACAGTATTTCATGTACAGTATTACCAACCTGGGGCAAAATGAATGAAGCCACTGAAGATTCATGGGGAATGAAGCAGTCCTGGAGGGTGGCATCTAACCACCAATGCTCATGGCTTCCTTTGCCTTGCGTCAGGCCAGCCAATTCCCCAATGTGGCCTTTTTATGGGCCTGTCCTTTGGCTAAGAGTGTATGCCAGAGAACAAAGCACCTTTGTAAAGGTTTGTCAGCTCGAGTACCAGTTGCCCAGATGGTATCCAGTAACCACTGCACTGCCCTGATTTTAGGTGATTGTCATCTCAACCCCCAAAAAGAGGAAACATGGGAAGATGTATTCTCAAAGGCTTTAACCGCCGGGATCTGATAGTTGTTGTGAGTTTTTGGGGGGCTGTTTGGCCGTGTTCCAGAACACGACCAAACAGCCCAAAAAACTCGCAACAGCTATCTAACAGGGGAAGTAGAGATGGGCACAACTCAAAAAAATGGTGTTTCGTTTGTCGTTTGGTCGTTTAGGGGTCCGTTTCGGTTCGTTTTCATTTTCGTGACATTTTTTGCAAAAAAAGTTCATTTTCATTTCGTTAGGCAACAAAATGAAAAAACGAAAACAAAAATGAAAAATTGCTATTTCATTAGCATTCTTTTTAGTTCAATGCATCTGCTGCAATGAAAATGAAAAACATGGCAAATTTGGTCGTTTCGTTTTCATTTTCATTTTGTTTTTTTAAAAAATTTCATTTCATTTTCGTTGCGTAACAAAACAAAAAAACAAAAACAAAAACAAAAAATCGCTCATTTCGTGCCCATCTCTAATGGAAAGCCTTGTGGCATAGAGGTTAAACTGCAGTACTGCAGCCAACACTCTGCTCCTGAGCCAGGGTTCAATCCCAAGTAGCCAGTTCAAGGTTGACTTATTCTTCCATCCTTCCAAGGTCATTAATAAGACTCCCCAGCTTGCAGAGGAGAGGTGTGTGTGTGTGTGTATCATGTATTGTGCAACCCCCAAAGAGTGCTTGAAGCACTATGAGGTAGTATATAAGCAGCATGCTTGGCTTTTTCTGTGAGAAGATTGTTTGCTAGATTGCTACCTCTTACCAGTTTAGGCTGGCTCAGTGTGACGAGACCTTTACCTTCTTGGGTAGCAAGGCCTGGGGAATTCCTTTTCCAATTTTTCATCTTGCCAAGAAAGACTACCGTAATTTGGCAGCAAAAAAAGCATTCAGTGAATTGTTTTTCCTATCCTAATTCTGGGCATTAAAAAAACCCTTAACATGACAAACTGCATACTCTTGAAATGCTTTTGGGCTCCCCCCCTGCCCATTTCTTTCAGATTTTGTCTTCCTCTTAGGTGTAGAGACTAGAGATGGGCACAGAACGAACATTTTTTCATTTCCATTACAGTTTGTCATTTCCATTACGTAACGAAACGGCAAACGAAAATTGTGATGAAAATGCAATGAAACGAACAGAACCACAAAAATTGTGGTCGTTACATTTCGTTTCCATTAATGGCGACACGGAATGAAATGAGCTGTTTTAAATGTTAAAAAATGCCCTGGACATCTGTAAAAACACATCGATAATTATTTATATTGTCTGATAATACCTACCAGGGGGTTGGGGTCCTTAAAACGTTTGTTTTAGTCTTTTCCCATTGCGATGTATTTTTCTTTTCCCTTTAAAATGGATGTCACCACCAGCCACAAAATGGAGGCAAGCCATATGGGATCATGTTCAACCAATAGCATGCCCAGGTTGCAGACTGGGCGGGCAGGTCTGGGAGCCACAGAGGGCATAAAAAGCTCTGGCAGCCCCTGTCCTCCTTGCAGTCTCTGGTGGGAGTTAGGGTGGGATTGCTGTCTCTGCGACTCTAGCTTCAGTCCTGCAGCCTCCCTGTGTGCGTGCGTGTGTACCTCTTGGTGAGTACCCTCCCCTGCCCTGCAGTGCAGTCACTCTGCGGCTACCTTGCACCCTGGGCAACGCCCGCTGCTGCCTTTGCAGCCTCCTGCATACTTAGTCTATACTGTGTCTCTGCCAGCATCCATTTTTAGTGTTTTCCCTCTGGTCTGGGGCATTGGAGGATGCCTGCACACTGAAATGCTTTAAAAATAGCCCAAAAGCAGGTAGAAACAACAAACGAAAAAATGAAAAACAGTAACGAAATTTTTCAAAAAAATTCCCGACAAACAGAAACGAACCGAAACAGACCTCTCAATGACAAACGAAAAACCAAAACACCATTTTTCTGTTTCGTGCCCATCTCTAGTAGAGACAGTCATACAATGTCTGGCGAAGGGTATTCATTCATTCATTCCCTGCCTTTTTACTCAAAAGGACCCAAGGCATCTTACCTCATCAAAAGACAATATTTGGAAACTATAAACAGCACTGTAATCACAGGGCTAAGAAAAAAAGACTCAAGACAAATGCTGCAGTAAAATGGGTGGGGGGGGATATCAACACCAAGAAGAGATTCAAAGCAAAATCAGTACCAACAAGGCACAACCCTCCATTTAAAACTCCTCCCAGTCCATCTACTTTGAAGGAAAAGCGTGCCGAAAGAGAAAGATCTTTGCCTGCTTGAAGAAGGACAGCAAGGATGGGGCCAGCCTGGCCTCCAGTGGGAGGGAGTTCCAGATTCTGGGAGCAACCACAGAAAAGTCCCTCTCCCGCGTCCACACCTGTGAAGGTGGTGGGACCCCCCGTATCTTTCGAAGTAGTGGTTGAATAGGGTAGCAATTTGGGTATCTGGCTTTGGAGCCAGATCTCTGGGTTTCATCTTCCACTGTGTCTTCCAAAGGTAGACATTGGCAAGTTGTACCATGATCCAGAAAAGAAGTAAGTAGGAGGGTATTGCAGTGTTTTGACCTTTATCGAGTCAACCAACTGATCAACTGAATGGCCAAATGGTTCTTTTAAAAGTGTCCTGTGACCTTCATTGAAAGAAAAAGAAAAAGAAAACTCCTGGGAACGTCTCTTCAGCTAAACAAAAACAAAACAAACACACAGTGGACCCCAGAAATTAAGATGATGGATGCAAACTAAGGATGGGCACAAAACGGAAAAATAGAGTCTTGCTTTGTTTCTACTAGATGAAGAGCCTTGTGGTGCAGTGGTTAATTGTCTGTACTGCAGCTAAAACTGTGCTCATGACCTGCTTGGGGGGGGGGGAATGTGTAGCCTGCATTACTGTAATCAAAACTGTAAACCACCCAGAGACTACTTGAAGTGGTATGGGGCGGTACATAAGCAGAACACATTGCTTTTACTGGCAGTTTATTTTGTTTTGTCTATAAATGATTTTTTTGTAAATAAAAAATTGTAACGAAATGCTACAATAATGAAATGATTCATTACTCTATAAACATACCTCCCCTCGGTCCTACAGGCACCAAATTTGGTCAGTAGGTTTGTACAAGAGTACGTTTTCAAAGGGAAAAAGCAGCATGTTGTTTTGTTTCATAACATAACACTGTTTCCCATTTCGTTTTGTAACATTTTAAAAGGTTACGAAACAACAAAACAGCATGCCATTTTTCGTAAGGTGCCCATCTCAAATGCAAACTCCAGTCAACCTAGAACAACCTTCGGTTGACCAGCTCGCCAGATCAAAAGAGCAATTAAAACTAGGGTGCCACAGGAAAAACAGAAGAAAATTCCCAGAGTTTTGCTGCCAACAAGATCTTACTGCAAGAGGAATAAATCTATGGCACCAAGACAGCCTTCTCATCCCTATTGATGCTCCATCAAGTGTCACCTTGAGCAACTTGGAGAACCTGAAAGGTTCCTCATTGCCTTGCGATGGATTCAGTCACTGGTTGGTGTGCCTAATTGAAAACTGGGAGAGTCATTAAGGCCTGACATGGGCTGCAATTATTCAAAATACCTCCTTCCAGCCACTCTGAAAAGGCCACTAATTGCAGGCTGTTTTCAGCAGCCTAGTTCTTTCACTCCAAGGGTCCAAATTTCAAACCATCGCTCTTCCCACCTGCTCCTGAGCACTAATTAACACACCGGCAAAAAAGCACCTGGGTTTTTGGCGCAGCAAAAGGCAGGCATGAAACTGCTACTATTAATTATATTAGCTTCTGGGACGCCCCTGCCGGTCACTGGGGAGTTTCTCGCCAGCCTATCCTTCCATTGTTCACCTCGTTTCCCAGGAGCGAGATGAAGGTTGTAGAAATTAATGCGGTGAAACTTGATTAAAGCTCCATGTTTAGGGATGTGGAGGAGCGCATGCCGCAAACAGAGCTAACAAAACGCTTGCCTCACCTTTCCGTAGAATGAGGTTTTCACCCAAATGGCAGGAACTTGGCACAGATGCAGAACCATCAAAGTGTGTGTGTGTGTGTGTGTGTGTGTGTGTGTGTGTGTGTGTGTGTGTGTGTGTGTGTGTGTGTGTGTGTGTGTGTGTGAGAGAGAGAGAGAGAGAGAGAGAGAGAGACAGACAGACAGACAGACAGACAGACAGACAGACAGACAGACAGACAGACAGACAGACAGAAGAAATAGGGCCTTCTCTGCTATCACCTCATGCCTGTGAAATAATCTTCCACCTGATATAGGCCTGGCCTCCTCTTTGGCTGCCTTGAAAAAAATCACTTCAGACTTGGATGTTTAAGCAGGTATTCCCTCGACATGTCACATAGTTCCAGAGTTCACCCATGAGAGAGACATCCATTAAATAGCACCCTCTATTTTAGCTTGTCTAACAATAACAATAACAATAGCCTCTATCACACGACCGCTAAATGTGAATGATAATAAAATGCGCACTTTCTCCAAGAGTGGTCATGTGGCTGTAGATGTGCAGTTACCAGCCTGAGGGTAGCATTTTTGATCCTCTTTTTTGTGTCCCCATTTGCCAAATGTGCATCAAAGTGCTGTTTTGAAAAGCTGTTGGCTGCCAAACAGGTGAAACCGGAAGAAGATGCTGCTTTTTGGAGTTCACACGACCTTTGCTTCGCAGCAAAATGCACATCAGCAAGTGAGGTAAGTTGATCAAACCCCTAGCGGTGGTACAGGAAGATGCACTTGAGGGGTGCTTCAGGGGCGAGGTCAAGAGGGGTGTTCAGAAGATGCGGCTGGCCGTGGGGACACAAACAAAGAAAAAGACGCATTTAAGTGGTCATGTGATAGAGGCCAATAATCATACGTTTAATCTTTTATGCGAGTTTAAATGTTAGGATGATGATAATTCATCTAGTATGTCAAATATTACGTTACTTCATTATTGTTTTATTGCCTTAGATGGGCTTATGTGTTGTATTTTGTTAATCTTTTGCTATCTTTGCAATTTTGTATTTGGCAACTTGTTGTAAACCCCCCCAGAGCAGCCATGGCTGCCAGATGGGTGATATAAAAGTCTAATAAATAAAAATAATAATAAATATATGTTCCCTTGGCTCACCTCAGATGTTCTTTGTTCTGTTGCCTTCTGAATGCCAGAAAGCATCCCCCCTGTGCTTGCAAATGGGAGGGTGTGTGCACAATATCATGTCTGTTCCAATATAAGGCAATTTTTTTCAAGATGTTCATGGAATGAGAAATTCATGGAGTTGGAAGAGGCCTCCAAGGGCATCAAGTCCAACTCCAGGCTGAATTAGGGAATACAAATTAGAGATGGGCACGACCAGGAAAAATTACGTTGTCATGTGTCGGAGCTGGCCCGTTTCGGCTTGTTTCCGTTTGTCGTGAAATTTTTCAAAAATTTGTTGTTTCTTTTGTCAGTTTTTCGTCTGTCGTTAGTACTGGTTTTTTGGGGGGGGCTCCTGGAGGCACCTCTCTGGGGTGGGTGCCTCCTCTGGCCCGCCATGAAGGAAAAGCGGGCTCCTGGAGGCACCTCTCTGGGGTGGGTGCCTCCTCTGGCCCACTACAAAATGGCATGCATAGCCAATTGGATATGTATACCATTAAGTTGCAGTAGCAGGCAGAGGCACCTCTCGGGTGCCTCTGTGACTCACTGCCTGCCGGCATACGGTGCACTTGGGCTGGGGAACGAAGTGAGAGAGGACCCCTACGGGCGCCCTGTGACTCACTAAGAAGGGAAGTGTACTTGCTGTAGTGCAATGCGAGTACACATCTGGCTTACTGGTTAGGGGTTAGCGCAAGGGCTAGGCTTAGGGTTACGGGTAAGGTTAGGGTGAGTTACTGGGGTGCACTTCTGGGTGCCTCTCTGACCCACTAAGAAGGACAGTGTACTGGTGTATGGGTTAGGGTTCGGGTTCGGGTTCGGGCTAGGGTTAGTGGGCTTTTTATGCCCGACTGGCAGATCCCAGAAGTCTCGGTCAAAACCTGGCCAAGTGGCCATGCAATTGGTGGAATGGCTCCAAAAATTTGCATGGTCCACTCCCATGGCCAGCCCCTCATTGCGCAGGTGTAAAAAAATAAAAATAAAAATAAAATAAAATAAAATCAATGGAGACGTTTTGTTGCAAGAAAAACCCACTGCTGCTACTGTAAAAATTCAGGCAGTTTTAAAATAGCTATTTTCGCATGTTTCTGTGGTGCTTTGGTGTGTTTTTGGACCACGCGATTTCAAAATAAATATTGCGGTCGCCCCATTTTGGATCCCCCACCCGCACCGCAAGGCATGGCGACTCGGCGAGACGACGAGGATGCCCCCCACCAGAGCAGCCCAGGACAGGAGAGGGGGGGAGGCCGGGGACCCCTCCCCCAGAAACCACCCCTCTGGTAGGTGCCCTCACTCAGGCAGGCATATTTTTGCCTGCTTTTTTGGCCGGGAATCGTTTTTTTATTTTTAAAACTTGTTTTCTGTGCCCCGCTGCTTGGCGAGTTGGCAACTCGACGAGGATGTGCACTTTGCACAGCCCAGGAGAGGAGGGGGGAGGCCGGGGACCCCCCCCAGAAACCACCCATCTGGTAGGTGCCCTCACTCAGGCAGGCATATTTTCACCTGCTTTTTTGGCCGGGAATCGGGTTTTTTTTATTTTTAAAACTTTTTTTCTGTGCCGCTGCTTGGCGAGTTGGGTTCGAGGTTTGCGCAGCCCAGGAGAGGAGGGGGGGAGGCCGGGGACCCCCCCCAGAAACCACCCCTCTGGTAGGTGCCCTCACTCAGGCAGGCATATTTTCGCCTGCTTTTTTGGCCAGGAATCGGTTTTTTTTTTTTTACTTTTTTTCTGTGCCATGCCACTTGGCGAGTTGGCGTGGCGACTCGATGAGGATGCACACTTTGCGCAACCCAGGAGAGGAGGGGGGAGGCCGGGTACCTCCCCCCCCAGAAACCATCCCTCTGGTAGGTGCCCTCATTCAGGCTGGCATATTTTTGCCTGCTTTTTTGGCCGGGAATCGGGTTTTTATAATTTTTAAAACTTTTTTCCTGTGCCGCTTGGCATCGCGCGATCACTGCGATGCCAGGAACGACAACAACAAATCAGACCCAATTTTTCTTTAGTCGGTTCGAGTTTGAGTTCTGGCAGAGTAATTGTCGTTCTTCGTTCCGTTACGTAACGGAAATGAGAAACGGAAACGGAAACGAGAATTTCGCCAAGTCGTGCCCATGTCTAATTATAAAAAATAATAAATAAATAAATAAATAAATAAATAAATAAATAAATAAATAAATAAATAAATAAATAAATAAATAAAGTAAATAAGTAAATAAGTAAATAAATAAATAAAAATAAAAAATAATAATAAATCATAGGATATCTGCCAGGGGGTTGTCTAAATTTCTCTTGAATGCCACCAGCGTCGGAGCACTCACCACCTCCCGAGGTCATGGGTTCCATTGTTGTACTCCTCAAACAGTTAGGACGTTTTTCCTGATATTCAGCTGAAATCTCTCTTCCTGTAACTTGAAGCTCTTGTTGCATGTCCTGTATTCTGGGATGATCAAGAACAGACCCTGCCCCTCCTCTGTAGGTCTACCTTTCAAGTATTTGAAAACTGCTATCGGGTCTCCCCTCAGTCTCCTTTTCTCAAGGCTAAACATGCCCACTTCTTTTGGTCTTTCTTCCTAGTGAATCATAGAATCATATGATCATAGAATTGGAAGAAACTTCCAGGGCCATGCAGTCCCACCCCCTGCCATGCAGGAACTCCCATCACAGTGCTCCTGACAGATGGCCATCCAGCCTCTGCTTAAAAACCTCCAAAGAAGGAGACTCCACCACCCTCCGTGGCAGCATATTCCACTACCGAACAGCTCTAACCATCAGGAAGTTCTTCCTAATGTTCAAATGGAATCTTTTTTCCTGTAGTTTGAAACCATTGCCCCGTGTCCTAGTCTCTGAAGCCATGAAAAACAAACCTGTTCCCTCTTCCATATGACATCCTTTCAAATATTTAAACATAGCTATCATATCCCCCCCCCCTCAGCCTTCCTTTTGAAAGGCTGCAACATGATCTCTTTCACAACACTTCTTGGGAAAGTGATCAGGTGCTTGGTTTCCAGTCTCCGGATTGTTGTTGCTGCCCTCCTCTGAACCTTTTCCAATTTGTCAGCGTACTTCTTGAAGTGAGGCATCCAGAACTGGGCAGATTAGGCCTAACCAGTGTCAAATAGAGGGGGTCAGCACTTCATGGGATCTGGAGACTATACTTCTGTTAATGCAGTTTAACATAGCATTTGCCTTTTCCTTACAGATTGATTACCCAGAAGTGGTTTATCATTTCCTTATTCTGGAGGCGCTGCCTAGATGCCCTGAGCACACCTGATCTCGCCTGATCTCGGAAGCTAAGCAGGGTTGGGCCTGGCTAGTACTTGGATGGGAGACTCCCAGGGAATACCAGGTGCTGTAGGCGCCTGGCATAGGAAGTGGCAAACCACTCCAGTATCCCTGCCAAAAAGCACCATGGACATGGGGTCATAAAGAGTCAGTCACGACTGTAATGACACAACAACAACAATTCTGGAGTCACATTGGGACTATGAAGCTTTCCCAAAGATGCATAAGGTTGACTCTACTCAAAGGCATAGCAGGGAATCAAACTCTCAAACGTTGGATACCAGAACCACTGATCTATCCAGAAAGCTAATAGAGATAATGAAAACTGTTGTAATTGCAGTGTATTTTCTGTGGGTTCCGCTCTCATTTCCCCCTCTCTGATTTTTATTGAGCTATGTGTCCAATGCTTGTAATCAGCTAAGCCCTTTGGAAATTATGAAATTATGCTGCTTTGCAAAATACCCTCAGGCATGTTCGGGAAGCAATGAGAGATGACCACAATGCAGCATGTCAGTTGTTGGATACACTACATCCACCTCCCAAAGAGTGTTGTGAAAGTGATCATGTGGCAGAAGGAAAAGCAACATCCAGCGTTCATTCAAATTCAGTGGGGGCCTATGGTCTGGCCAATTCCTATAAATTGGAATTTCAATCAAAAACGGGCAGACCTGAACAGTGAACAGCGAAACATTCCACAAAGGATGGGAAACACTCATGCCATGATTGTCACACCACCCAATTCCAGTCTTGCTCACTCCTCCTCTTTCTAAAATCTCATTTGCAATGCTAAAGAAATGCAGTGTTCATAGCAGGCTGAGTACTGAGGAATGGCTGGCAGAGAAGCGAGCGAGCAAGCTTGCGCTACCTCTACCGTTCATATTAAAAATGAGTGCTATTTCTGGCATAAAGGTAGTCTATTCAGTTCTTCAACCCTCCCCTCCCCCTAGTCCTCCGGTTTAAGAATGCGGGCTATGGTGCTTCTGTATCCACAAATCAAAAGGCAAGTCAATGGCCTAATATTGCTATATACAGTAATATCATCCTTGGGGAAAACGAATGCCACAATTTGCAGAGAAAAGCCTGGATGTTGTTGACACCAGTGGCAGCAGTCAAGATGGTCTCTACAGCATCCTTTCACAACAGGGCACCCTGGCAACTATGAAGGAGGCTCCAGACTAGTGGAAACAGTTCTTCACATACCACCTTATATACAGTGGTACCACGACTTAAGAGCAGCTTGACTTTAGAGCGGAAAACTGTTGGCATTTTAACTGCAACCTTAACAAATGTTAGATATGGTCTGTTCGGTACATTTTTTTAAAAAAATTAACTTATTTTTTAATTTTTTAGTTAGGTACCCTGATTTAAGAGTAGTTCAACTTAAGAGCATGCATTCAGAACAGATTAAATTTGTAAATTGAGGTACCACTGTATAAGGTTTGTTATGAGACATACACAACCCTGATTGAGCCTATAACATTGCGTTCATTGTATTCCTGCATGGAGCAAGGGGTTCACTATTCTATCATTCTATGATTCTATGATGGCTGGTGTTTTGTACTACTTGGTCCCTCTTGTAGTCCTGCTGTTCATAAAAAGACACCAAGCAAGATGAAATCCCAGAAGCTGACTTTCATCAGTTACTCTATCTGGGCCATTTATAATTTATTTATGCAGGCTACTCATTGTCTTCCCGAGAGAGCTGGGTACTCATTTTACCAACCTGCAAAGGATGGCTGGCTGAATGAACCTTGAGCTGGCTACCTGGGATTGAACCGCAGGTCATGAGCAGAGCTATAGCTGAAGTGCAACCACTTAAACACTACACCACGAGGTCTGGAGAACAGCTTGTTTCCATAGGGAAACTTGGATTTGGGACTTGGTAGCAAAGACTCTGGCTTGGCTTTGGGATCCAGACCCCAAAATGTGCCAACGTCCCTGGCTGCCCCCAATTTTAGAAGTGCCTTGCAGAAAGTTGATTTGCTCTGCTGAACAATAACACCACTGCGTATCAGTATGTTTCCATCTTCAAATCCCAAACTGTACAGACGTGCCCAGTCTGGTGTTTATTCGGAAGGAAATACCAGTGAATTTGACTCCACCTGGAAACCAGGTTATAGACTTGGTGAGCTGTTTCTCAGCCCAGCTGCTTTCCAGAAGCGCCTCCATGAAAAATAAATAAATAAGGGTCTTGCAATCAGAGGACTGAGTATAAAAGAAGGAGTCAACTGCCAGCAGGCAAGTTAATTTAAGGTGATTGTTCCTCCAGAAGGCAAACGGACAGGGAATTTTTGGCCATATGCCTTGGCAAGCAAAAATGGCTCTTGCTTCTAAGAAAGAGTCCACACACCCCCATAACATTCATCAAGAGATCACAGCTGAGCATCCAACAGCAAGTGCTGTTGAAAGGATGTCACATTGAAGAAGGGACTGGTTTGTTTTCCATGGCTTCAGAGACTAGGACATGGGGCAATGGCCTCAAACTACAGGAAATGAGATTCAATGTAAACATTAGGAAGAATTGCATGACAGTTAGAGCTGTTCGTGTTCGGCAGTGGAATATGCTACCATGAAGGAGGGTGGTTGATTCTTCTTCTTTAGAGGTTTCTAAGCAGAAGCTGGAAGGCCATCTGTCAGAAATATTGTGATGGGGTTCCTGCATGGCTGGGGGTTGGACTGGATGGCCCTTGAGGTCTCTTCCAGCTCTATGGTTCTATCATTCTATGATTCGATAGTCATATCTAGGGATGGGCATGAACCACAGAAACGATGGCTCATGATTCGTGGCTACCCATGAACCATCCAAACTTTTTTTTCTCAGAAATGAAGGATGAAGGGTTTTTTTGTGTGTGTTTGTTTGTTTTAAAGATTTTTAAAACTGCTTGTTGCACCGCATGGCATTGAATGTGTTTTGGTATTGCTTATTTTTTCTTGGTGCTGTATTCATGCTTTCCAGCCTAAATATTCACTTTTAATTGCTGTAAGTAGAGATGGGCACAAAACGAAAAAAATTGTTCCATTATTCGTTATTCATTTTGTTATGTAACGAAATGAATAAAGAAAATGGCGATGAAATTGGAACGGGACCCACAACGAAAAATGAAAAACCGAAATGTCATTTTTTTCCGATTTGTGCCCATCTCTAGCTGTAAGCCATCTTGCATACATTTTAAGAGGAAAGGTAGGTTAAAAGCATTTTAAATAAATAAATAAATAAATAAATAAATAAATAAATAAATAAATAAATAAATAAATAATGTGATTCCTGGAGCTTTAAAGTTGTAATTTTAACACCCAAGGCAAGGGGTGTCACCTCCATCTCTCCCAAGGCTGCACTTTCTCTTTCTCTGAGGGTGATCAAACCTTTGCTGAGTTTCCCTTTCATTCCTAAGAGGCTTGGCCCAGGCTGGGATCTCCAAATTGGCCTTTATTCCGAGTTTTGATGGCATTCGGAAGCGCAACCTCAGGTTTTTAGCAAACACATTCTCATCAGGTGCTTCTGAGCCCCTGTTTTCATGCAAAGCCTCTCCTTCGCAGGATGTGGCAATATGAGGAAGCTTCCAGCAAAGCAATTTGAAGCGCCACTCTGTCACTCCAAAAGAGTCTCCAAACCTTGGCAGCAGGGGCAACACACAAGCTATTTTGAATGCAGAATCCTCCAGATGAAAAGGATGCAAATTTTGCTTGGTTTTATTAGCATTCCTGGCAGGTTGGGTGACTTAAACCTCCATCAAGGAAACGAGACTTCTTTCAGTCTCTCTCCTGACATAATCCTTTGAAGACTTGCTATCCATACATATGGAAAACCAGAGCTTGTTATCACACACTGGAGTTTTGGATTGGATGCTGTGGCATAATTTGTGAAATAATGCAATGTTTGATGATGGCATAAGAACATAAGAAGAGCCATGCTGGATCAAGCCAAAGGCCCATCTAGTCCAGCTTCCTGTATCTCACAGTGGCCCCACCAAATGTGTCCGGCAGTGCATGAGACTAGATATCTGTCTCTTGATACCACTCCCCTGCATCTGGTCCTTGAAGTACCCCAGTTTTAAGCCTGGAGATTACATATCTCCATCATGGTTTGTCACCTGTGATGGACTTTTCCTCCAGGAATTTGTCCAATCCCCTTTTGAAGGCATGCAGGTCAGATGCCATCACCACATCTTGTGGCAGGGAGTTCCACAGACTAACCACATGGCTCCATGGCCTCAAAGCATCGGGCACACAGATCAGTTGAACGTTTGCTTTTGAACTTGCTCATTTCAACAGGAAAGAATTTTAAAGAGCCACGGAATGGTCCTGTTGACAATGACTGTGATTTTAATAAGTGTTGTAATTCACTGCCACAACACAGGCCCATGATCTCTGCCTAGGACTATGGAATAACAATCCTACCCGGAAGCCAGGAAGAACCATAGAGTTGTCCATATTGGGCTATATGGCTTTGATTCCATCTAAGCAAGGTAGTTTCTTATAGTGTCTGTGCAGATTCTCAGTCATCCAGGTGAGTTTATCTCGAAGTTGAGTCATGGCAAATGGACTTCTTTTTCTTGAGAGATTGAAATGTTTTGTTGCTCATCCAAACAGCTTCATCGGTCTGAGGAAAGCTAGTGGCGATTCCTCATTTTATAGTCCACTTTGACCTCATGTCCCCCTAGTCTGAAATTGGCTCATAAGATGAACAATGGTCTGAATAGTCTTGTTAGGTGGACAATGGTCTCAATAGGCCTTTAAGTAAACAATGGCCTAAGGTGCTGAAACCCATAAAGTATTTCTTATGCAGTATTCCTAGGGACAGATGGTTCCCAGATGCTCATGGACTGCAATTCCCAGACACCCTGGCCAGCAGAGGGAGAGGTGAAGGCTCCTGGGAGTTGGAGTCCAAAAACCCAAGTTTGGAAACCATTGCTGTGGATATCCCAAAAACCATCTGCACAGCCTTGCTTTATTATGGCCACTCCAACAACGACCCGTTCGTAGGCGGGCCTGATTTGCCCACCAGTCCGACCAGTTGGCATGAAAACTTCACCTCAATCTGGGTCCTTGGAGGCAGGGTGTGTGAGCTTATTTAAGCCTGCCCCTGCCTCTCTCAGCATCCTTATTTTTGGAGGTGATCACTTCACCCTCCCACCCTTACATTAGGAGAATGAGATTAGCTGGTCGCCACGGGGCTGGATAGGAATTTTTCATGGGTATTCGTATTGGCCTTGAGTACTCATGCATTTTCGCCCATCCCATTCTCCTTTCAGCATAGGGAGGGTTTATTTCCCTTCTGTTAGCATGGTCACAACTCTGTTAGGCAGGTAGTGCAGGAGGTACGGGTATTCAGTCACAGCCTTTGTAAGCGTCATTCAGCCCTCAGATAATAAAACACCATGGTTAGGATTAAGATTAATCCAGTTACCAAGTCCATTTCAGGCCGAACGGAGGGCTGTTTGGGGGCGAGTAGATTTACCCAGGTTCAAATGATGCTGAACAGGTGGGCGACATCCTTTGGAGGTGTGAAACTCACTGAATATGCATTGTTCAGATGGTATACCTCCTTGCACGATGAGTAGAGGCCCTCTTGGCAGTTCTAGTTAAGAATAGTTATTATTCAATAATGTTGTGTCTTCAATCTCTCTAGATTGAGAGCAGAGACTAAGGTACAGGTGAAATGTTTGCGGGATCTCTTCTGCGCTGATGACGCTGCCATTACTGCTCACTCTGCCGAAGATCTCCAACAACTCATGGATCATTTTAGTAAAGCTTGCAAAGATTTTGGGCTAGAAATCAGCCTGAACAAAACACAAATAATGGGCCAGAATGTGGACTCTCCTCCTCGCATTACAATTTCTGCAAAAAACTGGAGGTTGTCCATAACTTTGTGTATCTTGGCTCAACTGTCTCAGATACACTCTCACTAGAGTCTGTCTCATACAGTGAAACCTTGTGTGATTTCTCATATTTGAGCTGAATAAACTTTGTCTCAGACCCAGAAAGCAGCTGCCGCCTCCAAACTGCTCCTGCCTTCTTCCCCTCCTCCGGCAGCGGTAGCTTCAGCGAGGCCAGCTCAGAGCACCTGGACCTGGTCCTCGGCCTCACCGGCCGCCGCTGCTGCCGGAGGAGAAGAAGGTCGGGAGCTCAGGGCTGGCCTCGCTAAACAGTCATCTCAGTCTTGTAAAAAGCAGAATTCTGGTCCACTTGTGGGACTAACAAAGAGAGTATGGCTCAATAAGAAGCTGACAGAACATACAAAGATACATAAAGCTTGTGTAGTGAGCACACTTTTGTATTGCAGAGAGTCTTGGACCATCCATGCCCAACAGGAAAGAAAGCAGAACACCTTCCATATGCACTGTCTTTGGCGAATATTCAACATTACCTGGCACAACAAAGTTCGAAATAGCATAGTCCTGAATCGAGCTGGAATCCCTAGCATGTATACTTTATTGAAACAGCGACGCCTATGCTGGCTTGGACACGTTGTGAAAATGGATGATGGCCAGATCCCAAAAGATCTTCTATATGGAGAACTAGTGCAGGGAAAGCGCCCCAGAGGGAGACCACAGCTGCAGTATAAGGATATCTGTAAGAGGGACCTGAAGGCCTTGGGAATGGACCTCAACAGATGGGAAACCCTGGCCTCCAATCGCACTGTCTGGAGGCAAGAGATACAGCATGGTCTACATAAATTTGAAGAGGCGTTTGTCCAACAGGCAGAGGAAAAGAGGCAGGCACAGAAACAATGAAAGTTGAGGACTGGGCAAGAAACAGAATACATCTGCCCCAAGTGCGGTAGAGACTGCCATTCCCATATTGGTCTATTTAGTCACACTAGGTGTTGTTTTTAGGATCTCTACTCCAGGCATGATACCATAGTCTTTCGAGACTGAAAGATGCCAATGATGATGTGTCCTTATTATTCCCAACACAGTGTTGTCTCACCTCGTTATTTCCGGGTTGGGTGGGCAAGGCAGCCCATGATTGTAGAAGGCTGATGACTTATACCAATATTATTGTCATGATTCATTTCCCAACTCTGTCTATAAAATGCCACCTCTTTGATGCTGCTGAAATCACATTTTTCTCCCCAAACATTTTTCTTCATAAGCTCTTCTCCTGTCACCGTGGCTCTGCATGAGGTTCTATCAAGTAGCTGTTAAAAAGCAGCAAATGAACCCCAATTCCATTTTGATAGCTGGCAACTATCAAATTTTTGTGCATTCGCCACTTTAGCTGTAAGTGACAGCTGCCCATCACAGCTGTAGAACTTACCGTGTGAAATATGATTGCCATCAGCTCAAGTACTTCTGTTTTATTGTGTTTTATCGTACAGCCGATTGATCCGGAATCTTAAGCACCCCCTAATGTGATTCCATTTCCATAACTTGGAGTTTTGAAATCAGGCACTATGTTGTCACTAGACCCAATTTTCACACTGTTGCAAAATATATCTTGGAAATGAAAGAATGGTTTGCCAATAGATTCAACCAATGCTACTAATTTTGTGGTTGTACACAAAGCAGTATGAACACTTCCAAAATGGTCTTGCCGCCAATTTTCAAGAAAAATGTAACAAAAGGGTTGCTATAGAGTCAAATTAGGATTATGGGTGGTGGTGGTGTGTGGAAATGAGAGGTGATCAAAACAAAAATAAAATAAAATAAAACAAACACTATGCCAAAAAAGGAAAGAGTCTCATAAACACAATATAAACATAAAACATATTCAATAAAGTCTCATATTTATTTCTCACCCCTCTGAAATTTGTCTGCTTTCTACTGATGATTCTACATCATCTACTGATGATGTAGAATGTTGTGGTCAAAAGGGAAATTCCACTATGATAGCCAAACTGTGGATGGGTTCACATGACCTTTTATATCCTTTCTATTGAAGAATTTTTGAATGGTGTTTAATTCCTCTGGCTGTGCAACAAAAGCACAGGGATTCATAGGGCAGAATAGCTTCAAGTGCCCCACAGTAGTCTGCCCCCTTTCCTCATTAACTGGCACTTACAGTCTCAATAGTTCATCCTGAGACATTACGTGGAGAAAGAATAAAATGTTTCATTTACTTACAGGGAACAGATAACAGTAAAACCAATAAAACCATGACAATCGTCACCAAAAAAAACCAGACTCACTGGCTTCCAACAGAATGGCCACCGGGGGGAGGAAGTTCCAAAGTCAGAGAAGGCTATGTCCTGTGTAGTTACAAAGTGCTCCCGTGAAGCTAGTGAGACTGAGAGAAATACCTCCCTGAGGAACTTAATGGGCAGGTTCATAAAGGGAGGGGCAACCCTTGAGAAAGGGCTCGTTAGGTTATAACCAGCACCTTGGTTAACGAGCATAGTTAACGAGTGGTTAACCGGCATGGTTAACGAGTGGAGTTAGAGAGGCTCTAAAGCACAAGGAGAGGTCCTTCTGTAAATGGAAATCCTCCCCAAACGAGGAAAATAAAAAGGAACACAAACTCTGGCAAAAGAAATGTAAGAAGAGGATAACGGAGGCAAAGAAAGACTTTGAGGAACGAATGGCTAGCAATATAAAGGGTAATAATAAAAGCTTCTTTAAATATGTTAGAAGTAGAAAACCTGCCAGAGAACCAATTGGGCCTCTGGATGGTGAGGGAGGAAAAGGGGAGGTTAAGGAGGACTTGGACATTGCAGAGAAATTAAATGAGTTCTTTGCGTCTGTCTTCACGACAGAGGACCTTGAGCGGATTCCGCTGCCTGAGGCGCCCCTCTTGACTAAAGAATTAAATCAAATACAGGTTAAAAGAGAGGAGGTTTTAGGACTAATTGATAAATTGAGGATTAACAAGTCACCGGGCCCAGATGGCATCCACCCAAGGGTTATTAGGGAACTGAGAAATGAAATTGCAGATCTCTTAACGGTTATATGCAACTTGTCTCTTAAAACGGCCACAGTGCCGGAGGACTGGAGGATAGCAGATGTCACACCAATTTTTAAAAAAGGAAGGAGGGGGACCCAGGAAACTACAGGCAGTTAGCCTTACATCTGTCCCAGGGAAGATGGTGGAAGGCCTCATCCAAGAGAAAATCTTAAAACACATAAAAGAACAAACCTTGCTGAGAGAAAATCAGCATGGCTTCTGTAAGGGTAAATCTTGTCTTACAAACCTTTTAGAATTTTTGAAAAGGTCAACAGGCACGTGGATTTGGGTGAACCGGTGGATATAGTCTATCTGGATTTTCAAAAGGCTTTTGACACAGTCCCTCACCAAAGGCTGCTGAGAAAATTGCACAGTCAGGGGATAAGAGGGCAGGTCCTCTTATGGATTGAGAACTGGTTGAGATCCCGGAAACAAAGAGTAGGTGTCAATGGGAAATTTTCACAATGGAGAGAAGTGAAAAGCGGTGTGCCCCAGGGCTCGGTCCTGGGACCGGTGCTTTTCAATCTGTTCATAAATGACCTGGAGACAGGGATAAACAGTGAGGTGGCCAAGTTTGCAGATGACACAAAACTTTTCCGTGTGATAAAAACCAGAGAAGATTGTGAAGAGCTCCAGAAGGATCTCTCCAAACTGGGGAGTGGGCTGAGAGATGGCAAATGCGTTTTAATGTAACCAAATGTAAAGTAATGCATATTGGGGCAAAAATCCAAACTTCATCTATCAACTCATGGGCTCTGAGTTATCCGTGACGGATCAGGAAAGAGATCTTGGTGTGTTGGTGGACAGCTCCATGAAGGTGTCTCCCCAATGTGTGGCAGCAGTGAAGAAGGCCAATTCCATGCTAGGGATTATCAAAAAGGGGATTGAAAATAAAACAGCCAACATTATAATGCCGTTATACAAAACAATAGTAAGGCCCCACCTGGAGTATTGTGTACAATTCTGGTCACCGCATCTCAAGAAAGACATAGTGGAACTGGAAAAGGTGCAGAAGAGAGCGACTAAAATGATTACTGGGCTGGGGCACCTCCCTTATGAAGAAAGGCTAAAACAATTGGGCCTCTTTAGTCTGGAAAAAGGCGCTTGAGGGGGATATGATTGAGACATACAAAATAATGCAGGGTATGAGTAAAGTGGATAGAGGGAAGCTCTTCTCCCTCTCTCAAAATACCAGAACTAGGGGACATACACTCAAATTGAGTGCTGGGAGAGTAAGAACTGACAAAAGAAAATATTTTTTCACCCAGCGCGTTGTAAGTCTATGGAACTCCCTGCCACAGGATGTGGTGATGGCATCTGGCCTGGATGCCTTCAAAAGGGGATTGGACAGATTCCTAGAGGAAAAGTCCATCACGGGTTACAAACCATGATGGAGATATGTAATCTCTAGACTTTAAACCAGGGTAGTTAAAGGGCCAGATGCAGGGGAGTGGTATCAGGAGACAGATATCTAGTCTCATGCGCTCCCAAACGCATCTGGTGGGGCCGCTGTGAGATACAGGAAGCTGGACTAGATGGGCCTTTGGCCTGATCCAGCATGGCTCTTCTTATGTTCTTATGTTCTTATGTTCTTACCTTGTATTGTGCCCGGAAATGGATCAGCAGCCAGTGCAGTGGCTGTAACAGGGTGGTTACACTAAGTTATCTGGATACATATCAGAGCTAGAGGTGGGCATGAAACAGAAACCCCATGGTTCGGCTTTGTCTGTTTTGGGCCCACCCTTGGTTCGGTTCGGGTTCATACTGATAGGAACAGGTTAACATGCCTCAAAATCAAAATATATTATAAGTAGACCGAAATGAACTCACAGGGTCAGGTTGGCATAAACACAAAAGAAGATGCCAACCTGTAGAGTGTAGCAGATATTTGTGGTTAACCGAGATAGAGCCAACGGGGGAAGCGAAGACAACACAGATATGTGGGCACCATCTTATGGCACCAAAAGCGCCATTTTGTTAACAGCAAGCAATGGGAACTAAAGAATAAACAAAAGCCATTTCTAAGAATTATGGTAACTTACCAGGTATGATTACGTATGACATACGCACGAAAGACGTAAGCTGCGGCTACAGAAAGGTATAAAAAAGGAGACCACTCACCATCACTCCGGGGGGAGTCCAGAGAGCAGCAAGGCCGTCAGGCCATGCTGCGCTCGGATCCTAAGCTAACCCATTCTCTGTACTGTCTATGTTCTGTACTGTCTATGATGTATTTCTATTTGTCTTTAATAAACCTTTTGCTATATAACTAACTCAGCGTGGCAATTTTGATGAACCACCAATGGTGCATTAACAATTTATAATGGTGCATTGGCAACTCACAAAGAAAACAACCCATACCAATTTTTAGATCAAATTTTATTCTTATCAATACTATTTTTTTTTAAAAATCGTATGCACCCAAACCGAACCAAACCAGTTCTGCTCCTTACCCGGAAGCAGTGGGGGGGGGTGATCCTGGCCCCTGAGGCAGCAGCTTTTTGAGGTGCTGGCCCCAATGGTGTCTTTGAGGTCAATAAGACATTCAAGGCTAAGAGGCGCTGGCTTGGGGCCAGCACCTTTTTTTCCCCCAAGTGCCGACCGTGCGACTCCTGGGGCCGTGTTGGCACTCATTTTATTTTATTTTATTTTATCACAAACTATCCTTAAACTTTTAAATATTGAATTCACTGTCTGAGCAGTTAGAAAACACTGGTCTACCACAAGCTCAGGGAGGAGTATCCTGCAAAGGAGATCTACATATATGACCTCTGAATATTCTGAATCTGTATTGTAGGGTACCCTATTGGATGGTGTTGCATGTACTTCGATGTATTTTATATTCTGTGTTGTTATTGGTTGATATGGTCATAGGACTAATCAAAAAATTTATTTGTCTTGTCTTATTTTATTTTATTTTATTTTATTTTTACTGCCAACCACGTGGCCTGCCTACCAGCTGTAGTGTGGGCCGGTTGGCTTCCCCCCTCCTGCTACAGCCAGGAGGACTGGACCAGTTCAGGACCACTCCAGGTAGGAGACACCTTCGGAACAAAAATGAAATGAAACGAAATGGAAATTTCCGTTTTGTTTTGTTTTGTTTTTCTTAGAGGGGGCGGTTCATTATTCATTTCATTACATAACAAAACAAAACAAATAATGAGCAATGAAACAAACCAAAAGTTTATTTCGTGCCCATCTCTAATCCTGGCTATGGAATCTCACAAGTGGGTGGTGTTAATGGTGAACCATGTCTTGAATGTCTTATTGACTTCAAAGACACCATTGGGTTCACCATAAATCGTGATAAGGATTTATAGACAAGAGAAAAATATAAGCATTGAAATATTAACAGACCCAAATATGCTGACAAGGTATAAGGTCAAAATAACCCAGCAAAACTTGGCATAACAGCCAAGGCCTAGCATAAGCACATCGCGGGGGTGCCAGTCTACAGCAAATATTTTGTGGTTAGCTAGGAAGTGAGAAGCAAGCCTAGGGTCAGGTCATTCTAGGCTTTGACGGCCAAATGGCTCTAAGCCAAGAACATGAGCTGATGAACAAGCACATCCATGTAAGCACGTGTAGGGGCGTACAAAATACGTCAGTCTTAGATCATACAACCACACAGAAAACTATAAAAATCATGGGAAGTCATTTAGTACTTTGTCCAGAACAGCAGGGCAGATGTGCCTGTGCCATGTCTTGGAACCTTAAGGAGCCCTTGGACCCTTAAGCTAAGATGTCTACTAACCTATTTTCTGTACTGTATGTGTTCTGTCTTGTATCTCTATCTGTCCTTAATAAACCTTTTGCTATATAACTAACTCAGTGTGGCAGTTTTGATGAACCACCAATGGTGCATTGGCAATTTATAAAGAACCACCACAATGCCAATTTTAAGGTACACATTATTGACTTTATCAATCGGAAGCAAATTGGTACCACCAAACAGCAACAACATGAACTGGAAGAGGCCACGTTATGCCGATTAAGACCCTTCTTGCTCCGTTTGCTAGTGATACACCTCTTGTTGTTTCTGTGGTTCTCCTAATTCAAAGCGCCTCATCTTGGCCCTTAAGGAAAATTCGAGCCAAGCCAGAGTGTTGGAAATTCTTCTTTCTCATCAACCTCCTGCTCTTTCACATCTGGTCATGTCTTTTTTAGGTTTGGGGGAAAACGAAGGTGGGTTTCAGAGCTTTTGTATCAATGGGGACCCTTCCCTTCCCCTTCCCTTCCACATCTAAAGCAGATTAGCTGTTCATGAATATAACCAACGTGGGTGAGGTCCTTGGCTTTCCACTTGTTCTAGGGAGAAAATGTCCAAACTATAGTTTCTTCTGATGGTTGGTTGCGAGGAAGCAGAAAGGAAGGAACCATCTCTGTGTGCCTCTCTCACAGAATCACGGAAGTATGGATTTGGGAACTGGGAACTGGTTTAAAAGCAAAGCAAAAGGAACTGGTACCATCCACAGAAGTCCAGATACGAATGGGAGACGTAGTATCGGGATGTATAAAAGTAGAAAGGACCTTTATTCTCTCTCAAATCATTTTTTAAAAAGCTCTGGCTCGACGCGTTTCGGCGGAGACCTTCTTCAGGAGCGAGCTTTTTTCTTCTATGGTCTGTAACAGCTCCGGACTTGACTTAGGTCAGTGGTGGCCAAACTTCGGCCCTCCAGATGTTTTGGACCACGACTCCCACAGTCCTTTGTCTTTGGCAGTGCAGGCTTAGAATTCTGGGAGTCGTGGTCCAAAACATTTGGAGGGCCAAAGTTTGGCCACCACTGACTTAGGTCTTTTCTGCTTTTATACACCCCGAGACTCTGTCTCCCATTTGTAAGTGGTTTAAAAGGCCATCAGGTATGTCCAACCCCCTGATCAGGGCAGGAATACAAACCCAATGATATCTGCCAGATGGTTGCCCAAATTTCTCTTGAACACCTCCAGTATTGGAGCGCTCGCCTACTTCCGATGTCATTGATTCAGTCACCATACTGATCTAACAGTTAAGTGATTTTCTTGATAGAAAGCCTATATTAGCTTCTTGTAACCTGAGCCCATTACAACATGTCCTGCACTCTGGGATGATTGTGAACAGATCTTGCCCTTCCTCTGTATGTCTAAGACAGTTACTTCACGTCCACTCTCGTCCCGGGAGGAAGTTTGTTGCATGTTGATGTCGGTCGCGGTCACGTGGTCTTCTTGCGGTTCTGTCCCTGTTCCCGTGTATGCACTGGCGTGATTGATGACACTGGCACGACTGTTTCCGCATGTCCTCGTTCCATGATGAGATGTGAAATTCCATGCCTTTGTTCCCAAAGTTCCGTTTTTTGATGTTTAGATTCTCCGAAGCTTTTCCTTCAATGCTTTACGGAGCTAAGTTTGAGGCATTTGTCTTTTAATCTCTCTGCACTGTGTTGCTGACTCCATAGGGAATGTACTGGCGAATGGCTCTTCGCACTCCTGCCACTAGATGGAGAATGGCATGTTGCGTGAGGAGCCTTACTTCATGGGCACTCATCTTGGAACGAGAACCGAGATGAGGAGATTCCCGAGGCCAGGGAGGGGAATCTCTCATCCCGCTTAGATCGCAGTTCAGGGGGCATAGTCAGGACGAACTCCCCTCGTCCCACAATGGACATGAGGTTAGATTTCTTCATACCGGTCCCCAGCAGGCTGCGAATCGCAATGAGATGGATGTGAAGTATTAGCCTAACTTTCAAGGAATTGAAGCGTGCTCTCCTGTCTCCCTTCTGCCTTCTTTTCTCTAGGCTAAACATGCCCAGTTATTTCCGTCTTTCCTTCTAACAGCCCCCTGTTCATCATTGTAGCTCTCCTCGAAGAACTGACACCGGGGTTAACAGTGCCCCTCTGTTTTAGACTAATTTTGGCATCAATTAGTTTCCCAAACTTAGCATGCATACCCAGGTCTCCTTACTGAGCGTTTTCTGCTGCATTGTTAATCACAGGTGGCTTTGTTCCAAGAAAAACACAGATATAACTCTTTCTCTTGCAGTAATGAGACCTGCTGGGAGACATGGCAGCTTCAGGTACGTAACAAGAAGCAACCAATTTAACCGGTGCCTTCTATCTCTCCCTTCCAGTTGGTTCAGCATCCACCGAGCCAAATGCCAGTGCCTCCTGTCTGCGATTGTGCAGTCATTTGCAGCTCCCCAAGAAGAGGTTTAAAAAAAGTATCGTTGTTGCTACCTTTTTTTCTATGACGCCCTCAACACATAGGACGTTCAACAGAGTAACTCAAAAGAAAAGGAGAGATGTATCATTGGGCAGTGGAGGAGATGAGGAAAACAGGAAAAACAGAGATGTCAATGAACTGAAGGATGGCCAAGAGGCTCAGGAAGAGGGATGAGATAAAGCTATAGTGTGGGCGAGTTCCACTGATGCAATGAGCCTCCTCTAGCTGTGACCTACCATGCCAACCAGCAGAATTTCCACAACCGCATCAATTGCTGGATGGTACATGGCTCCCTCCTCCTTGACCCCCCAGGAAATGGGTAAAACCTGAGACTTTGAAGGTAGCATTCTGAAAGAGCTTACTGATATGATGTACCCTCCACATTTGAATTTAGTTTGTTGTTCCATTTGGGGGTTCATTTTCTTATCCCCCCCCTGTTATTTTTATCATTGGGGCATTTTCTGATGGCAGGCATGCACGTGGGCAGTTTATGGGTTTATTTGTTGCTAGCCATGCCACTAGATGGGCAGGATATAGATGCAATGAACAAATGGATCCAAATTAGAGATGGCATGGAATGAACTTTTGATTCATTTTGTTATTCATTATTCATTTCATTACATAATGAAATGAATATCAAACTGCCCCCTCTAAGAAAAATGAAATGAAACAAAATGGAAATTTCCATTTTATTCAGATTAACTTTTCATTCCCCACCAGTGTCTCCTACCTGGTGGTGGTCTTGTGGATGTCCCTCCTTCGGCTGCCGCTGCCACCCCCAACCCCCAGAGAGAGGGCTTCCAGAATTTTTTTTAAAAAGCCAACTGGCCCACGCTACAGCTGGTAGGCAGGTCACGTGGTCAGCCAGTTTTTTAAAAATAAAATAAATAAAAATAAAAATGAAATGAAATGAAACCCAATCCAGCCTGCAGGCCACTGAACCGGCCCGCGAGCACCCGACCCGACCCACGGGCCACCGAACTGTCCCACGAACCCAGATGGTCCTTGGAACCAGCTTATACACGCAGATCCAATTGCTTTACCTTTCTCTGTCTCACACAGGATTAAAATTCAACGAGGAAGCATGTTGCAGTGTCATCTGTGCTAGATCTGTGATGTTGGCCAATCAGGAGCTGTGCAGGGACAGGCATAATCCTGCCTCCCTCTCTGATTGGACAGCATCACAAAGCAGGATTCAATCTCTCAGTTTAGCTCTTCAATACTAAGCAATTTAGGATAGATTTGACTAACTATATATCTTCTATATATCATCCACAGTATATTTACCTATTCTTCCAATGAGTGCGTAATTTCAGCAATCGTCTTTAATTCAAGTTAATACTTTATGGGCTAATATAAACGAACTACCTCCTGGTCTATATGTTTCACTTTATGCATAGAAATTCATATCTATACCTAACTGCCACTATTCTTTTAAAAATCTAACAGATTAACATTTAGTCATTTATCAGATTCGTCTTCACATTTCCATTTCCCATTTCCCACATCATACCTATTAACTAGTAGTCTTAGGCAATCAGAATACAGAAAACATTTTTATGTAATAAATTCAATAAGCCCAAATGTCTTGTTTTTCAATTTCCCCCTTTCCTGCCAAGCCCCTTATCTTCACAAGTTGCTCTCCCCTTGTCAAATCCATTAACTTCATGGGTTGTTGTGTTATCTTGATAGTAATCTTGATGACTGCTCTGCTACTGAAAAAGTCCCAAAGTTTCCTCATTTTGGCACCCATATTGAGTAAAACAGGTGCACATGTCATATTCCATGGACTTGGGACATCTAAGGGTTTAGCCTGGACCATTCTTGCCAAATTTGTTTCCATGTTGAGATCCGCCCTTTGTTCTGGTATAATCTCTTGATTCAAGCTAATTTCAGTTTTCCCAAGTGTTATCCAAGATTGGATTCCGGTGTCTGCTCTACTTCTCTTACTTTCTCAGGATTGGAAATTTCTGTATCTTTAGAGGTTGGATCCAAGATATCTATTATTCTTTGTAATCCAGATAAAAGTATATTTGTGGGATCTTCTATCTCTCTGTGATGTTGCACTGACTCTCAGGATAGAAAGCAAATAACAAAATGCATGCAATTGGAGGGGGTGGGTGGGTGGGGTAGAGAGAGAAATGCTACACTCAAGGTGGGGAAGGTGTGGGTAGGATAATGCACATGAATAAATGTCTGTATTAGTCAAATTGTGGGGGATATATGGGGGTTGGTAGGAAAAGAAGCAAATTTCATTGTGGGAAGGAAACTGACAAAACCTTGCCATGCAACAGAAAACAAAATCAAAGAGAACAGAGATGCAAGGTGCAGAGAAACACAAGGGAATTGAGACCAAGAGTGACTACATTTTCCCTCTCTTCAGGGCACAACTGCTGCTGTGCCTTCCTCAGTCGGAGTCACCCAGTGCTGAACTCTGGACTCATTTGAGCTGGAAGTAATTCACTTCCCCTGGGGAAAACAAGGCATTCACAACATCCCTTTTTAAATTACAACTTATGATGTAATATAGCCAGGGTTCTCCAAAGACAGCATCCTGTTGCAGGCTATCTTTTTCCTTCTGCAAAGGGCTTGGATGCTGGTTTGGTCTGGGATGAGCAATTAAGAGCCATTAAGTTTACCAAAGACCAGCTCATCTATAGTCAGTCCCGTTCCTTGCCTTTTTGAACTCTTGCCAAGAGTGTATGCCGAAAGGACCACAGGAGCCTTTCTGTTGCCATTTCCCATCTGGGACTCACAACATGTCCCATCATCCTTCACCTGGTATTTTTGGGAACTTTCCAACCAAGTCCTAGTTCCAAGCTTGGGGGAAAACATAAAACCTGTCTGAGGAAAGCAGAGGGGAAAGATGACAAAGAAAAACTCTCTGCAGTTCAAGGAGCAGATGGTAAAACTCAGAAAGCGCAAACGAAATGACACCCCATAAAAAGCCTGCTAGATTATATGGGGCCATCAACCCACAGGAAGCCTCTGGTGTTTGCTTTTTATTTACATGTCTAGTGCAGTCCCTGTTGTTAAAACCATAATCGCTTTCTCCGGTGTCGCCCAGTGATAAAATGCAAGAAATGGCAAAGATAAATCTTCACACATTCCGGAAGGATGGGTGGCTCAGGCTTTGGAGGTTGGGGAGATGCAGAACTCAGAAGCTCCTTGGCAAATCCCGCAGAGAGACCCACCTCCTTGGCTACGGAGAACATCAGTGTGGAACTTATGGAAATGTGACATGTGTTTTACGATGCTCAGTGTACCGGAGTGAGATTTCAGGGATGAAAACATCATTAGAAACACGGTGGAAGAAAGCTTTAATGGTATTTTGTCAAAGGCCACCTGAGGGGGAGACCAGATGCTCCATATACCAATAATAGCAAGGATAAGGTCACAGAACAGGGTTAGGGTTAGGATTAGGGTTATCCATTATACAGGATAGCTGGGATTGAAGCCAAGTGTCTCCCTTAAGCTCCTAACCTGGCCCAGACTGTGGGACAAATGCCTGCCCGGTCACACCCTAAACTGACACGTGATTTCAGTCGAGCCATTTGCGCTGCCCCCAGAATTTTGATGCCTAACATTCACTGTCCATCTGGACAAATCCTGGGAATCCCATCCCTTCACAATTCATCTTGCACAGGTCTAGAAATGCAAAGAAACCTTTTGCACCCACAGTAGTGCATGTGTAGGGTGTGATCTGCAATACAAATGTTTCAGCACAGCAAGGGGGCATTCAGGATCAGCCCTCAACCTTTTAGCCTTAGCCTACAGGGCAGGGGGAGGAAGCGAACAAAGGAAATACTGCTTTAGCACTTTACAGGTGGACATATTTATTTCATTCTTGAAATAAATTATGGGGTGCAAATCTACTTGTTGAATGGACACAGAATACAAATACATTGTGCTTATTCTCATGGTTGTCCATTTGAGGCTATGACTAGGAGGACACTGGAAGGACAGATTTTGAAGCTGAGGCTCCAGTACTTTGGTTACCTCATGAGGAGAGAGGAGTCCTTGGAAAAGTCCCTGATGTTGGGAAAGATTGAACACAAAAGGAAAAGAGGACGGCAGAGAATGAGATGGTTGGACGGCATCATTGATGCAACTAATATGGATTTGACCAAACTCTGGGAGGCAGTGGAGGATAGGAAGGCCTGGCGAGCTCTGGTCCATGGGGCCACGAAGAGTCGGACACGACTGAACGACTGAACAACAACAATTAGGAGGCCAAATGTCAAGGGCACGTGAACACAGAAATTGGAGAGCTAAGCTTTTGGTTTGTAAGCCCTAGCCAGGGTCTTAGCTTTCATGGGGATTCTAAGAGTTACATATGGGATAGAAGTCAGAATTCCTTAGAATACATATATTTCAGAAAACTGGGTTGTTCATAAAGGTCAGTGTTGGTGAACCTATGGCATGGGTGCCAACAGTGGCACTCGGAGCCCTTTCTGGATTTTGAATCGCAGTTTGGGCACTCGGTCTGTAAATGGTTCACCATCACTGATATAGGTAGTGGAATAAGAAACCGTGATCACGATTTAGACCAGGGGTCCTCAAACTTCTTAAACACCGGGCTGGTTCAGTGTCCCTCAGACACTGTTGGGGGCCGGACTATAGGAATGATTAGTGCGCATACGCCTTGAGGCTCTCCCCAAAAGCCAAGGCCATTTCCCCCTCCCAACTCCCAATGTGTAATCTCCAGGCTTAAAACCAGGGTACTTCAAGGGCCAGAGGCAGGAGAGTGGTATCAGGAGACAGATATCTGGTCTCATGCGCTCCCAGAGGCATTTGGTGGGGCCACTGTGAGATACAGGAAGCTGGACTAGATGGGCCTTTGGCCTGATCCAGCAGGGCTCTTCTTATGTTCTTATGTTAACTCCCAGCTTGTACAGTAGTTATTCTAGGAGTCGGCATGAAGGTACACAAGGCTGACTTCTCAGCTCCAGTCCAAGGGGTTTGGTACCTGCACGCTTCCCACCCATTGCTTTCCACTTCACTGTTGCCATGCGTGAGAGCCTCTGTAGGAGCTGAGCAGTACATGCACCCTGGTAGCAGCAAGGGGGCAGTCCCGCTGGGCAGCAGCCACTGGATTCCTGTTTGGCTCAAGGGGGGAAGTGGGGGTGTTCTGCAATGGTGGGAGGGCCAGATTCAGGACTCGGGCGGGCCTGATCCATCCTATGGGCCATAGTTTGAGGACCTCTGATTTAGACCAGGGCTGTTCAACTTTGAACAGGCCAAGGTCTACTTTTCTTTTCCCAAAGTGCCTGAGGGCTACTACACTAAAACATCTACTTATGAACTTGATCCGTTCCGAGCACATGTTCATAAGTCAAAACATTTGTAAGTAGAGCAGCGGTTTCCCATAGGAATGCATTGAAAACCAATTAATCTGTTCTGGAAGGAGCAGATTTCAATGTGCCATGGCCCTTGAACTGCCCCACTCGGCTGAGACAGTGGGCTGGCAGATCCAAGACTTTGCCGGGGCAGTGGTGGTCCTTGGGATGGGGGATGGAGGGGTGGAGAACTTATCCCCTCACTTTTTTTATTGATGGCCGGCAGGCTACTTTTGAACCCTTCACGGGCTACCAGTAGCCTACAGTCTACCTGTTGGGCAGGCCTGATTTAGACCATCAGTGATGCACTCAAACTTTTTTTCATCCAAGGGACATGTTTTTGCATTACTTGCCTCTGAAGGAGTTGATTTGGATCCAAGAAAGGTCACAGTAGCATCAATGTGTTAGTTTTATTAAACACTTCCATAGTTTGGTCAATCCCCAAACATCTGTTTTTGCTAGCAAGCTGCATTTTTGGCCAGTGCTGATACAGCATGCTACTTTTTGTTTGCCTTAGGCTTCCCTTACTTTCCTGCAAATTTAACAGCAGCATGGGACCCATTGCTAATGACTCACATTCACAAGGAAAGTAAAACGCTAGGAGCAAATATATTTTGCAGAGTAAAGAACACACAAAAAGGATCACTATATATAAACAGACAAGCAAGGAAACAAACAAATAATCAAAGGCAGCCCCAAGCTTTGCACGGAGTACTAATCTGGAGAATAGAAATACGTCCTTCTCCAGCAGGGGTAGGCAAAGCTATCTTCTATGAGTAATATATATATATTATTGGTCCCGCCCACCAGCTGGTCAGTGCTAGTATAAAAAGAAAAGGAAAAAAATAACACCTGTGCTCCAGTTGGTTGGTGCTATTAAAAAAAAAAAGCACTGACTGGCCGGCCGGTCCCCAACAGTTGTTAAAAAAAGAAAGAAAGAAAAATAAATAAAAATAAAAATGAAATAAAACGAAAATGAAATAATTTTTTTTAAAAAATTTGTTTCATAAGAAATGAAACAAACAAACAAACAAACAAAACCCAAAATGAAAAATGAAACAAAGTGCCATTTTGGAATTTCGTTCCCATCTCTACTACTACAAAGCACAAAATAGCCTGGGTCCAAGCTTCCTCAAGGATTGAATCTCACAGTATGAATCGGCTCAGGTGCCAAGGTCATCAGGAGAGGCGTTTCTCTCTATTCTGCTGCCTTCATAGGTGTGTCTCAAAAAGAACATATGAAAGGCCCTTCTCTGTTGCTGCTCCCAGACTCTGGAACTCCTCCCACTGGAGGCCAGGACTGCCCAGTCCCTGCTGCCTTTTTGGAAACAGGCAACGGCCTTCCTCTTCAGGCAAGCTTTCCCTGAATTAGGGACTACCCACTATGTGACTTTTAGATTGATTGCCATGCATGAACTCCAGTGTTTTCCATGCAAGTTTCCATCCCTCATAAATGTTTTTTTCTTTTCACATGCTCTTTGCAGCATTAGTTACCTTTAATGTTGTAAGATGCCTCTTCTAATTCCTTGTTCTTAACTTGAACATGTCTTAAATGTTCTGGGCTGTATATTGTCCCTCATTATTGTAAGCCACCTTCGGCCCTTTTCCAATGAGAAAGGCGGGGTTAAAATATTTAAAATAAAAATAAATAAAAAATGTTATACCCCATAAAAGAGAGAGGGCAGCTCCTTTTATTGGATCATTAAAATTAAAGATAAAACCCACGAGAGCTTGTTCTTCCTTAAAATTTTTAGTAGTCTAATAAAAAGTGTCATCCTCCCTTGCATTGCTGTAATCTTTGCGACTAAAAGAGAGTCAGCATGCATTGTAGGCACTTCAACACATTTGTTTTCAGGAAGGAAGGAAGAAAGAAAGGGAGGAAGGAGCTGATGATGGAAGGAAGGAAAGGAAGGAAGGAAGATAAAGGAACTGAGGTAGGAAGGAAGGTGCTAGGAAGGAAGGAAGGAAGGCTGATGAAGGAAGGAAGGAAGGAAGGAAGAAGGAAGGAAGGAAGGAAGGAAGGAAGGAAAGAAAGATTCAGAATAATCCAATTTGCTTTGCACTCTGGATACAAATCTACTTGAATATTTGCTTTGTTTTACCCTGAACCTGGCCTTTCCATTTTGACTCACAGTACAGATGGGGCAAACTGTCAAAATAACGGTTCATCCCAAATTTGGTTTATCTTCTAGGGCAATGAACCATGAAACACAATTTCACCACCACGAACAACTGAAGAACATGGCAAAGGAAAAAAAAACTTATTGGTGGACAGAGAGGCAGCAGACAAGATAGGGACAGAGCAATGGAAACAGGTGTGTGTGTGTGTGTGTGTGTGTGTGTGTGTGTGTGTGTGTGTGTGTGTGTGTGTGTGTGTGTGTGTGTGTGTGTGTGTGTTTACACAGGCATGAGCTCATGCTAATTTCTAATGTTGCCTTCATGCAAATTACTTAGGAGGGTGATTTGAACTTGGGATCTGTCAAAATCAGGTATGCAGTCCAAATTTTTATTTGTAACACTAGCCTACACGACACTGTGATTTTAAATTGTTGTGGTTGTGTGGCCTTGGGGGGGGGGGCAAGCTGCACAGTGTTCCCGGGGTGTTCCCAGAAGAAGGTTATGGGAAACCACTTCTGAGTATTCATTAGCTGGAAACCCCTGGGAAAAAAATCACTGTGAGTTGGAATTGACTTGGTGGGCTCATGGTAATTTATAATCAACCCTGAAGGGTCACGGAGGGGCAGAAATATCTTTTGTTGGCCCAACCTGGGTATAAAGGACAGCCCTGTGATGGAAGCTGTGACAACACCCTTAGAAGCTAGAGCCATGAATATGTAAACGACAACCAATCCCAGCAAGAGGGCGGGGGATTTGGGTCATATAAAAGGGAGGAACCAGCCAAGGGAGAGGAGAATCCAAGTAATAGCTCAGTGAGATCAGTCAGTTGAGTTGGAGGGAGAGTTAACATTTTAGGCTGTATGTTTTATTGGTGTAGTAGCAGGTTGAGGTCTGGAAGACTTGTATGAATATTTGTTATATTGAAACCAACGCATAACAACAACAATCATTGTTGTGTTTGTTTGTTTTATTAATTAAGTTTATTCTGATTTTAAATGATTACATCTGAGTCCATTTACATCCATAAGAAGACATAGGTTTCAATGGTGGCAGCGTTACTGAGAAGAAACAGTTATAAATG
The DNA here is from genome assembly GCA_029282475.1 of Phrynocephalus forsythii. Taxonomy (NCBI): domain Eukaryota; kingdom Metazoa; phylum Chordata; class Lepidosauria; order Squamata; family Agamidae; genus Phrynocephalus; species Phrynocephalus forsythii. Next base: position 122,236,425 of record JAPFRF010000003.1, on the reverse strand, counting down.
AGTTTTTATTATCCAAACTAAAAGTCATAATTAATGGTCGAGCATAGAATTGTGTGTGGGAAGTGACAGAACATCACAGAAGCATATGGCACACCCCTCTAAAGCTGGCAGTGAGAATCGGGGCTCGTACGTCGTAATACATGGAGGTCAGCTGATTGCCAGTGATGTGACATGATATGCTGACAGGTCAGCTGCCCCTGGGGCAGCACTGGCCTTGTGTCACTTAGTTGCCCATTGCCAACAGCACTTAGGAGCTGACCCGTTGTGGGAAAGCCACTAGACGTCTGTGGAGTGGTGGTTCTCAAAGGCCGTTACTTCACGAACCTCTCGCTGCGCGGCGAGCTGTAATTTCCATGCGAATCGATCACTTCAGTCCGCACGCTCCTCCTCTTTGGATTCGGCGCCACCCCGACCACGCCCCCTAAACCGTGCTCCAAGCGGGGCGAGAGATTCCCCTGCCGGAGGCCGGGAATCTTCTTCGCTCGCATCCCGCTTCGCATCCAAAGTCACGTGTGGCCAGTTAATATATATATATATATATATATATATATATATATATATATATATATATATATGTTTTCGTAGATTTTCACGGGTATAGGTATGCATGTTAGGGTGGATTCGGGTTTCTTCCCGTGTAGAAATCTGGTTGTTTTGGCGACGTTTGATGAGGTCTCACTCGTCATCTTCAGGCTGGTGTTCTGGCTTCTTTCTTCTTGAAGCAAAGTGTGATCTCAGTTGAAGTCCTTCTATAAATACTGCTGGGGGTGTGGTTTGTTTGCTCTGTTGCTGACTGTAGGTTCCTTTGTTCTTTGTGATCTGCTGTGTGGCTGAGGCGATCGTTAAGGGATTAACTGCTGGTGGGTTAGATGGCTGTTTAGAGACAACCTGTGTGGGTGAGGTGCTGGATGTGTGTCTATCAGCCTTTTGTTTCTTAACGACCTTGGTGATGGGCGTTCTGGCAGCATTCTGGGCTTTGGTGGAGTGGGGTCCTGTGTCTTGTGAGTTCATTTTGGTCTGGCTACGTGTCTGTGGTCTCCCAGTGTTTTTTTGGCGTGTGTAAGTGTGCTCCATGTGGTGACTGGAGTGGGGTGCAGCAGTAGGTGGTGCAGTCGTGGTTTTGTTATTGGATGGTGGTTTCGTTTCATCTGTGGGAAGGGTCTGGGTTTGTGTTTGGTGTGGATGGAAGGTGGTGGCATCTTGTGTCCTTTTGGACCTGGTGTCAGTCTTTGTGACAGAGGCTCGTCTGTTGACCAGGGCTAGTTTCCAGATGTCAGGCAAGCGGGAGGTGTCATCACGTTTATTCATGTTGTTTGGGTGTTTCTCTATTTCAATGGCTTCCATGATTATTCGACTGTTGAAGTGTTCAGTTTTGGAGATGAGTTTGGTTCTTTCAAAGTCAATTTCATGACCTGTTGTTTTTATGTGCTGGAAGAGAGAGGAAGATTTTTCTTCTTTTTTGACTGCGTTCTTGTGTTCTGCGATGCGTGCGCTTATTCTCCTGTTTGTTTGTCCGATGTATGTGGCTGGACAGACTTTGCATGGTATTTCGTAGACTCCTTGGTTTTCTAGCTCAATCTTGTCTTTGGGGTTTCTTAAAATGTTGGCTATTTTTTGGTCGGTGCAAAAGGCTGTCTTGATATTGTGTTTGTGGAGAATTTTGCTGATTTTGTCTGTGGTGCCTTTGATGTAAGGGAGGAGGGCGGTGCCGTTGTTCTCTTCTGTTTCTTGGTTCTTGGGGGGTGTTTCCTTTTGGATTAGTTTGGTGATGGTGTTTTTTTGGAATCCGTTCGCAATTTTCAAGAAGAAAGAAGCCAGAACACCAGCCTGAAGATGACGAGTGAGACCTCGTCGAAACGTCGCCAAAACAACCAGATTTCTACACGGGAAGAAACCCGAATCCACCCTAACATGCATACCTATACCCGTGAAAATCTACGAAAACAAATATCCGACCTCTACGGGGAGGAAACCTTCCAGCTGACCAGAACCTACGAGAAACTAGAAGTCCGAAGAGCCACCATCTTATGTGACATTGCATTCCTACGCAACTGCCGAGACAAAAATGTGATCCCCACAAGCTTCCAACTGAAATTCCACTCAAAAACCCCATCCAGTGAAAGGATCCTGAAAAGAACAGAACTAGCCCTAATCAGAAGCGAACTACACAGGAAAAGATACCTACTAGATCAAACCAACAGAGACCTACTCACTCTGCACCTCAAACTCAGCAACAAAATCCACCCAACACTCTGGAACAAATCCAAGCAACTCGCCGCCTGGAGAGCTGAAACAGAGACCTCCCACAAGACAGACAGACACACCAACAAACTCCACAAACTGGAAAAACGCCAGAAGCCCAACCCCCCCACACAACAGCCCATGAAACAAACAGTTCACAACATATCAGACAGGACACTCACCATCGCAGAGACCAAAGTCCTTTCCAAAGGATTCAACTTTGCAGTCGCCCCCAGACACATCCCCACCGAAAACATCATATGCGGAGTGGAAGCCAGCCTAACCAAAATCAACCCAGATGAAGCCAACAAAATCAGACTGAAGTCACCAATGTCCTCTGCTCCAGCAAACCACCCAGAAGCAATTTTACAAAAAGAAGAACAAAAGCCCTCTCCAACCTGAGGAAAGACAACAACATAATCATTCTCCCAGCAGACAAAGGCAATGCCACAGTGGTGATGAACACATCCGACTACCAAGCCAAACTATCCAACCTACTACAAGACCCTGCTTACACACCTTTGAACACAGACCCCACCACCTACCTGGAAAAAATCACCAAAGCCAAAATAAAAGCCTCTCCCTTAAGTGAAGAAATCAAGCCAAGCATCATCCCCAGAGAGAAATCATCCAGATGCCCCAAGCTCTACGGCCTCCCAAGATTCACAAAGAAGGAACACCTCTCAGACCCATAGTCAGCTCCATAGGCTCACCTCTACAAAACCTCGCCAAATTTCTTGCCAAACAACTCCAGCCCTATGCAGAATCCATCACTTCATACGTACAAAACTCGTTCCACTTCATAGAAATTATAAAGAAACAAGACCTACAACCCAATGACCTACTCGTGAGCTTCGATGTTGTTTCGCTCTTCACACAAGTGCCCATTCAAGAAGCCTTGACAGCTATCCACAACAAATACAACCCCCCCAAACACATCCTAGATCTGACCAACCACTGCCTAACCAACACATACTTCATCCACAATGGACAAAGATACAAACAGATAGAAGGAGCACCCATGGGATCACCCCTCTCACCGGTCATCGCAAACCTATATATGGAACACTTTGAAACCAACGCGTTACAGAAGTCCGAACATAAACCCAAACTCTGGCTCAGATATGTTCGACACCTTTGTTATCTGGCCACACGGGAAAGATAAACTGAACAACTTCCTCACACATCTCAACAGCCTACACCCCAAAATACAATTCACTATGGAAATAGAAGCCAACAACCAACTTCCCTTCCTGGACGTCCTAATCTACAAAAAAACCCGACGGCTCCTTAGGACATACCATCTACCAGAAAAAAACACATACAAACCGCTACTTAAATGCACAATCACACCACCACCCTGCACAGATCAACTCCGTAGCAAAAACCCTCATCTCCAGAACCAAACGCCTCGCTGACAAAGACCACCTAAAAACTGAATTACACACTCTCTCGAATGTTTTAATTGCGAACGGATTCCAAAAAAACACCATCACCAAACTAATCCAAAAGGAAACACCCCCCAAGAACCAAGAAACAGAAGAGAACAACGGCACCGCCCTCCTCCCTTACATCAAAGGCACCACAGACAAAATCAGCAAAATTCTCCACAAACACAATATCAAGACAGCCTTTTGCACCGACCAAAAAATAGCCAACATTTTAAGAAACCCCAAAGACAAGATTGAGCTAGAAAACCAAGGAGTCTACGAAATACCATGCAAAGTCTGTCCAGCCACATACATCGGACAAACAAACAGGAGAATAAGCGCACGCATCGCAGAACACAAGAACGCAGTCAAAAAAGAAGAAAAATCTTCCTCTCTCTTCCAGCACATAAAAACAACAGGTCATGAAATTGACTTTGAAAGAACCAAACTCATCTCCAAAACTGAACACTTCAACAGTCGAATAATCATGGAAGCCATTGAAATAGAGAAACACCCAAACAACATGAATAAACGTGATGACACCTCCCGCTTGCCTGACATCTGGAAACTAGCCCTGGTCAACAGACGAGCCTCTGTCACAAAGACTGACACCAGGTCCAAAAGGACACAAGATGCCACCACCTTCCATCCACACCAAACACAAACCCAGACCCTTCCCACAGATGAAACGAAGCCACCATCCAATAACAAAACCACGACTGCACCACCTACTGCTGCACCCCACTCCAGTCACCACATGGAGCACACTCACACACGCCAAAAAAACACTGGGAGACCACAGACACGTAGCCAGACCAAAATGAACTCACAAGACACAGGACCCCACTCCACCAAAGCCCAGAATGCTGCCAGAACGCCCATCACCAAGGTCGTTAAGAAACAAAAGGCTGATAGACACACATCCAGCACCTCACCCACACAGGTTGTCTCTAAACAGCCATCTAACCCACCAGCAGTTAATCCCTTAACGATCGCCTCAGCCACACAGCAGATCACAAAAGAACAAAGGAACCTACAGTCAGCAACAGAGCAAACAAACCACACCCCCAGCAGTATTTATAGAAGGACTTCAACTGAGATCACACTTTGCTTCAAGAAGAAAGAAGCCAGAACACCAGCCTGAAGATGACGAGTGAGACCTCATCGAAACGTCGCCAAAACAACCAGATTTCTACACGGGAAGAAACCCGAATCCACCTAACATGCATATATATATATATATATATATATATATATATATATATATATATATATATATATATATATATATATATATATATATATATATATATATATATATATAAACTTACTTTTCTCCGAAATGCCGATGCATAGATATTTCGGTTAACCCGTTCTTTTGATCTTGCCTTCTGTACACGGGGCAGGGGCAACAGAGGGGGCAAGCATCCCGGGTGACGTGAGCAGAGCCCCTCCGCTGGCAAGGGATGGCGAAGGGCTGCGCAGAGGGAGGGGGAGGGGGTGTCGGTGCCGCCGCTGCAAGACACCCCGCGCGCCCAACCAGAGAGCGGCGGGGGCACACAGGGCGATGAAGCTGAGAGAAGCCTCTCCCCCCCCCAAAAAAACCAACCCAGCTGCTCTGCTTCAGGGAAACACGATGGCCGCCCACAAGTCCTCGGGACAACCGCAGGGGCCTTTGAGCGCCGGGCTTGACCGCTGGCTTGTGCGCCTCTGACCGCAAATGACAGCTGGGTATTGATGCATCGATACGCCGTGGTAATTTTTTTAAAAAAATAAAAGAAAGCAGAAACCGGACGCTGCAAGTAAGCTTCCGAATGCGAAGGGAGCACGTGAGGTAGTAATGGATTCGATCCTAAAATTTCGCATGGTGAGGACAGAGAAAGAGGGGTGGGGGCGAAGGGAGACCACGTGACCGGCTTCGCATTCAAAGCGAAGGCAATCCCGCTGCGAAGCGAAGTACTTCGTGAAGTAACGGCCAAACTGGGTCCTGAGATGTTTCTGGGCTACAGCTCCCAATGTCAAGCCCCACACACAGAACACACACACAAGCAGAGTTCAGTTCTTTGCCAAGGTCTTTAGTGGAAAGCCAGATAAATAACAGAATCCAACTCCCAGCAATTACCAGTACAAGTCAAAGCCAGAATATCTCACAGAAATTAGATGCCAAACCCAAGGGAACAGATAAAGCCGGTGTCCAGGATGCCGGTCCGAAGTCAGGAAACAGAGCCAAGGTCACAGACAGGAACGTGGTTACAAGTTCAAATGATGTGTTCCTCCCACAGAGAGCTCAAGGTAAGCTTGCCAGCTTTATCCCAAAACAGGGAACACACCCTTACTTCTGGAAAGGCTCCTGCTAGTACTCAGGACTTCCAGACCTGATTCCCCTTCTAGCATCAAAGACCCTTTCCCTACCTCTCCTGGTAGCACGTCTTTGCAGAATCCTGCTCGTGGCCCTTCTAGGAGGAGGAGATATGCTTTCAGCTGAGTCATCAGACGCAGATGCCTGCTGAGTTGAGCTGCAAGGCTCCTCCAGCAGCTCTTCACCATTTAACCCCTCAGATTCAGGTTCTGTGACAGGCAGGGTCCTGGCACCCAAAAATCTCCAGCACTAGCTGTGGTGCCCAGGATTATGGGGATTTGTAATCCAAGAAAATCTGGAGTTCCAAATTTGGGACATCTGAAGTGTGTCTTCTGCATCCTGCCCAAGCAGAACAAGCAAATCTGGACGGCAAAGATCTCAGCATCTTTTGGAGCAAGTCGGGTGGGAGAGAGAGTGTTGTGTTCTTAGTGTAACTCATGAACTGCCTGAGTTTGGAGTATATGAATAAATAGAAAGGAAGGCTCCAAACTGACCTTAGCTCCAGCCAAGCTCTAGCCCGACCCCAGCCGGGCAGGGCCTGATCAAGCTCCCAAGCACAGGCAATGGGAGACAGGTGTAGGATGTGGGACCTGGAGGCTGGAGAATGACTGAATGGGCAGGATTTTTGCTTGTCCAATTGGGGGCAGCAGGCTGTTTAAACCATCCAATGGCCTGCCACGGGGTGTGTATATAAACTGGCCCTTGGAGCCTTTTTAGCAGTGCCTTTTATCCCTTTGCAACATGTGCTTCTACTATGAATAAAGAGCTGAATTTCACTTGGGCATTGCCTGGTTTCATCTGACCCCACTATACAACAGAGAGTCTTGGAGGGTGGAATGAAAAAGAAGAATCTTGAACAGTGGCATCCTTCCAAAACCAGGCAATCAAAAAGGAAGGAAAAGGATAAAAATGGCTTCCTTTGTCACCAGCGGTGAGATGAGAGGTGCAAGTAGAAACTTTCGTTCTCCTTCCGCAGTCTCCAGTTCCTGAAGAACAATCTACATACTCCCCCTCCCCCAAATTATTCTGTCCAACGAGCCTACCTGCCTTATGAACCCATAGTATCAATTTATATGCTAATGGTCCTTGGTTTGTAATTCCACGCAGATCCTTCCTATGCCTGGATATGCAGAGAGAAATGCACTTCATCTCGGAACTCCAGGGGCCGGGGGGAAAGCAGAGGCACCAGGAAACAAAAAACACACATCAAATCCTAAATAATTGGATCACTGATGGAGTTCATAGCTGCAGATTAAGCTGCCGTTTCATCTCATCCCCTCACCTTCTCTGGCAGGGAGCCTTGTGAAAGTCCCTTCGTAATTAGGTCAGCTTTGTGAGGAGATCCGGGTAAGGTAGCTAAGTCCTGAAAGCAGTGTTTCAACTTGGTTTGGCTTGAACTGGGAACTCTTCCACAAAGCCCTGACCAACCCAGCCCTCAAAAATCAGGAACCTTGTTGGGAAAGGGGTAGATGTGCATGGGAGGCCTCCAGACTAGACATGGGCACGACTGGAAAAAATGACGTTTCGAGTTTTCGTTTGTCGGAAAGGGTCCATTTTGGGTCATTTCCGTTTGTTGCGAAATTTTTCAAAAAAATTGTTTCGTTTGTCGTTTGTCATTTCCACCGTGATTTAGTGTGATTTGACTTCCCCCACAGCATAGGGGCATCCCGCAATCAGGGCCGGCACTAGGTTTTAGCAGTTTTAGTGGTTTTATCTTTTCTTGTTGTAAACCGCCCTGAGTCCCCTATGAGGGAAATAGGTGCAGTATATAAGTGTGAAAATAAGTAAATAAATAAATAAACAAATAAATTCCCTTTGCCTACAATATTCTCTTTGGAATCCATCACAGAGGACTCAAGAAGGTGGAGTGTTCTAAAGCTAAAGTTCTCTTCCAGGCCATTCCTGATGGCAGATTTGTTCCAACACCCATTGGGTGTTTATAGTTGTTCAATGACGGAAGTTTCGTTATCTAGAATGGGATGTGGGTCACAGGTCCATGGTCTCATTTGCAAACTGTAGGTGACCCTCTGAATGGTGTTCTGTCGTCCTCTCTTTCAGATGTGTTGGTTTTTCCTAGACCCATCTGGAAATTGGAAAACATGATATGGCCCATAAAATATAGAAAGGGCAGCTCCTTTTATTGGACCATCTTAAATCCAGAGTAGAGATTGGCACAAATAAAAAAAATGGTGTTTCATTTTCGTTTGTCATTTAGGGGGTCCATTTTGGTTTGTTTCCGTTTTTGCAAATTTTTTTGCAAAAAATTCATTTTCGTTTTTGTTCGTTTCATTACTGTTTTGTTACAATTTATTTCAATTTTTGTGGGTTTTTTTAGCTTTTAAAGCAGTTCAATGTATTGCCATAACGAAAACGAAACGGACGACAAAATTTCTGGTGTTTCTGTGTTTCTGTTCGTTTCGTTTCATTTTAGAGATAAAATCCGTTTGTCGTTTTGTTGCGTAATGAAATGAAAAAACGAAAACAGAAATGAAAAATTGTTTGTTTCATGCCCATCTCTAATCCAGAGTAAAAACCTGATAGGATTTTGGGCACCATGGATGTTTCCATTTTGAGTAAATGCTTAAGGAGGGACTTCCAATGAAAAGGCTCAGGAAACTTCAATGGCTCCAAAATGCAGCAGCCAGACTGCTGACTGTGGTGGGGTACAGAGATCACATAACATCCCTATTAGAGCAGCTCCACTGGCTGCCAATCAGTTGTCAGGCACAATTCAAGGTGCTGACCTTAAGCTACAAAGCACTGTATGGCCTGGGTCCAAGCTACCTCAAATCTCAAATCTCACATTATGAGCCGACTTGGGTGTTAAAGTCATCAGGAGAGGCCCTTTTCTCCAGCCCTCCACCCTCACAGGTACGTCTCAAGGGAACCCAAGGAAGGGGCTTCTTTACTGCTGTGCCCAGATTTTGAAACTCCCTCCTGCTGGAGGCCAGGACGGCCCCGTCTCTGCTGTCTTTCCAGAAGCAGGCAAAGACCTTCCTCTTCAGGCAAGCTTTCCCTAAATGATGGACTACCTATTATGTGACTTTTAAATGGATTACCATGCATGAATAAATTGACGGATTTGATAAGAACACCAGAGTTTTCCATGTTAAGTTCCATCCCTCATAATAGAATATTTTTCTTTTTGTGTGCTCTTTGTAGCATTAATGTTACCTTTTAATGTTGTAAGATGCCTCTTCTAATTCCTTGTTCTTAACTTGAATATGTTTTAAATGTTCTGGGATGTATATTGTAAGCCACCTTGGGTCCTTTTCCAAGGAGAAAGGTGGGGTAAAAATATTCAAAATGAATGAATGAATATTTGGGATTTCATGTATGATTCCTCCTTTTCCCATAAAAGAGAGTCAGCATGCATTGTAGGCACTTCTACATGTTTGTTTGTTTGTTTGTTTGAAGGAAGGAAGGAAGGATGGATGGATGGATGGAAGGAAGGAAGTATTCAAAATAATCTGATTTAGTTTGCACTCTGGACACAAATCCACTTGAATATTTGCTTCATTTTACCCTGAATCTGGACCTTCCATTTTGATTCACACTAGGGCAGGGGTGCCCAAACTTTTTGTAAGGAGGGCCAGATTTGGTGGCTGAGAATGTGTCAGGGGCCAGTTGCTCCCCAACCCTGCCACCCCACTGCAAGCCCCATCCACTGACCCATAAGACCCACCCACTGACCCATAAGCCCCACCCACTGACCCCTTGCGCGCGCCAAGCTTCACAAGGTTCGCGGTGTTGTCGGTGGTGGTGGCCTGCCTGCGCGCCACCCCCCACACACACCCAGCCTCACATGGTTGCCGGCGGTGCTGGTGGTGGTGACCCACCCACTCGCCTGCCCCCCCTGCCCCACAAGCTTCTGCTCACTGGCTGGCTGGCCGGCCCAGCCCCTCAAGCTTCCCGGCAGTGTCAGTGTTGGCGGAAGATTTTTTTTTTTTTAAAAAAAAGATGGGGCAAAGGAGGGGGAGGGTGGGGCGGGCCAGCCAGCCGCGGGCTACTCAGAATGGCCTGCTGGGCTGGATTTGGCCCCCGGGCCGGACTTTGGGCAGGCCTGCACTAGGGGAAGAGCTGCCAAAAGAGAGAGAGAGAGAGAGAGAGAGAGAGAGAGAAGATGATAGCAGCAGAAATTGCCTACATTAGCAAATTCAAATGCATCTCTAAGGATCTCAATAGAGACCAAGGCTTCTTAGCACACTACATATATTAATACCCCCCTCCATCTTATCTTACAGGTATAAAACAGTGTTAGCATTCCTTTGACAGCCAGATCTACATTGCTTGTCACCCTGACTATGACCTGCTTATTAACAGCTTGTTAGACCCATTCCAGTTAATGAATAATGAACAAATTGTTTTTTAGTCTGTGATCTGGTTTCCTCACCTGGACATGATTCTGAACACTGGGGGGTAAATAAAGGGGGAAAGTACTGCTGTATTGTGCCCGATTTTGTGGATTTTGACTCATGGAGCTCATGCTGAAATAAAACGCTTGGTCCTCAAAGTGCTGCAGTGCCTTACCCCACCCCCAACAGGCTGAGACAGAGTAGCGTAATTAATTCTTGACAAGGGTATCGGACAAGGAGGCGTTTTATCTCCTGCTCTCTTCAATCTCTATGAAGAGTGAAATTTTTACGAAGGGGGGAAAAGCACGGAATTAGATTCAGATGAAAGAGGAGAGGAAAATTAGCAGAACCGCTGTATCAATTAATTCAATATATATGCAGATGACACCATAGTACTGGCAGGAAAGGGCTGTGATTTTAAAGGGCTACTGGGAAAAAATATGACGAAGAAAAAGCAGAATAACACCCACAAGGAGATGAAAATCTGACTGCAGGAGAATTAAACAACTTCAACAGAGACAAGAATGAGATTGAAATCTTTAACTATTTTCCATATCTTTGTTCAATCATCAATTGAGACGGAGATTGCAAGAAACAAGGAAAGGCTGGGTTTCAAAGGACATCTTTATATGAGTGAGAAAGTGTAAGTGTGAGGACAGGTCACTGGATATAAAGGCCAAGATCATCCATCCAATCGTATCCCTTTTTTAAAAAATATTTTATTATAATAAAAAGACAAAAATGAAGTAAACTTAAAAAGGAAACATATGAAAAAAAAAAAAAAGAAAACAAAGAATAAAACATATATAAAACAGTTTTTTATAAACAGTTTTACATCCTATTGCAGTGGTGGTGAACCTTTGGCACTCCAGATGTTTTGGACCACAACTTCCACAGTCCTTCGTCACTGGCAATCTAGGCTTGAAATTCTATATTATTATAATATTGTATTTCTGATTGTTCTGCACAGGCATCAAATCAGACATTGGAGAAAATTGACGGGATAAAATCCCAAGGGAAGGCAATAAATAAATAAATAAATGTAGTGATGGAGGAAAAGTATGCAGATACTCGCTGCTGTCGGAAAGATCAGTAAGTGGATCCTAGATCAAATAATGGCTCAGTTTTCATAAGAGGCCAACATGTTTAAACCAAGATCATGGGACTTTTAGACATCTCATGGGAAGAGAAGAATAAATTCAGAAGAAGGCATCAAGGAGGATCAAGGGACTAGAAACCAAGTCTTAGAGGGAAAGACAAAGATCTGGAGATGTTTATCTTAGATGAGTGGTGGCAAACCTTCGACACTCCAGATGTTTTCAACCACAATTCCCAGAATTCTGAGCCTAGATTGCTAATGAGAAAGGACTGTGGGGGATGTGGTCCAAAACATCTGGAGGGTCGAAGGTTCGCTACCACTGGTCTAGAGAAAACAAGACTGAGGGGAGATACCATAGCACTCTTCAAATACCTGAAAGGTAGTCCTACCGAGGAGGGACAGGATCGGTTCTAGATTGCCCGAAAGTGCAGGACACACAATAATGGGTTCAAGCGACAGCAAGTCAGATTTAAGCTCAATATCAGAAAAAACAACTTGTTAGAGCAGTACAACAATGGAACTAATGATCTCAGGAGGTGGTGAGCACTCCTACACTGTAGGCATTTAAGAGAATGACCTTTGGTCAGATCATAGAATCATAGAATCATAGAGTTGGAAGAGACCTCAAGGGCCATCCAGTCCAACCCCCTGCCATGCAGGAACCCCCATCGCAGTATTTCCGACAGATGGCCATCCAGCCTCTGCTTAAAAACCTCCAAAGAAGGAGACTCCACCACCCTTTGTGACAACATATTACACTACCGAACAGCTCTAACTATCATGAAGTTCTTCCTGATGTTCAAATGGAATCTCTTTTCCTGTAGTTTGAAACCATTGCCCCAAGTCTTAGTCTCTGAAGCCATGGAAAACAAACCTGTTCCCTCTTCAATATGACATCCTTTCAAATATTTAAACATAGCTATAATATCTCCCCCTCAGCCTTCTTTTTGAAAGGCTAAACAATTCCAGTTCCCTAAGCCATTCCTCATATGACATTTCTTCCAGACCTTCAACCATCCTGGTCGCCTCCTCTGCACCTGCTCAAGGTTGTCAACATCCTCTTTAAATTGAGGTGTGCAGAACTGGACACATTACTCCAGGTGGGGTCTGACCAGAGCAGAATAGAGTGGTACTATCACTTCCCTTGATCTAGACACAGATGGGCGATATATCAATGAACAAATAAACAACATTGGACAGCTCTTTGTCAGATCTGGTTTTGATTTGGATTCCTGCCTTGATCAGGGGATTGAACTTGGAGGCCTTCTAGGTCCCTTCCAACTCCATGATTATGATTTTATGCTTCTAGGACAGTGATGGTGAACCTTTTAGAGACCGAGTGCCCAAACTGCGATTCAAAACCCACTACAGTGGAACCTTGACTTACATACTGCTTGACTTGCATCATATTTGACTTGCAGCAAGAAGGGGCTTGTTTGACTTGAGTCGCAGGCTTTGACTTACATCTCGGAGCCCCGGCGCAAGGCACGGAATTGGGCGGCAGCCACAACCCAGCATCGCGGCTGCCGCCTCCAAACTGCTCCTGCCTTCTTCCCCTCCTCCGGCAGCGGCGGCTCCGGTGAGACCAGCTCAGAGCACCTGGAGCTTGCCGCTGCTGCCAGAGCAGAAGAAGGGCCGGGAGCTCGGAGCTGGCCTCGCTGGTTAGACAGTCGGCTCAGTCTTGTAAAAAATCTGGCTACAGAAGTCTGGTCTACAATGGAAGCATTTTAGTTGGGGAGCTGTAAAGTTGTGGGACTCTAAAGGTAAGCATAGAGTTGTGCAGAACTTGGAATGTCAGGTTAAAAATCAGTAAAACTTAAATGTTAGACTTTGTTTCTATGAACATTAAAAAGTGGAGGCGTATAACTTGTGGACTATAATTCCACTGCCTCCTCCTCTCTTTGAAGAGACATTTCATTTACATCCCCAGAAGGAATCTCCTATCCCATTCAAATTTGTGTTAAATTGCTGTTTTCGGGGGTCTTTTTCATCATCTGGAACGGATTAATCCGCTTTCCCATTACTTTCTATGGGAAACGTTCGTTTGACTTAAGTCATGTTTGACTTAAGTCTAGACCATTGGAATGGATTAATGACGTAAGTCAAGGTTCCACTGTAATTATTCACAAAGGGCCAATACAGCCATTTAACCTGAATACAGGTGGCTGTGAAGGGGCAATGTCGGGTGCCCACAGAAAGTGCTCCGAGTGCCACCTTTGGCATCCATGCCCTAGGTTCACCAACACTGTTCTAGGACAAGATGCAGGAGACAAACAATTATTGCTAGGAAAATAGTTTCATGAGTTAATGGCCTCCAAAAGATCTTAATACCAAGGCCTCTGCTCAGGTCCTGCAAAATAAAGGCTGCGGCTCCTTGATGAACGGAATCCATCTCATTCTAGGTCATCTTCTTTCCTGAAACTGCAGATAGATTTTTTAAAAAAAAAATCCATCTCAATCTTAGGATTTCCTCGCCTTTCCAGGCACAACAGATGGCAAAAAGGAGTTAGGGGAAGTGTGTGATCAAATTTCAGAGGCCTGTGGTTCCTTGGAATTGAGGGCAATTACAAGCTGGGCCAATTATTCACATCTAAACCAAACACTTTCCAAATCATTAAAACAGATTTTAAAACTTAAACTTTAAAACTTTCACAGAGAAAGCAAATCCTCTTTCACACAAAAATACTTACAGTGGCACCCAGACTTACAATGCACCTGACTACTGAGAATCCCGATTTACGAGCGGGATTATTTGATATTTTTTTCTCCTGCCGCCATACAAGTTAGTGTTTTGGTTTCCCCAACTTACCATTTTTTTAAAAAAGCAGGGCGGTTGCAGGGGGGGGCGTGCACTGTTTAAAATGTCTTTCAGCCACATTGGCAAGCTGGCCTCCATGCCTGAAAGACATTTCAAACAACACACACTTTCCCCCTCTCCTGCCCTCATGTGTGTGTGGGGGGGGGAGGCACGTTGTTTAAAATGTCTTTCAGGCACTGAGGCAAGCTTGCCAATGCAGCTCAAAGACATTTTAAACCACCCGCCACTTCTCCCCCAACACACCTGGTGGTGGTGGTGGAAGCTGTGGGTTGTTGAAATCCGTTCGCTCCCTGACTTAATGAGTTAACCGATTTATGAGCATTTGCTCGGAATGGGTTAATCTCGTAAGTCAAGGTTCCACTGTATTCCTTCTGTCCACCCTGCACCACATTTTTACATTGCAAGAGAAGACGTGTGTAAATCCACTCCACCCCAACCCCTTGTCTCACATTTTCTTCAGCTTATCAAGACCAGGAGGGGACACTCTGGAGCCATGGAAAGTGAGTGAATTACTTTATAAAGCACCTGCTTTCAAGTGCACCCAAAGGGGCTGCATTTGTGGCCATTTCAAAAAGTGATGGTTGGCCTGTGGCCAGAAACCACTTCCCAAATAGCCACAGCTGCTATAATGAGTCTAGCTCTGCACACAACAAGACCCAAAGTCTTTGTATTCTGGAAGGCTTTCACGTCCAGGATCTGAGAGTTGTTATGAGTTTTTTGGGCTGTTTGGCCATGTTCTGGAGGTTTTTCTTCCTGACATTTTTGCCAGATTCTGTTGTTGACATCTTCACAGGGCAAGTTGCTCAGGGAACTAGGAGTTGTCTCTCTGTTTTGGGTTATAAAGTGAGTGAGATTGGTTGTTTTTTTCTTTGAGGAAACTTGTCCTCACTCACTTTATAGCTGAAAGCACACAGAGAACTCCTTGTCCCCTGAGCTCCTTGCCCTCTGAAGATGCCGGCCACAGAGTCTGGTGAAACGTCAGGAAGAAAAACTTCCAGAACATGGCCAAACAGCCCGAAAAAAGTCACAACAACCAAAAGTCTTTGTTCACCTTTGTTGGGTGTTTACAGACTCAGGGTTACATGGAAACATCTTGGAGATCAATCAAAGGATCCCAGCTCAAGAGATTTTCTCTCTCCTCAGGATGTCTGCAGAAAAGGGTTAGATTTGGAAATGGCTTGAGTAACCCCTACGGAACCACAGGAGCTTGGCAACACCTCAGTGTTTTAGCTGTCTGTCTGCAGAGCCAGAGGTTAAGAGTTTGAATCCCCACCAGTTTTACATGACAAGGATGGGCTTGAACGATCCAAAAGGCCCCTAATAATTCTGCAGTTCTCAGATCTAAGATTATAAATAGTTCAGGAGAATGGATGAAGACAAGCTTAGTGTGAAGTCTTCATTTCCAAAAAGAGCAAGTGGAGAGATGCCTCTGTTCCCCTTGGAGCCCAAATTGGACGTCAGGCATGTCTGGGAGTTGTGATCCTGATGTTTTGGATCACAATTCCCAGAATTCTAAGCTTAGATTGCCAATGGTAAAGGTTTCTGGGAGTTGTGGTCCAAAACATCTGGAGGGACGAAGTTTGGACATGCCTTGTCTAAGACAATTATTTAAGGCTTTAGGAAGGTTATCTTTGGTAGTTCTATCAGTCCCTACAAGCATGGTTCATAGTGAGGGTTCATGGGAGTAGCACAGTGATTCTCAACCTTCCGTCACCCAAGTGTTCTTCGGCTGAACCTCTCAGAAATCCCAGCCAGCACAGCTGGTGGTGAAGGTTTCTGGGAACTGCTCTGCTCTGGTCAGACCCCACCTGGAGTCCTGTGTCCAGTTCTGTGTGCCTCAGTTTAAAAAGGATGTTGACAACCTTGAGCGGGTGCAGAGGAGGGCGACCAGGATGGTTTAGGATCTGGAGGAAATGTCTTATGAGGAACGGCTTAGGGAACTGGGAATGTTTAGCCTTTAAAAAAGAAGACTGAGAGGGGATATGATAGCTATGTTTAAATATTTGAAAGGATGTCATATTGAAGAGGGAACAGGTTTGTTTTCCATGGCTTCCGAGACTAGGACTCGGGGCAATGGTCTCAAACTACAGGAAAAGAGATTCCATTTGAACATTAGGAAGAACTTCATGACAGTTAGAGCTATTCGGCAGTGGAATATGGTGCCCCAAAGGAGGGTGGTGGAGTCTCCTTCTTTGGTGGTTTTTAAGCAGAGGCTGGATGGCCATCTGTCGGAAATATTGTGAAGGGGTTCCTGCATGGCAGGGAGTTGGACTAGATGGCCCTTGAGGTCTCTTCCAACTCTATGATTCTATGATTCTATGATTCTATGATTCTATGATTCTATGAACTGTAGTCTCAGAACACCTGGGTTACCTAAGAATGGGAACCATTGGAGTCAATGTTCCCTACAAATTGTGTGCATAGATGCTAATGCAGGTATGTCCAAATTTTAGCTCTCCAGATGTTTTGGACTTTAACTCCCACAGTTCTTTGTCGCTGGCAGTCTAAGCTTAGAATTCTTGGAGTTGTGGTCCATAACATCAGGAGGGCCAAAATTTGGACACGCCTGTGCTAATGCAAAGCTTAATCGGGACAGCACAGCAAAAGCTGAGGTCAAGGCCCATTTAGTTCCTGGTTTGGGATGAACCCCACTCCCCTGCATGCGGATGGATGTGGCTACTGTGTGGCAGAGATAATACTTAGACTGGCGCAATAGATCATCAATGGAGATGGACATGAACCAGTGGTTTGGCAGTTCATGCTGGGAAGATGATTACCAAAGTAGGTGTTCAGCAGTTGGAAGGCCAACCTGCTCTGATGGGAGGTGGGGCAGGGGAGCCCACTCACTATTCACCAGAAGAGCCATGGCTTTGACGCAGTGAGAAACGAACCTGCACGAACTACCAGACCAGAAGTTGTTGCCCATCTCTAAACATCTGCATTGGAAAAATCACAGATTCCCCACCCTGAGATATCTCCTCTCCTTCTTCCAGGAAGAAAATGACATCCCTGCCCTCCCCCCGCACCCCAGTTTTTTTCCTCAAGATCCCTGTGAGTTGGTTTAGAGCGAGAGATATGGATTGACCCCAGGTCAGGGTGCTTCATAACAGATGGGGATCGGAACCAGAGAAGCGCATTTCTAATTAGACTTGCCAAGCGCCAGATCACACCAGCTGTGGAGATTTTGCACCTGCCTGGCCAGTCACATCACACTTGTCTGCGTAGCTGTTTCCTCATCAATTTTAGAACATGCATGCAGAAGCATCTTGCACGCAATGTAGATGGTCCGTACTTGGGCTGTGAGGGATCTGATGCCTTCTTTTGCATCCTTTCCATAGGAAGTCAACAAAATGCAGGAATGGCGATCCTTTGCTTCCAGATTCATGCCATCATTTTTAATTAAAATGAAGGATGAGAAAATTGTACAGAAATAATTGACACAGGCAGTGTAGGTGGCCCAGGAAAGAGGGGAAGCATAGATATATCACAAAAAAGAATTAATCCAAGAAACAAGACAATAGTAAGGCCACACCTGGAGTATTGTGTACAATTCTGGTCTCCGCATCTCAAAAAAGACATAGTGGAACTGGAAAAGGTGCAAAGAAGAGCGACTAAAATGATTACTGGGCTGGGGGACCTCCCTTATGAGGAAAGTCTAAAACATTTGGGGCTTTTAGTCTGGAAAAAAAAGACACCTGAGGGGAGATATGATTGAGAGATACAAAATAATGCAGGGCATGAGTAATGTGGATAGAGAGACGCTCCTCTCCCTCTCACGAAACACCAGAACTATGGGACATCCACTCAAATTGAGGGCTGGGAGAGTAAGAACAGACAAAAGAAAATATTTTAATCTGTGGAACTCCCTGCCACAGGATGTGGTGATAGCATCTGGCCTGGATGCCTTCAAAAGGGGGTTGGACAGATTCCTGGAGGAAAAGTCCATCACAGGTTACAAGCCATGATGGAGATGTATCATCTCCACTCCAGGCTTAAAACTGGGGTACTTCAAGGACCAGATTCAGGGGAGTGGTATCAGGAGTCATTAGTCTTGTGTGCTCCCGGATGCATCTGGTGGGGGCCACTGTGAGATACAAGAAGCTGGACTAGATGGGCCTTTGGCCTAACCCAGCATGCCTCTTCTTATGTTCTTATGTCCTTATGAGTCTCCAAAAGGAAAACAAATTTGATTCCTGTGATTTCATAACATCCTCCTGCTCCAACAAGAGCTAAAAGTGAGCCAGAGGGAAAAAAAGAACACATGGAGATGCTGTGAGAAGCAGAAAAAGAATAGGGAGTCCTTTGTGGGCAGGAAAGAAGAAATTGAAAGATTCTGCAAGGCAGCATCCACCAGGTTCGATCCATTTAGAGATTTTTCACTGAGCTTTGTATTTTAACTAGGCTGGTGCAGAACACTTTGGAAATAAGCATTAAAATGATAACTCTAATAAATACAATAGTGTTATATGCTGTAGCTCAGCATGTGAGGTTATTTTACTTTTGACTATCAGTCTCAAATATAACAAATGCATATCACATGACAAATACATGTTCTTCTTGCCATCTTCCTCCTTTTAAAAAAGGAATT
This sequence comes from Phrynocephalus forsythii, assembly GCA_029282475.1. NCBI lineage: Eukaryota > Metazoa > Chordata > Lepidosauria > Squamata > Agamidae > Phrynocephalus > Phrynocephalus forsythii. The sequence goes on along the minus strand of JAPFRF010000003.1, from coordinate 122,217,535 downwards.
TCTATTCTCTTAAATTAACTCCTTTATTTATAAAGTTCCATCTCTAATTGAGTCAAAAATGCCATTAGGCAGTTGCTAGGTGCAGCAAGAAAAAACAATCTCACCTGAAAAAATATGTATGTTTTTAATGACATCATAGATATGCTTGTACATGAAGATGCTGCTTTTGGCAGCAGGCAAGAGGGTGGTTAGATACTGTGAAGTGCTGAGAACTTCCTTCTTTTGCTTCAGTTGTAATAAGAAGTGAAAAGAAGAAGAGAAAACAAACAAATCCTGATCTCAACTTTTCCTGTGATTCATGCTTGCAGTGATCTTCATGTGGAAATGAGAGCCACATGGACACTTTAAACATGATAGCTATGTTTAAATATTTGAAAAGATGTCACTTTGAAGAGGGGACTGGTTTGTTTTCCATGTCTTCAGAGACTAGGACTCAGGGCACTGGTCTCAAACTACAGGAAAAGAGATTCAATTTAAACATTTGGAAGATCTTCAGGACAGTTAGAGCTGTCCAGCAGTGGAATGTGCTGCCACGGAGGGTGGTGGAGTCTCCTTTGGAGGTTTTTAAGCAGAGGGCAGGATGGCCATCTGTCGGGAGTCCTTTGATGGGGGGGGGTTCCTGCCTGGCAGGGGGTAGGACTGGATGGCCCTTGAGGTCACTCTCAATTCTGTGATTCTGTGATTGCTTGATTCTGGGTGTTCCTAGCTTGAGAATCCATGGAATTTCTGTAAACTGACTGCAAATCTCAATAGAAAAGACCACTCTCAACTTGGAATCTCAAAATAAAGACCACTCTAACTTGGAATCCCAATTGAAAAGACCACTCTTAACAGTTGGTATGTTCTATTAATTGTTGACCAATAGAAATTGCTCAGTGATGTTGATTCCTTGTTTGTAGACAGATGGTATTTATATGAATCCTCTTAGACCCTGCCAAAATGTGTCCAGCATGATTTCTTCATGGTCGACAAACAAAGAAGTGTGGACTAGTGTTGGGACACATGTCTAACTTGGTCTGCTGGTAGATCTGGTTCAAGTATAATTCCACACAATTCTAGAATCATAGATTCATGGCATAGTGAATTTAGAAGGAGACTATAAGGCCATCAAGTCCAACCCCCTGCTTCACGCAGTAAATCATAGGATATCTGCCAGGTGCTAGTCAAAACTTCTCTTGAATGCCTCCAGTGTTGGAGCACTCGCCACCTCTTGGGTTCATTGGTTCAACAATTTCACCCTCTGAAGGGTATCTGGGCAGCTTGATCCATTCTTGAAGGGAACATCTTCCCCCCACCCCCTGCCCAGACTAACACTCATAATAATACCTCCCTTAACTTTTTTACAATCAGCCTAATCACAGCCAGATAGCATTATTGAGAACAGTTTGCACTCCGTTAAGAAAGGAAATCCCTCAGTGTGTGCAAATGCCAGGATGCCGGTTGCAACCTGCAGTCTGAACACACCCCTTGCTTATGTAACAGGAAAATGGGCTGAAGCTCAACATCAAAAAACTAAGATCATGGCCTCCGGTCCCATCACCTCCTGGCAAATAGAAGGGGAAGAAATGGAGGCAATGACAGAGTTTATTTTCTTGGGCTCCTTGATCACTGCAGATGGTGACTGCAGCAACGAAATAAAAAGACGCCTGCTTCTTGGGAGGAAAACAATGGCAAACCTAGATAGCATCCTAAAGAGCAGAGACATCACTTTGCCAACTAAGGTCAGGGTAGTCAAAGCTATGGTTTTTCCAGTAGTGATGTATGGAAGTGAAAGCTGCACTATAAAGAAGGCTGATTGCCGCAGAATTGATGCTTTTGAGCTGTGGTGCTGGAGGAGAGTCTTGAGAGTCCCCTGGATTGCAAGGAGATCAAACCTATCCATTCTGAAAGAAATTAACCCCGAATGTTCACTGGAAGGGCAGATTTTGAAGCTGAGGCTCCAGTACTTTGGCCACCTCATGAGAAGAGAGGACTCGTTGGAAAAGTCCCTGATGTTGGGAAAGATTGAAGGCAAAAGGAAAAGAGGATGGCAGAGAATGAGATGGTTGGACGGTGTCATTGATGCAACCAATATGGATTTGACCAAACTCTGGGAGGCAGTGGAGGATAGGAAGGCCTGGCGAGCCCTGGTCCATGGGGCCACGAAGAGTCAGACACGACTGAACGACTGAACAACAACAACTACTCCAGGAAAATCTTCTGATTGTAATTAGAGATGGCTACAAAATGAAAAATGAAATGCTGTTTCATTGTTTCGTTAGGTAACAAAATAAAAAACCGAAATGAAACAAGGAAGCAGCATTTCATTACCGATGAAACAAAATGGTTGTTTTTGTTATTGAAATGAATGGTTTCATTCCATCTATAAAAGGGATCCCTTACCTGCTGGGCTCACAATGGGCCTTTTTACACGACCCCTAAGATCCGCTGGTCCCTTAAATTCGGACCAGAGATCTTGAGGGTTTGTTGCTCTCCCTGCGTTCCCATCCCCTCCGCACTTCCTTGTTCTGTCTGCATGAGGGGAGGGAGAAAAAAAGGGAGAAAAGAATGCACTCTTACCTCCAGAGTGCTGGTGGAAATTGCTCCGATCCTTGTCACTTCCTGGTTCCTCTTAAAGGGGCGGGAGGCAAAAACAACAACAACAAAAAGAAGCGAGGAGAGCCCGGCACTCTCCGCCTCAAAATTTTTCACTCTCCCAGAGCAGGTACTTGAAAGGTGCGCTGGGTTGTGCTTAGGTGGGCGTGGTCGCACTTAATTTTCTGTTAGCTCCGGAGCTGGTGGGGAAACATTTTTAAGCTCTGGAGCTGGGAGCCATTTGCAGCGGAGCTTAGGGGTTGTGTATAAACGCCCAATGAGCCACCACTGCCATCACCACCAAAGCCCAGGAGAGGGATTAATATCTGGAACAACTCAGATAAACTCTATGTGTCCCATCAAAATTTCCATGGCTTCCTTGGAATTCATCAGGTATTAATCTGAGGAAGGTCTGCCATGTGCATTTTAAAGCCTGGGTTAGGGTGAAATAACTTGAGATCGACTGATGGATATTGTGTGTGTATGTGCACACATGTACGTGCATGCATTTTTGGGAGGGTGTGTCTTTCTCTGAAACTCTTCTAGGACTTACAAACCAGCCTGGTGCTTAGGATTTCATTTCTGGCAATGTTTCAGTGGCAACCGAGGTACCGGCACGGATGTTGAACCACTGCAGGGAGCAACCCAGGGCCAGGGTGTCTCTAATAAGTGAGTAAGCAGATGTTTTAGAGACCAGTTAAAAGAAGATGATTGACACCCGGCTCATCTCCATGGCAATGGGAAACAGAAACCCCAGATATTTGCTCAGGGACCCCTAGCACAAATGATTCCTAGTTCGGTTCATATAGCTAGGTTTGAAGCCCAGTTGTATTTACACATTAACAGTGAATTCATTTTAAGCTTCTTGAACTCAGTAGGATTAATAGGCTGATCCTCTGTTGACTCTGGTAAATCACAATATGGCAAAAAATTAATCTGCTCGAATACTTTACTTGTGTACACGGAGCTCAACAAATCCTACATAGGACAGAGTGCCAGGAAGCAATAATTCCATGGTCTGTCTTCCCATCTTCAGACTTGTTCAGATGCTTTGGGGCTTCATATTTGCTTACAGTTCCCTCTTAAAAACTTCCATTAATGTCCTTCTCTCTCTCTCTCTCTCTCTCTCTCTCTCTCTCTCTCTCTCAGGAACTCAGTACCTGAGATTCTAACAATGATCTGGAGGAGGGAGGGAACAAAACTGAGACAGGGATGAGCTCAAGGGAAGCCTGTGAGATGAGTGAGAATTTGCAACCAAGGAGAAGAAGAAGAATTGAATTGAAGAGCTGGAAAGAACCCTGATTCCAGCCCATGTCAAGGAGATGCAGTGGGGAATCAAACTCTCAACCTCTAACTCAGGGGTCCTCAAACTATGGCCCGCGGGACAGATCCAGCTTGCCAGGGCCCTGAACCTGGCCCTCTGGCAACCACAGAATCCCCCGCCCCCACTACCCATCTCCCAGTACGTCCCCCCCAGTGCACTGAGCCGGTCCAGGCTGGCCAGGAGAGAAGATGGCCCTCCCTCCGGGGAGCAGCAGGGGTGCAACGGCCAGGGCGTACGGACAGATCCATGCATGGCCACCCAGGAGGTGAGGAGGGGCCTGGGTCCACCCCAGCTGCTGCCTCCTTCTGTCCCTGGCCATCTCTCCACAGGCAAGACGGCCAGAGGAAGGTGCCCAAAGCAAGGGAGGAGAGCCACCCCAGCCGCTGCCGCAGGAGTCGGAGGAGGAGGTGCAACAGAGGGACCCCAGCAGTGGCACTTCAGGGCAGAGATCCAGAGCAGGACCAGGCCAACCTCCATGGCTGCACCCCACAGTGGACGCCATTCCAGCGTTCTCCAGACCCCCCTCCGTCTGCACTTTCCAGGGGCAGCGGAGGTGTGCAGGGCCTGGGTTGGGTGGCTGGTGCTACTGGCCGCACTGGCACCATGCTGGAGGGGATGAGGTGGTGTTTCCCCCCTTCCCCACACCCTGACCGTCATCCTTGCCCATCTTTGAGATGGTGGAGGTCCCCGAGCGCGGGCCTCTCCGCCACCACAGTGCATCTGGAGGATTGCGTCCAAATTGAATTTTTTTCTTTGATGCTTGGGTGTGGCAGGGGGCCCTGGGCCCGGGGGAGGAGGAGGTGGGGGGGTGGGGGCAGGGCTCTGCCCACTTCCCCCTCCCCCTTTTTTCCATGTCAACTTTTTTCCCATACTGTGGTCTGGCCCCAGTGGTGTCTTGGGGCAATGGACTGGCCTCCTGTTTGAAAAGTTTGAGGACCCCTGCCTCGTACCTCCTCAGCAGGAGAACTTAACTGCTGAGCTTTCCAACAGTTCAATAATAATCTCAGAACTGAAGAGGTAGAAGGGACCTTGTGGATCATGGTAGAATCATAGAATCATAGAGTTGGAAGAGACCTCAAGGGCCATCTAGTCCAACCCCCTGCCATGCAGGAACCCCATCACAATATCTCCGATAGATGGGCATCCAGCCTCTGCTTAAAAACCTCCAAAGAAGGAGACTCCACCACCCTCTGGGGCAGCATATTCCACTGCCAAACAGCTTTAACTGTCATGAAGTTCTTCCTAATGTTCAAATGGAATCTCTTTTCCTGTATCTGGAAGTTGAGTCATGGCTACTGGACTTCTTTTTTTCATCCAAACGGCTTCATCGGTCTATGAGATATAGGACACTGGACTAGATGGACCGTTGGCCTGATCCAGCAGGGCTCTTCTTATGTTCTTAGGATGTGGTGATGGCATCTGGCCTTGATGCCTTAAAAAGGAGATTGGACAGATTCCTGGAGGAAAAGTCCATCACGGGTTACGAACCATGATGGAGATGTGTCATCTCCAGGCTTAAAACAGGGGTACTTCAAGGGCTGGATGCAGGGGAGTTGTATGAAGAGACAGATATCTAGTCTCGTGTGCTCCCAGATGCATATGGTGGGACCAGTGTGAGATATAGGAAGCTGGACTAGATGGGCCTTTGGCCTGATCCAACATGGCTCTTCTTATGTTCTTATGACTTCATATTTCTGTTGAAATACGAATATGAGGTGTGGCACCGCAAGTGCCAAGGAAGTCCAAACCTCCTCAAACAGAACTGGCCAAACCACTCATTGGTTGGTGTGCAACGCATGTGCCTGTCTTAATTGTGACCATTCCCGGGGAGCGCTACCCCTGCCTCCCCATGCAGCTGATCACTTTGCTGAGGAGGCAGAATGAAGAGTTTCCCTGCTCATCTGTTGAGCCCTGCAGCAACCAGGGAGTGGAGCAGCCTAGGGGGAGGGAACAGATCTCCTTGCCACCTGTGGAGCTGTGTTTTGTCTTCTCTAGGGAGACGAATACGAAGTGTCCCTGTCTAAATACCTAAATAGGGGTTTTCTAGACAGGACAGTCATTGTATGCAGAAAAGAGACCAAGCTTATACAGTGGACCCTCGTAAACAAACGGTTTATATAATATAAAATCTGTACAACATAAAAATTTACGGAGATAGGGGAAATTTGCTTAACAGAATTGCCTATGGGGCAAATCTGTACATCATAAAAATGGTCGTGATTAGGGATGACTCTGTTTTCAATGCATTCCTTTGGGAAAGTTGTATAAAGGAAAATTTGCTGAACAGAATTTCATTTGGAATGAATTAATTCCTTTATACAAGGTACCACTGTATTTCTAAATCGCATCCAGAACTTTGTGGAAAAGATTATTGCAGTGACAACACCCACAACAAATATATTTCTTAAGATTAAATAAAGGACTCTTATTCCCAAATACTTCCCACCAAGGAAAAACAACTATGATTCACAAGATAAAAAGCATAACATTATATCTAGGATGGAGCATAACATAAATTAACACAAACAGGTTTGGGGGCAGGTAATTCACAGGAAGGTTTTTTTTTTGTAGTTTGTGCAGAAATATACTGAAATTTTGTTTTAATTAAAAAAAAATCCTGATCTTAGCCTATTTTTTTAAAAAAGACCGCTAAATAGTCCTTCTCACTTGTTTTTGTTTTAAGTATTGCTGACTGTTATATTGGTAAATAGCAGGTTACCATATTATCTCTGAAAAAAGGAATCAGTGACTATTTTGTTCCTCCTGAAAACATCAATATTTCTCAATCAATTTCAACATGTATCTCCCTTTCCAAACAATCGTTTCCATTGTATCAGCAAGAGGATGTAAGGTTAGTCTCTCGGTCCCACCACCTTCAAAGGTGTGTCTGATTAGAACAAAGGACACTGTGTTTTCTGTTGCGGTTCCCAGACTTTGGAACACCCTCCCATTGGAGGCCCAGCTGTCCCCATCTTTCCTGTCCTTCCCAAAGCAGAAAAAGACTTTTCCCTTCTAGGAGGCTTTCCATCAGTGACTAGTTACCAGTTATGTGATTTTTTTAGATAGATGGTTATGCATTACTGGCTGGACTGGACTTGTAGTACTACACGTGCTTTTCCATTTTTAGTTTTCCATCTCTCAACGTGGCTTTTTTTTTCTTTACATATGTTCACTTATTGTTCTTAGGTTTAATATTGCCTTTTTAATGATGCAGGATGCCTCTTCATACTAATTGTCCTACACTTTGAATATTAACGTTACTTGGGAACTGTAGTATACTCATTGTTTCCAACTGTCTCTTGTCCTTCAGTGTTGTAAGCTGCTTTGGGTCCTTCCATGGAGAAAGAGGGAGGGATTTTTTAAACAGTCGGTCAGTCAGTCAGTCAGACAGACAGTCAGTCAGTCAGTCAGTCAGAGAGAGAGAGAGAGAGAGAGAGAGAAGGAAGGAATAGATAGATAGATAGATAGATAGATGATAGATAGATAGATAGATAGATAGATAGATAGATAGATAGATAGATAGATAGATAGATAGATAGATAGATAGATGGAAGGAAGGAAGGAACTGGAAAGCATGGAAGGAACGAACTGGAAAGCATGTACAGGTCACGGGAAGGAAGGAACGAAAGAATGAACGAATCAACAAACAAACAAACGGAAGGAAGGAAGGAAGGAAGGAAGGAACTGGAAAGCATGTACAGGTCATGGGAAGGAAGGAACGAACGAATGAACGAATCAACAAACAAACAAACGGAAGGAAGGAAGGAAGGAAGGAAGGAAGGAACTGGAAAGCATGTACAGGTCATGGGAAGGAAGGAACAAACGAATCAACAAATCAAAACGGAAGGAAGGAAGGAAGGAAAACAAACAAAGGTCATGGGAAGGAAGGAAGGAAGGAATCAACAAACAAACAAAGGAAGGAAGGAAGGAAGGAAGGAAGGAAGGAAGGAAGAAAGGAACTGGAAAGCATGTACAGGTCATGGGAAGGAAGGAAGGAAGGAAGGAAGGAACTTCAGAGGGAGGGAGGGAGAGAGAGAGAATATATGGCTCTTTCATGCAGCCACTAAAATCCACAGCAAACGTTGATCTGGATCATCCCCTGGAGTGATCACATGGTTGATGTTGCTGGTCGGATGTTCCCATGGTTCAGTTTGGAAAATCCGCAACCATTCTGATCCCACAACTGAGAACCGCAGCAAAGACATCATAATGGGGGTGGAAAGGTTTTGGTGCAGATTTTCCATGTTCCCACGGACTCGAGTGACGGTTTAAAATTCTCACCGGAACAGTGACATGGATTTTACCACCTCGAGACAAGGTAGTTGTAAAATGCACTGGGTTGCGCTTAAGTGGGCATGGTTGCCTTTTATTTTTTAAAGTCTGCTCCTTGTGGGAAAACAATTTTATGCTCCGCATCTGCGAGCACTTTGCAGCGGATTTTAGTGGTCATGTGAAAGCAAACTAAGTCACAGTGGATATCTCCTGGAGTAATATAATTTATACCATATGATACCTGGCAGTGCCCTCCTCTTTCTCTGTACTGACAATCTCAGAAGAAAGGTGCCTGGGTGGGATTAGGTAATTTCCTCATCACAATACAATGCCTCTACCAAGTATGTGGGATGGATCTGCCTGTTAGATCCATCCCTATTTCTTCTGTGGGTTCAAAAAAGAAATAAATAAAGAAAGAAAGAAAGAAAGAAAGAAAGAAAGAAAGAAAGAAAGAAAAGAGGAAAGAACAGCCTGGAAATGTTTTTAGAATGACACAAGTTCAAGAAAAGGTAGCCCATGGGTTTCAAGTTCTCTTTTTATTGAAGAAAAGAAAAAGAAGAAAAAAAATAGATATTTTCCCCAAGTGGATGTTACTTGTTTTTTTTTTTTTCAGTTTGTCTCCCTAGTCCTAAGGCAATACCCTCAACCTCTCCAGGTCAGTTAACTGGGAATTGTCCACTCTGAGTAAGGGAAAGAGGGGGAAAATGTTTTCTCAAGTCTTTCAAAAGCCACGGGCAGGTGGGTGGGGTGGATGTCAAATGAGGGTTTTGTGACCCTTTTGGACAAAGGGCCCCGACAAATGTGTCTATGATCTACTAACAGTCAGTATAATGACCTACATTCTTTTTTTGTTGTTCATTATTTTTTTAGAAAAAAAATATCCCCTACCCAGTCAAGGTCTTTGTATTTCTTTTCTTCTGGAGAGACAGGTTGAGCGGAACATAATTGTCTTAAGAGGAGCGCTCTCCCCGTGGTCCGTATGCCACATGTTTGCTGTCGTCGTCAAAGAGTTTTGGAAAATCCAGTACAGAAGAAGATGCTTGGGAGCCATCCACTAGACCTTCCTCTCCCCCCCCATCGACATGGCTGCCTCTGTTTGTTATCCCTGGAACCGCTGTGTCAAGGGGGGCTGGGCATAACCAGCAAAGACAAAGCTCCTTCTCATTCAAAAATCTCAGTTTCTGATTCCTTCCAGCTGGTTGAAGGGAGGAAGGGAGACAGGCAGGAGGAGGCATCTTTCATGGCCTCCTATAACCAAGACCCAAGACTCGCCTTGCAAGAGGCTGCGCCCAGTGGAACAATGGCTGCCCCACTATGTGGGTTAGTTTTGCTTCTTGGGAAGGCTGCTCTTTCTATCTTGATGTCCAAGGCAGGACTAATAGTCTCCTCTAGATAAAGACCCTCCAACCGTTCATTTCCCACTGATGCAATGCCTGAAAACATCTCATGCCCCCTACTAATGTCTCCTTCCCTCTCCCTTGGGTCTACGTTCTCCCTTCCCCTCCCCTCTTTGGCAACCTTCCTTCTTGGGGGAAGACCATGTTTCATTCATTTGGTACCTACTGCTACTATGTTCTACAAATTACTAGTGATCCCAACTCCGTCGGCAGAGAATGATACAAAGGTTAATGCCATCTTTCTTCTTCTTCTTCTTCTTCTTCTTCTTCTTCTTCTTCTTCTTCTTCTTCTTCTTCTTCTTCTTCTTCTTCTTCTTCTTCTTCTTCTTCTTCTTCTTCTTCTTCTTCTTCTTCTTCTTCTTCTTCTTCTTCTTCTTCTTCTTCTTCTTCTTTCACAGGGAGGTTTCAAAAAGAAACCCAACACCCTTTTCGGTCTCCACCTGGACTCCCTCCCATTGGCTCTTTTTCATTGTAATATTTATTATTTTCTTATCTGTCTGTCGGTTTGTTTTTCTCTTGTTTTCCGGCGGGGAAAGGACGTCCAAAGAGTCTCTTTTCTCTTTTGAGTTCTCCTCCTCAGACCTCCGTCTGGAGGTCGATAATGTCTTGCCCCACCAGAGGGATCGTAGCTCCTGCCTTTTCCCACTCGACTGTTGTTTTGAGTTCTAAAGGGGAATGGGCCACAGCCTCCATGTCCTTTTTGACCCACGCCGGTGGAGACTGGAGTTTCCGGATGCCTTCCCAGGGTCTCTTGTTTGGCGTCGGCTGTTTTTCTTGCTGCAAAGAAAGGAGAGCGAGAGAAAGACGTGTAAGTGACCCAGCCTGATCTCCCTCCTGCAAGTACATAAGAACATAAGAAGAGCCCTGCTGGTTCAGGCCAATGGCCCATCTCTAGTCCAGCTTCCTTTATCTCACAGTGGCCCCACCAGATGCGCCTGGGAGCGCACGAGACTAGATCTCTGTCTCCTGATACCACTCCCCTCCATCTGGCCCTTGAAGTACCCTGGTTTTTAAACCTGGAGGATTACACATCTCCCTCATGGTTTGTAACCTGTGATGGACTTTTCCTCCAGGAATCTGTCCAATCCCCTTTTGAAGGCATCCAGGCCAGATGCCATCACCACCTCCTGTGGCAGGGAGTTTTCACAGACTAACAACACGCTGGGTAATTTTTTTCTTTTGTCTGTTCTCACTCTCCCAGCCCTCAATTTGAGTGGATGTCCCCTAGTTCTGGTATTTTGTGAGAGGGAGAAGAGCGTCCCTCTAACCACTTGACTCAAGCCCTTCATTAAAACACACTTAGGCACTATTGTATTTTGGACACATTGTAGGAGGCGGAGACTTGCCTGGAAAGAAGAAGAATGCTAGTCCAAGAGGATGTCAGGCAGGAGAAGAGGAAGGGAGGAGAGATGGATTGACTTAATAAAAGGAGCAACGGCCTTGGGTCTGCCAGACCTGAGAAGGGCTTTTTACTAACAGGACCTTCTGGAGAGCACTGATGCATAACTCAGAGGTTACTTGATGGCACATAAGAAGACACAGAATTATCAACAGAGGCAGGGAGAGATGGTGATATTAGATTCAAGGAGTTTCGGCAAGACAGAGCAGAAACAGTTAACATACTAATTGATTGAGGTGTCAGTAACAGAAGGCTGGCTGGATAGCTTAGACTGCAAGCATGTCCAAACTTCGGCCCTCCAGATGTTTGGGACCACAACTCCCACAGTCCTTTGCCATTGGAAATTACAGGCTTGGAATTCTGGGAGTTGTGGCCCAAAACATCTGGAGGGCTGAAGTTTGGACATGCCTGGCTTAGAGAGTTAAGCATCAGGCTTCAGAGCCAGATGTTGGGAGTTTGAGTCTTCACTGGGCATCCAACCTGGGTGGCCTTGGGCACGCTGCATGCTCCTTGGGCACCGCCCGGATTAACAGAAGGGGGAACTACTATTAAGTATTATTAACAACATTGATTAACAAAATATAATTAATATAATTATAATTATATTAATTATATAATTAATATATTAAATTATATTAATTAAATTATATTATATTAAATAATATATATTATATTAAATAAAATAATATAATTAAATTATATTAATTAAATTATATAATTATAATTAAATTATAACTATCGTAACCATATTGAAAAATAGCTTTTATCCTGTAACCATATTGAATTCCTCTATATATTGCAATGTTAACATATATTAACTACTTCTGTATAGGAGAACATTATGTGTTTTATTTTGTTTTCTGGTTTGGTTTTTGTGTCCTATTAAGTATTGTTCTGCCTGGGAAACTCTGAAAAAGGATTGTCATAAGTCAGAATTGACGGGATCACACACAATTCTTAATTGCCCATTACAGAAATTTGGAGTAATTAAAATGACACCAGAAGGAGTGGGTGGGCCAATTTTCTTTTAGTTTTTTTAAGAATATATATATTTACAAAAGTCATAACTTTGCAAAATTTGAGTGTTTTTTTATTGCGTTTATTTCATGGATTCCAGCTCCAGCCTCTTGAGGCCATCCCTCATCTTATAAGTAGGCCCCAGATCTTCTTGCATTGTTTAACATCCCATAATATTTTTTTTAAAAAAATCTGTAAGTCTACTTCTTTTGGCCCATGTGTGCTTCATGCTCCCCCCACCTGCTACAACTGTGCAGATTCTTGTAGACAATGTGGCTCCCCAGAGGGGTCCAGAGGTAGAAAGGTGGTCTCAGGGCTTATTGGAGATGCTTAATGCCTGGTTTAGGAGTGTCCATGGTTTATGGAAAGGAAATGATCCAGCTATGTAGGACATCTCTGTCCAGAAGTGACCGGATGCTTCCAGGAGCAAAAGAGGTATCACTACCCTTCTAAAACTGTTCAGAATTGGCCCATCATTCTCTTAAATCAAATGCAGCCCAGGAAGCAAATTCAGCAGGCTTTTTCACACAAATTATTTGCTATGGGGAAGACAGAAGTGTAGCAAAGAGTGAGCAAACAGGATTCAGGTCAGCAATGTGGAAATGGGAGAAGACAGGCATGCATGGTGCCAACATTCTACATGAACAGAAACCAAGGAATACAAACACAAGATAGAAGGAACAAACTCCCCCATGCATTTTGAAACTCATGCATTCGATGACTTCTAGAAACAATTTTTCTATCCTGTTTATATACTCGGCAACCAAATGGCCAGCTCCAGAGCTGATTATTCCCTTGTCTTTGCATCCATCACAACATAACTTTTCTATTCCATAACGGGTTGCATAGGGACACCCACCAAAATGCAAAGGAAAAAGGAGTCCTATTGAATTGCGTTGTTTTCAGGGGTTAGCCATCTAATGGAGGAGGCAACAGTGTGGCAAACCCTACGCCAAACTACCTCTTGCATATTTCTGAGGTATTCCATGCGTTTCCATTAGAGATGGGCACGAAACAAAAAAATGTTCTGTTATTCGTTTCGTTACGTAACGAAACAAATAACAAAAATTGTGATGAAATTTTTGTTTTGAACAGAACCATGAAAATTAGGGAACATTTTGTTTTCATTATTAATGGTGATGTGTAATGAAATGAGCTGTTTTTAAATTTTAAAAACGTCCTGAATATCAGTAAAACCCAGCAATAATTATTTATTCTGCCTGATGAATCCATTGGGGTCCTTAAAACGTGCATTTATGTCTTTTCTCAGATCACTGATTTTTTCCTTTAAGGGGAGTTACAGGACATTGACCCAAAATGGCTCCTGGATTTATTGATTTCTTGATATTAAAATGCCCTGGACATCCGTAAAAATGCAGTGATAATTATTTGAAATTATTACCTACCAGGGGGTTGCAGTTAAAACATTTGTTTTTGTCTTTCTCCAATCAGCAAGGCCCCTTTAAGATGACACAAATGGATTCCAGAACAAGATGGATGCAAGCCATGACGGGATCATGTAAATTCTTGGACAATTTCAACCAATAGCATGCCCAGGTTGCAGACTGGAGAGGTGTGGCAGCCACAGAGGGCAAGTGGCAGCACCGTCCTGCAGTCTCGTGGGAAGGTGGGATTGCTGTCTAACTCATAACTCAGGCAGGTGTGTGTCTCCCCTGGCTGCATTTTAGGGGAAAAAGAAGAGATTCAATGACTTCAGTCCTGCAGAAACCCTTTTTCTCTCCTCTTTATACCCTCCCCTGCCCCGCAGTGCAGTCACTCTGCCAGCTCCAGACCCTGATTATTCCCTTGTCTTTGCAGCCTCCATCACCTAGTCTATACTGTGTCTCTTCCATCATTTTTTTAGTGTTTTCTGGAGCACTGGGGACACCCGCCAAAATGCTTTAAATCAGGAAAAAGTGGGAAAAATTGAAAAACAAAACATTTTTTTCAAAATTTCACAAAAAATGAAAACAAAATGGAGGAGGCCACAGTGTGGCAAAAAATGAAAAACTGAAAAATCATTTTTTTCAATTCGTGCCCATCTCCTTTCCATTAATAATGGTTCCGGGTCTCCTTCAAGTCCACATAGATCTGATCTCACCCATTCCTTTGACAATTGTGGGAATAGGGCTCCTGTCCTGAGCTTGACATAACTGGAACCATTTCAGATGGCAATAGCTTCCTAATGGCAAAGGTCCAAGTTTGTCTGCAACAGCAGACAGATCATGTCAGCACAGTAGCCCTCCCTTCTTCCCCCTTTATTTCTTAGTTAAGGTTGCCAATAAGAGCAATATCCCTTTTACCCCGTATATACTTGAGTATAAGTCGACCCAAGTATAAGTCGAGGCCCCTAATTTAACCCCCAAAACTGGGGAAACATATTGACTCGAGTATAAGTCTAGGGTGGGAAATGCAGCAGGGCCTGGCAGCTCCTCCTTTTTGAGCTGGGGGAGCGGTGTGTGATGTTTAAAATGACTTTTAGCCACTGATGCAAGTGCTTGGGTCAGTGGCTAAAAGTCATTTTAAACATCGCGCGCCACTCCCCTGTGATGCAGAGGGGGTCATGAGAAGCAGCACACAATGTTTAAAATGACTTTTAGCCACCGACCCAAGCACTTGCCTCAGTGGCTAAAAGTATTGACCCGCAAATAAGTCGAGGGCCCCTTTTCTCAGCCCAAATTTAGGGCTGAAAAACTAGGCTTATATTCAAGTATATACAGTACTTCTCTTATTACTCAGTTAAGTTTGCCAATTAGAGCACTATCTCTTACCACTAAGCTAAAGCTTACCAATTAGAGCAATGCACATAGGTATACCAAAACACGTAGAAATGCATATTAATTTAGCCTTCCAATGTAACACCTCTTTAACTATATTTGGGGAATTTCTCCGCCACAAAGAAATGATGTAATCAGTTATGTTAATCAGCTATATTAGAATAGTTAATAAAAGGAGACCTCAGGAGACAAAAGGGAGGCTCCGCTGGTACGGACATCAGTGTGTGTGTGTGTGTGTGTGTGTGTGTGTGTGTGTTTCTTCTTCTTCAAAGCGCTTTCCCGATTAATCCTGCAGACGATGGGGTTGCCAGATAAATGCTGACAAATTTGCGGATAAAACCTGAACATTTGTGAAATACTTGGAGAGCTGATTCAAGACATCCTTGCATATCCTCACCCCAGTTTAAATCCAAGATGGATCCTGTTTGGGTCCTTTGAAACACAGGCTGCTCCTTCAACTGTGAAGATGAGATGCCCACATTTGTTAGCCCATCTGTCATTCCTGTGAAGTTTTTAATTTGCACCAGATTTCAAGGCTCCACTCTGGACCCAAGCTCGGAAGTTTCTACAACATTGTTGTCAGGTGTGTACCTCTGTATTTGTTCTTACTGGGATATTTAGTGTAAGAAATGGCTTGAATTTATAATGTCAAAACCACCTCTCCTTCTCTTTTGAATTATGTTCCTAAGCCCCTCATGCCACCCAGCCATGCATTTGCAGTGGCTAGATATAATTATTCTTAGCACCTCATAAATATGGTCTGTGAGAAAGCTACTGTGAAGTAGAATAACCAAGGAAGGCTAATAAAGTTAGAGGAACATTCCTGCTTTCTTTATGCTCCATTTTATTTGGGTGGAAATGACCAAAATCCCATCATTTCGGGGCTGACCTACTTTGGGGACCTCATGAGAAGGAGGATTCTTTGTAAAAAGACAACATGGGAAACGTGGAAAGCAGCAGGGAAGGAGGAAGACCAAATGCAAGATGAATTGACTCCCTAAAGAAAGCCACAAACTCCATTCTACAAGAGTTGAGCAGGGTCGCCATACATTGGAGGCAATGTGACGGCCCACAGCGGCAACAACATCATCTCACAAATCGTAGGTTGTTACTTCACGTCCTTCCTCGAGCCGAAGGGAACTTGCCTCCGTGTTGAAATCGGTTTTCAACACGGATCGAGAAGTGGATTGAAAAGATTCCCGAGCTCCAGGACGGGAATCTCTCACCCCGCTTGGAGCGCAGTTCAGGGGGCGTGGTCGGGGTGAACTCGGATTGACCCCACAAGGACGTGAGGTTCCGTTCCTTCGAACTCGGATTGACCCCACAAGGACGTGAGGTTCCATTCCTTCGAACTCGGATTGACCCCACAAGGACGTGAGGTTCCGTTCCTTCGAACCGGTCTCCAACGGGGCCGCTAACTGCATCGAGAGGGACGTGAAGTATCAGCCTTAGTGTGATATTTAAAACTAGAGTTGTGTACTGGCTGCAGACAAGTGCTGGGTTTAACGTGAATTGGTGACATTTGTGTCAGTTTGGGGGTCTTGGGAGAAGAGAGATAAATCCATATAAAAAAAGAATATTTTTTTAAAAAATAGAGCCTACAGAAAAATGTGCAGTGAACAAACTGTTTGAAGGCTCATCAGAAGATTCTGTTATCAAAAGTCCCTATGTTATGTCTTGTTCCCTTCTGGAATACCCTCCTTCTCTGCAGAGGCTTAGAGAGCATTTTCTCTGCTTGAGGCATCTGATCCATTTGCCTGACATCATTTGGCAGGGTTGTGGAATAAGGTTGCCTTGTTCTTGTGGGTCCCTGCGTGGTCGTGGTATATTGTGGGGGCCCTATGTGTAATCAGGTTACCACCAAGGGCTTCTCTAAGGAATGTACATTTGGGCACAGGAGGTCACAACCAGTGTGGCCTCTCCAGATGATGATGATGATGATGATGATGATGATGATGATGATGATGATGATGATGATAATAATAATAATAATAATAATAATAATAATAATAATAATAATAATAATAACTTTATTTTTATGCCGCCTTTCTCCCCAAAGGGGATAACATGGGAGATAACAATCTCCCATGACACTTGGAGAGAGAGAAAAGCGCCCCCCCAAACACTGATTCCACCCCTGCCGACCCCTGCTTATTCATTAATTAGAAATAAATAATTAAATATTTAGAAATAGAGATGGGCACGAATTTAAAAAATGGTGTTTCGTTTGTCATTTAGGGGGTCCGTTTCGTTTCCGTTTTTCGTGAATTTTTGCAAAAAAACGATTTTCGTTTTCGTTTGTTTCGTTATTGTTTTGTTACCATTTATTTTAATTTTTTGTGATTTTTTTAAAGCATTTACAGCAGTTCAATCTATTGTCATAATGAAAATGAAATGGCCGACAAAATGTCTGGTGTTTCTGTTCGTTTTGTTTCATTTTAGAGACAAAATTCGTTTGTCATTTTGTTGCGTAACAAAACCAAAAAACGAAAACGGAAACAAAAAATTGTTCGTTTCCTGTCCATCTCTAATTAGAAATAAATAATTAAATAATTAATAAAGGGGCTAACATCGATCTTCTCAAAGAGAAAGCAAGGTCATTCCCGTAATTTTTCTGCATCCTAGAGAAACAAGGAGTGGTAGGCAACCATTAAAACATGGTGGCAAGAACACCAAGGACCCAAATGCATTCATGAGAAGCAATGATTCTGTGAGTAGTTTTTGAGAGAATCCCCCACTCGTGTGATTTCATCTGTTCAAAGTCAGAAACATGTGGCCGAAATTGGAGGCGGTGACACAACCATTCCATGTCAGTAAAAACATGCTGGTGAGGAAGACGGGGGAAAGTTGTCATCTTTGGATACTTGCAAGGGAAGAGAAGGGTGTTTTTGCCACTACCGCACTTCCTTGAGCAGCCGCTTTTTATTTTGCAGCGCCTTATCTCCTCCCACGTTCACGTGGCCGCTACAGCGGTTTGGCAGTCTGCACTTCTGCAGTTGCTTAGCAATCGTCTTCCCCGTTCGCACTTGGCTGAAGCGCTTTAAACTACGACAGGGAAACGGCAGAAACGGGGGAGGGGGGGACCGAAAAAAGGCAGAGTAGTATGTCCACAAATATAACCACATCACTTTAAAAAGGGGTGCAGGAACCGATTTAAAAACACACCACCCCCAGTGGTCATCGCAAGAAAAACCGACACAATGGGCGTGGCCAAGGGGGCTCTTCAGAAAAGGCAATTTGAAAAGCGGGCAGTGATTTTTAAGTCAATTTGTCTTTAAGGAAAAGTGTGAGATATTAGTTAGTGAATATATGTATTAGACAGGATGTTCTATATATATTTGATATGTATTCAATTGATTTAAAGATGCAGTCTGTAAAAAGTGCAAAGTCACAGTGACTCAATGTATAGTTTTTCTAATGGAGTACAGATGTTAAGAATTAGCATAATGAATTTTGGCTGATGCAAGGGGTTGCAATAGCTATGAGGTAATGTCATTTATGATTGGACAGACATATGTATACAAATGTTCTGTAAATCACTGTTCATTGGGCCTTCCGTGAGATAGGCATCCACTTTGTTTCTCTGTCATATATTTTGTCAATTTAATGTATGCTGTTATGCTGTTATGCTGTTGAATTTTGTATAAATGTACTAATGTGACTTTTCCCTCTATGTTTTGTTGAACTTTGCATAAGTTCTGTGATGCTGTGATATATTTTTGTACAGTTTGTAATATAGCTGTTTGGTTTTAAGAAAACACTGTCTCTGGCTAACAATTTATTCAATAAGTATTGCTTCTGCTGGCTGATCAAATAGCACATAAGAACATAAGAACATAAGAAGAGCCATGCTGGATCAGGCCAAAGGCCTATCTAGTCCAGCTTCCTGTATATCACAGTGGCCCCACCAGATGCGTTTGGGAGCGCATGAGACTAGATATCTGTCTCCTGATACCACTCCCCTGCATCTGGCCCTTGAAGTACCCTGGTTTTAAGCCTGGAGATTACACATCTCCATCATGGTTTGTAACCTGTGATGGACTTTTCCTCCAGGAATCTGTACAATCCCCTTTTGAAGGCATCCAGGCCAGATGCCATCACCACATCCTGTGGCAGGGAGTTCCATAGACTAACAACGCGCTGGGTGAAAAAATATTTTCTTTTGTCGGTTCTTACTCTCCCAGCCCTCAATTTGAGTGTATGTCCCCTAGTTCTGGTATTTTGTGAGAGGGAGAAGAGCTTCCCTCTATCCACTTTACTCATGCCCTGCATTATTTTGTACGTCTCAGTCATATCCCCCCTCAGGTGCCTTTTTTCCAGACTAAAGAGCCCCAAATGTTTTAGCCTTTCCTCATAAGGGAGGTGCCCCAGCCCAGTAATCATTTTAGTCGCTCTCTTCTGCACCTTTTCCAGTTCCACTATGTCTTTCTTGAGATGCAGTGACCAGAATTGTACATAATACTCCAGGTGCAGCCTTACTATTGTTTTGTATAATGGCATTATAATGTTGGCTGTTTTATTTTCAATCCCCTTTTTGATAATCCCTAGCATGGAATTGGCCTTCTTCACCGCTGCCACACATTGGGGAGACACCTTCATGGAGCTGTCCACCAACACACCAAGATCTCTTTCCTGATCCGTCACGGATAACTCAGAGCCCATGAGTTGATAGATGAAGTTTGGATTTTTTGCCCCAATATGCATTACTTTACATTTGGCTACATTAAAACGCATTTGCCATTTTGTAGCCCATTCCCCCAGTTTGGAGAGATCCTTCTGGAGCTCTTCACAATCTTCTCTGGTTTTTTCCACACAGAAAAGTTTTGTGTCATCTGCAAACTTGGTCACCTCACTGCTTATCCCTGTCTCCAGGTCATTTATGGACAGATTGAAAAACACCGGTCTCAGGACAGATCCCTGGGGCACACCACTTTTCACCTCTCTCCATTGTGAAAATTTCCCATTGACACCTACTCTTTGTTTCCTGGATCTCAACCAGTTCTCAATCCATAAGAGGACCTGCCCTCTTATCCTCTGACTGTGCAATTTTCTCAGCAGCCTCTGGTGAGGGACTGTGTCAAAAGCCTTTTTAAAATCCAGATAGACCTTATCCACCGGTTCACCCAAATCCACATGCCTGATGACCTTTTCAAAAAATTCTAAAAGATTTGTCAGACAAGACTTGCCCTTGCAGAAGCCATGCTGATTTTCTCTCAGCAAGGTTTGTTCTTCTATGTGTTTTAAGATTTTCTCTTGGATGAGGCTTTCCACCATCTTCCCTGGGACAGATGTAAGGCTTACTGGCCTGTAGTTTCCCGGGTCCCCCTCCTTCCTTTTTTAAAAATTGGTGTGACATCTGCTATCCTCCAGTCCCACGGCACTGTGGCCGTTTTAAGAGACAAGTTGCATACTCTGACAAAAAGGCAGTTCAAATCTAAAGAGCGATAACCATCAGGGATGGCTTGATGGGGATGAAACCGAGGCTCTAACAATGCGGTGCGGGGGGGGGATGGATCTGAAGACCTTTTGTCATTTTCTTTGTTTTGCGATGTCACATGTGGGAATGTTCATGAAGCATTCAAGGGCTTGCTTGGCGTGTGGATAAAGGGTGAGGGATTTGTCCCAGGGGAAACATGCATCAAGGCAAAGTTTGGAGGGGAAAGGGTTCCCCCCCTTAAAGGTTTTTCAAAGAAAACGCAGGCAGTAAGACTTACACTCGCATTAGTTTTATCACTTCCGCCCGAGGAAACGCTCCACCGTTTTATACCCTAAATGTACAAGAGAGACAAGGGGAGGGGTTCCCCCCACTTTCAACAGACACAGGGATATACAGAGAAATCAGAACACAGCTGGGCAGGTGAGGTAAGCAAAATAAAATTGTGGGATAGGCATTCAACATAACGTCTCCTCGAAATCACTGCACGTGATGGGACGAGAAACACACAGAACGCAAGAGCAATCTCCAAAAATGACCCAGTGTCTGCTGCATCCAGTTTTCCATTCTTGGAATTTTGGAATTTCTTAGTTTCCCAGGGGCAATGGAGTGGGGAAATGCATCTTGTGAATGGACTCAAGTTGTAGTAAATGGCAAGAATGATCTTTTGCTTCCTATTTTTTCTTATTTTGGCACAAACCTGTTGAAATCGGCAATTTCTTCTAAAGGGAAGTGAAATGAAATGGAGTGGGCTTTTCTCCCTGACACCTTCATCTTTACGTGGTTTTCAAGATGGATAGAGGTCGGTGGCTTCAGTCTCTCACTATGGCAATGGAATTTGGAAGTTTGGGAGTTCAGTTCCCTACTTTTGCCTCCTTGGGAGGGTCTGGGGTCCCTTCCAAATCTGCAGTTCTTTTATTCTTATTCTTATTCTTATTCTTATTAACCACAAAGCATACTACGTTGGATTTTGTATTGCCAATCACTAGTCGAATGCTTCCCAAGTGTTTAGGACTACGTGATGTATCAGCGAATTATGCGAGCTGACCCCAGTAAGGCGGCTTTCTGCAGCTGACTGATGGTGACTTTGTCAACTCCAATTTCTTCTAAATACTTGCTTAGCTCTTTAGGCACCGCACCCAGCGTGCCGATGACCACTGGGACCACCAGTACCGGTTTATGCCAGAGTCTCTACTATCACCTGGTACAGCAACATCAATGATCCACACTTTGTTCTTCTCCACAATCACAATATCTGGGGTATTATGCTCCAAAACTCTGTCTATCTGTATCTGGAAGTCCCAAAGTAATTTTGCATGCTCATTTTCAATCACTTTTTCAGGCTTATGATCCCAACAGTTCTTTGCTATGGGCAGATGATAGTTCTGACACAAATTCCAGTGGACCATTTGAGTCACTACATTATGACGCTGTTTGTAATAATAATAATAATAATAATAATAATAATAATAATAATAATAATAATAATAATAATAATAATAATAATAATAATACCCCAGATATTGTGATTGTGGAGAAGAAAAAAGTGTGGATCATTGATGTTGCTATACGAGGAGATGGTAGAGTCACTGAGAAACAACTTGAAAAAATTACCCGATATCAGGATCTGAAAATTGAACTTCAGAGACTCTGGCATAAACCAGTACAAGTGGTCCCAGTGGTAATCGGCACACTGGGTGCGGTGCCCAAAGAGCTAAGCAAGTATTTAGAAGACATTGGAGTGGACAAAGTCACCATCAGTCAGCTGCAGAAAGCCACCTTACTGGGATCTGCTCGCATAATTTGCCGATACATCACTGAGTCCTAAACGCTTGGGAAGCGTTCGACTAGTGATTGGTAATATAAAATCCAGCGTAGATAGCTGTGTGGTTAAATAATAATAATAATAATAATAATAAT
This sequence comes from Phrynocephalus forsythii, assembly GCA_029282475.1. Lineage (NCBI taxonomy): Eukaryota > Metazoa > Chordata > Lepidosauria > Squamata > Agamidae > Phrynocephalus > Phrynocephalus forsythii. Next base: position 122,195,421 of record JAPFRF010000003.1, on the reverse strand, counting down.
AATAATAATAATAATAATAATAATAATAATAATAATAATAATAATAAAGAGCTCTGCTCATTGAATCCGACCAAGGTAAACTGATGGGAATTTAATTCAATTCATTTTCATAAGGTCCCACTGAAATCCAGACATTTATTTGGAAAGGGGATAGAACGGGAAAGGGGTGGAGGAAGGAGTCTAGGTTTGGCAAGTAGAGTGATGATATGCCCCATTGCCTCTCTTGATGAGACGCCTTGCACAGCTGAGTCTGTGATCTAGAGAGGCTTCCACTTATGTACATAAATGTTCAATTCATGAATATTCTTGAATATTTCCCAGTGATGCCTCCATTCATGGAAGGAAGGAAGGAAGGAAGGAAGGAAGGAAGGAAGGAAGCAAGGAAGCAAGGAAGCAAGGAAGCAAGGAATCTATTCACTGACCATTCTCCCATCTTTACATATTGTGATTTGATATACTCTGAATGAAAACACAGACTGAAGCACAATCTGGAAAAGGCAGATCCGTCCCCCCCCCCATTCTCTTTTGTGTATTTCCTGTGACTTCTGAGAAAACAAACCAAAATGAAATTCTTATTTTCCCTTAGATTCACAGACCGGGATGGAACAATGGTTGCTTTAGCTGATATCCTCTTTTCATTAAGGGCAAGTCTCAGTTTATTTCTAATTAGAAAAGCAAAGCAAAACACACTGCTTATATACTGCCCAATGCTGCTAATAACACTCTCTGGGCAGTTTTCAAATTAATTATCCAGGCATACCTATTACCTCTCCTCCTCCATCCCCACAAGTGAGCTGGGTACTCATTTTCATTTTATTAACCTCAGAAGGCTGGAAGGTGGAGTGAACCTTGAGGTGGCTACCTGGGAATGGGGTCTGGAGTGTGAGCAGAGTCTGGGCTGCAGGACTGCAGTTTAACTGCTGTGCCACAACATGTTCTATTTTACCAGGCCCTGCTCCATTCACACACAAAAATGCCCAGCTTGGGTTTTTTTTTGTTTGTTTTTGAGAGCAAGCAAGCAAGCAAGAGAGAGAGATACAGAGAAGAGAGAGAGAGAGAGAGAGAGAGAGAGAGAGAGAGAGAGAGAGAGAGAGAGAGAGATATTCCCCATCTCCATATTTCAGATTTTAAGGGTGCGCCTTTGCCTCTGCTTTTTTTAATATGTTTTATTTTAATTCTTGTTGACTGTTGGTCTCGTCTTTTATTGCTCTATTATGTATTTCTTGTCTGTATTTGCTGAATTGTTCAGCCATGTTCGCCGCCCAGAGTTCCCGTTGGGAAGATGGGCAGGATATAAATTCAATAATAAATAAATAAATATGGCTATAATGTGAGTGGCATTTTCAACACAGATTCTAGGTGCCACAAATGTTTATTCTTCTGCCCCCCCAGCCTTACCCCCACATGTGAAGGGCGGGGTCCTCTGAAAGGGGCCTTGGGTCTCACCTTGCTGTCTGTCGTTGGAGACTCCTTGTCCTTCTCTGCATGTTGCAGCTTCCGGTTCAGGTCCTGGAACATGTCTTGGTGCCGTTTTCTCGTGTGCATGATTTTCTGCAATAGGTAAGAAAGATGGAGGTCAAGGCCATTTGGGATGTGTGAGTCCCTCTAACAAGGATGATGGAGAAACAGGTGTGACCATTTTAAAAAGAGAGCACAAAGTAGAATCATAGAAGCATAGAATCCTAGAGTTGGAAGAGACCTTAAGGGCCATCTAGTCCAACCCCCTGCCATGCAGGAACACCCTATCACAGGACTCCCGACAGATGGAGTCAAACGCAAATGCAAGCTCAGATCCATGCAGTGTGAATTTTGCAGAAAATATGCCATTCAGAACATAGTCTCTCTCCTGGGCATGTATTTTTAAAGGTAACTTGTTCAAAATGTCAGATTTTTCTATCTTTTTCATGTGTTAGAGTTAAGGACTGCACTGGGTAACCAGTAGATGGACACACTCTGGAGATGTGTACATTTCTTCAGTCTGGAAAGTGGGTTCAAGAGAATTCACAAGAAGAAACCACAAAACTCTTACCTCAAAATCTAGTTCTGCATACCGGGATTTCCGCCTCTGAGGAATGAGAGAGAAATAAAGGTTACTGGCAACACTGATTTGTACCAGCCAAATTCTATAGGGCCAGCAATTCTATTGGCAATATGTAGGGGGCTTTATTGGAGACGCCTGCCATACAGCTGTTATAGGCTGATACTTCACGTCCATCTCAACACTGTTCGCGGTCCCACTTGGGACCGGTACGAAGCAATCTAACTGCACGGTCATTGCGGGATGAGGGAAGTTCATCCCGACCACACCCCCTGAACTGCAATTTAAGTGGGATGAGAGATTCCCCTCCATGGCCCCGGGAATCTGCTCGTCACGCTTCTCGTTCCGAGATGAGTGCCCGTGAGGTAAGGCTCGTCACACAACGTGCCATTCTCCATCTAGTGGCAGGAGTGTGAAGTACCATTCTCCAGTACATTCCCTATGGAGTCAGCAACACAGTGCAGAGAGATTAAAAGACAAATGCCTCAAATTTAGCTCCGTAACACATTGAAGGCAAGGCTTCGGAGAATCAAAATATCGAAAAACGGAAGGTCGGGCTGAAAAATAACAGAGAACAAAGGCATGGAATTTCACATCTCATCATGGAATGAGGATGTGCAGTAACAGTCATGCCAATATCATCCATCACGCCCGTGTGTACACGGGAACAGGGACAGAACCAGAAAAAGACCATGTGACTGTGACCAACATCAACATGTGACGAACTTCCTCCCGGAACGAGAATGGACGTGAAGTAACCGTCATAGACTAAGGATTAAAGCCAAACTCTTAAAAGCTAACCACACAGCAAGCTCTGCCTGAAGGACTATCCTTCATTCAATTTCATCTAAATCTCCCTTTTCTTTTATTTTTTTTTAAAAAATCAAGTTCTTTTGATCCCATTTATGAAGTAAATTTGTTGATTTGGATAAGTTCCTGTATAAAAATGAACCACAAAAATGCTCTCACTAGCGATGGGCATGAATTAAAAACAACAAATTGCAAAATATTTCCATTATTGCTAATTTGTTCATTCATATTTGTAAGGACTGATGGCCTAATGCAGGGGTGCCCAAACTTTTTGTAAGGACGGCCAGATTTGGTGGCTGAGAACATGTCAGGAGCTGGTTGCTCTCCGACCCTGCCACCCCACTGCAAGCCCCACCCACTGACCCCTTGCAACCCCACCCGCAGGAAGGAAGGCAGGAACCAAGGGGGGAGGGAGGGAGGTGGAAACCAAGAGAGTAAGGAAGGAAGGTGGGGAACAAGGAAGGGAGGGAGGGAGGTGGGGACCAAGGGAGGGAGGGAGGAAGGAAGGAAGGAAGGAAGGAAGGAAGGAAGGAAGGAAGGAAGGAAGGAAGGAAGGTGGGGACCAAGGGAGGGAGGGAGGTGGGGACCAAAGGAAGCACAGGGAGCCGTGGCCACAGGTCGCCCCTTGGAAGAGGTGATCTGTGCGACCTTGCACCCCCCCAAGCTCCCCAGCAGTGGCAACGGCTTGCCCGCCAGCCCACCCCAAAGCTTCTTGGCAGTGGCAGAGGCCCACTGGCCTGCCCACCCCCACACATTCCCCTGCGGTGCCGGTGGCGGCAGACCACCTGTCCACTGAGCCGCCCAAGCTTCCCAGCGGTGTCAGTGTTGGTGGAATATTATTTTTTGTGATTTTTGATTTGTTGATTCATAGGGCTATAAAACAACACTCATTGTACCTAAAGGCCCCAAATTGGCAGGAATGCTTCCCCTGACTGTTCTATAGAATCCCTCCAAGTTTGAGAAATATTGGATTTCTTGTTTCCATGTTATTTACCCCCAAAGAGCAGCCCTTAGGAAAGCAACGGTGGCCTTTGAGACAAAAGATGCCAGGCAATGAATTAAGATGTTCCGTACCAAAGTCTATGCTCTACCATGACCGATGTCTTCCTTACCTCAAGAGAACTCATGGAAAGGGTGGAGACAGCCTCATTCTTGGGCACAATTCCCGAGTTTCCGGACTCGCCTGCGTCACACAAGCTGTTGGGAATCTGTGAGGCACCAGATTTGCTGATCACTGGAGGTGATAGTTGTTGTTGTTGTGGTTGTGATGGTGGTGGTGGCGGCGGCGGTTGCTGAGGCTGCTGCTGCATCATGTGGGAAGGCTGGACCTCCCCGCAGCCCATCACCACCGGCTCCCTGGGAGGGCTCTTGATGACAAAACCCGGGTCGGTAGCCATGCTGAGGTGGATCAGCCGCGTCTGTGGCATCTGGTCAATGTTGATGCTGTATTTCGTTTCGTCCTTGGGGGGCGGAGGTGGGGGTGGCGGCTTTGGCCGCAAAGTGGAGGTGTTGCTGGGCAGGATGACGTAGCTGCTGTTGTCTATGGCTTGGTCGTGCGCCCGGGAGAGCTCCGAGTCCAGCTTTTTGAAGATGTCCCCGTCACAGATGTAGATGGACTTGGGAGGCTGGCTCTTGTCTTTCTTCAGCGTGAGGGTGTGGTTGCTGAAGTCGTTGAGGTTGATGGCCCCCAGGTAGTGCGGGGAACCTTGGAGGTGCATCTTGGAGACGTTGGCTGGAAGACTGTTGAAGTTGGACGAACCCTTCTGGTGGTTGAGCTTCACCTTCTCCTCGTCCTGCAGGGAAGGGCGCTTCAGGGTGCCCGTGATTGTCATGGTGCGACATGTGCTGATGTCTTTGTTGAGCACTAACAAGTCAGGGGAGGGGAAAGCAGAAGGGGGGGTCAGCAAAGGCACAACAGGAACCCCTCACAACACGACACTTTCATCACAATGGCACTGCTTAGACATATGCCCTCAAATTCCCCAGAGCACATAATGATATGGGCCCGGTTGCTCCACACAGGAATGGAAATTCATCCATGCACCAAAATGAGTGATTATTCTTTGAAAAGAGATGGTGTGGAGTCATGTTTAAATCCCCCCCTCCCGAAAGGCAGACAAATCCAGATGCTTACAGTGGAAACTGGGCATGGATTATTTATTTATTTATTTATTTATTTATTTATTTATTTATTTATTTATTTATTTTTATACCACCCGTCTTCCCAAAAGAACTCCGGGCAGTTAACAGAGAGGGCAAATCAAACCCGATAAAACAATACAACACTCAACACAAATAAAGGATGTAAGAAAAAAAAATGAGAATACAAAATATAAAACAGATGGACAAAGTAGTCAAAAGATCATTATTTATTTCCATGGATTTTTATGTCTATCATATGTCCCTGTGTATGAGACAGCCCTCACTGTTCCAACTCAAAATTACACTTTCGCAACTGCACAGTTCTGTCCTCGGCTTATTTCCATGTATAAGGCGACCCTGAGTTTTTAGTCTAACATTTTAAAACAAAAATACATACTTATACATGAGAAAATGTTTGTTTGTTTGTTTGTACATATTCCTCCTTCCCCTTTAAAGTCTTCTGCTTATATACCATACCACTTCAAGTAGTCTCTGGGTGGTTTACAGTTTTTAATTACAGTATGCAGGATACACATTTTAAAGGACCCACGGATGTTGGTTCAATATACAGTGTTTTTCAGCTAACACACGTGTAAGGGGGATCTGATGAAGTTTTGATGGGAAATTGGTAGTCACAGTGGTCCTCCACCCGTTCGCGGTTCAAATACTGCAGTCCTGCTATATCTCAGGACCGCAGTATATAAAAAAACCCCCTGTTTCAGACCTGTTTCAGGAATCCCATACTTAACCCAGGACTGGTACTGCCCCAAATGGGTCTGCAAGGGCCTTCTCGGGCCTTCTGGAGGCCCCCAAAGACTTTGAGAAGCATAAGTGACATTCATTAAACAGGAAGTGACTTGTGGATTGCTGAAAATAATTTCTGAGACCTCCGAGGGCCTGTTGGAGGCAATCCAGAAGCCACCTCCGGTTCACAGGGAGGCCCTTTTGGGGCCTCCAGAAGGCCAGGGAAGGCCCTCGCAGGCCCGTTCAGGACAGCACCAGGCTGGGGTTACAAGCGCCCTCAGCTTACCCCCCCCCCCGAGGCCCAACCTGACCTGCATCCGCATATCATGGATTTTCAATTATCGTGTGTCAGGTTGGGTCCCTAACCCCCACAATAGGTCGGGTGTCACTATACTAGGAACTGGTTGAGTTCATGGGCATGAGATTGAGAAAGTGACTGGGCATCCTCCCAAGGATGGAACCAGGATGCTGAAGCTCAGTGGCAACATGTCACCAAGGCATCCACTACACAAGTGTAAATCACCAACAGGACTCTTAGATTCCAGTGGCTCAGATTTATAGAATCGTAGAATCAAAGAGTTGGAAGAGACCTCAAGGGCCATCTAGTCCAACGCCCTGCCATGCAGGAACCCCATCACAATATTTCCGACAGATGGTTATCCAGCCTCTGCTTAAAAACCACCAAAGAAGGAGACTCCACCACCCTCTGTGGCAGCATATTCCACTGCCGAACAGCTCTAACTGTCATGAAGTTCTTCCTAATGTTCAAATGGAATCTCTTTTCCTGTAGTTTGAAACCACTGCCCCGAGTCCTAGTCTCTGAAGCCATGGAAATCAAACCTGTTCCCTCTTCAATATGACAACTTTTCAAATATTTAAACATAGCTATCATATCTCTTCTCAGCCTTCTTTTAGAAAGGCTAAACCTTCCCAGTTCCCTAAGCCGTTCCTCATAAGACATTTCCTCCAGACCTTCAACCATCCTGGTCGCCCTCCTCTGCACCCGCTCGAGGTTGTCAACATCCTTTTAAAATTGAGGCACACAGAACTGGACACAGTACTCCAGGTGGGGTCTGACCAGAGCAGAATAGAGTGGTAGTATCACTTCCTGTGATCTAGACATGATGGTTCTGTTGATGCAACCAAGAATCACATTGGCTTTCCTGGCCGCCGCATCACATTGCTGACTCATGTTCAGTTTGTGGTCCACCAACAAGTTTGCAAAGATTTTGCTACACAAATCTTTGCAGTGGGTGCAAAAGAGTTCCTTGACTGTTGAAGTGAAAGGGAAAAGGGAAACCTAGGAGACTTCTCCAGGTTTGGTCACAAGGAACAGAAAGTCTTTTGCGTGTCCTGCTTGCAACCTCCTTGCTTTTAAGTGCTTTGAGCTCCAAGGGAAAATAATACTGTAGGCACATATTATCAGCTGCAGTGAATTGAATAAACCCTGGAAGAAGCAGCAGTGACCCAAACACTAGGTACCCACTATTTCAAGGTACCAGTTATTTCATTTATTTCTCCCAAAGAACAGGGTAATCAAAGGAGATGGAATGAGAAGAACCAACATCATTTACTAAACAGAATCTTGGAGGACAATGCAGGAGACATGGATTCAAATTTCACTGTCAAGTGGCAATCACAAATGGCTCCTTGAACATCTCGGTTTGGGCAGTGCTACCTGGGACTAGATGGGAGTTGCAAGAAAAAACCATCTGGAGGTCCTCTTGTTGGGACGGTTTGATTTGGAGTGTGACCAAGGCATGGCAAACCATCATGTCTACCTGGAAAGAGCCTTATATTGCTCAAAAGTAGGAATTAAAAATATCCTAGGCAAAGATGTGAAAGCTCTCTTAGGGCCACCATAAATCAGAAGTGAGTTGATGGCATATCATCATCATCATCATCATCATCATCATCATCATCATCATCATCATCATCATCATCATCATCATCATCAACAACAACAACAACAACAACAACAACAACAACAACAACAACAACAACAGGAAAATTTGCCTTTGTGGCACTATGGCATTGGAACTGGATTGTTTCTTTGTAAACACAACCCCCACCACCACTGCCCTAAAGATCTCACTGTGAACATGGGGGCTGCTACAGAAGTGTTATCTGGACAAGCCAATCTATACTCCATCATTGATTCTTAGTAGGACAGTGTTGTGTCAGACTTGAGTAGCCATCTGGAACCAAGAGCCACTCTGACCAAATGAACTTTCAGCCAAGCCACCATTTTGTATCCTTGGCAATGCAATATACCCCATTCCGTGTGTGTGTGTGTGTGTGTGTGTGTGTGTGTGTGTGTGTGTGTGTGTGTGTGTGAGAGAGAGAGAGAGAGAGAGAGAGAGAGAGAGAGAGAGAGAGAGAGAGAGAGTATTTGCACATGGGGAGGAGCAATAAAGCTTGTCACAAGAAGTGGGGAGAAAAATCGAGGAAGTAGGGGAAACTCTCCCATCTTTGGGTCAACTGTTTTTTTTTTTTTTTTTGGGGGGGAGTGTGTCTCATTGGTGGCATCTAAAATGATTGGAAAAAAGAATAAAATAAAGAAGGAGCAAGAAAATCCACAGAGATGGAGAGAGGAAGATTTTGGGAAGAGGAGAAGAGGAGAGAAGATGGCATCAGACAGCAGAGCATCCAACCATACCAGAGGGTGCAACATGGAGATGGAATAAACAAATATGAAGAATTGCCAAAGGACACATGTCACCAGCCTCATTCCCTACCACTAATACTCCCTCCCTCCTACAAAACTGAGGAATCATTTTTGGTGGTTCACTCTCCATCTGGTTGGATCTGCTTGTGGGCTCCTCAGCCAGCAGTGTTGCTTGCCCAGAATGGAGGAAAGGGTCAATTTCCCTCCCTTGCCCTTTATCTCTCCCCCTCCCCCTTAAGTAGGGATGGAAAATATATTCACTAAATTCCTCATTCATCTGGGTTTGTCCCATCTCTGCAAGAAGAGCCTTGTGGCGCAGGGGTAAAACTGCTGCCCTGCAGCTATACCTGTGCTGATGATGGTGGGGTTGAGTTCCAGGTAGCCATCCTTCCAGCCTTCCAAGACTGGGAAAGTGAGTACCTAGCTCACTCCCCGGAAGGACTCCATAGCTAGCGCAAACTCTCTTGGCATCAGAAACTTGTTTCCTAGCATGGCTGTGTAACAAGATTAATATACTGGGAAGCATGGGTTCTGAAATGGGACAGAACAGATGGACACATGTGAAAATTCAAATGAGACACCGATTTCCCACCTGTAGGTGGGGACACAGACTCTCCTGCCCTCTACGTGGGCTTCCGGAACCCCCATCGCAGGACTCCCGACAGATGGGCATCCAGCCTCTGCTTAAAACCTCCAGAGAAGGAGAGTCCACCACCCTCCTTTGGGGCAGCATCTTCCACTGCCGAACAGCTCTAACCATCAGGAAGCTCTTCCTAATGGTTACATTGAATCTCTTTTCCTGCAGTTTGAAACCATTGCTCCGAGTCCTAGTCTCTGGAAAACAAACCAGTCTCCTCTCCAAATATTTAAACATAGCTATCATATCTCCCCTCAGTCTTCTTTCTGTAAGGCTAAACATTCCCACCTCCCTAAGCCATTCCTCATAGGACATTTCCTCCAGACCTTTCAATCATCCTGGTCGCCCTCCTCTGCACCTGCTCGAGGTTGTTGACATCCTTTTTAAAATTGAGGAGTGCAGAGCTGGACACAGCACTCCAGGTGGGGTCTGACCACAGCAGAATGTTCCATATTACCGACATGTTTTATGAGCAGAAATGAGCACATGATGTTAAATAAATAAATAAATAAATAAATAAATAAATGAATGAATAAATAAATAAATAAATGTAAAGCAGAGGTGCAGCAAATGTGTTCACTCACCAAGGAAATTTTAACCACCTCCCTGGCAACCCAGTGCGGACATGCTGATAAACAAGTATTTGGTACTGCTGATTGAAGCATCCATGAGAAAGACAGGACAATGGCATGTGGAAATGCAGAAAAGAAGAGAAGAGAAGGGAAGGGAAGGGAAGGGAACAGAAGGCAAGAGAAGAGAGGCAAAGAAAGGCAAGGCAAGGCAAGGCAAGGCAAGAGAAGAGAAGAGAAGAGAAGAAAAGGAATGGAAGGAAAGGGAACAGAAAGGAAAGGAAGAGAACAAAACAGAACAGAACAGAACAGAACAGAACAGAGAAACCCAGGAAGAAAAGGGAAAAAAATCTATAGACTTTGGGAGATCCTGGTTTGGAAGATTGGAATTCTATCCAGGGTCTGGGGGAGCCAGGCATGTTCTTGCATGGAGGAAGCAGGAGAGCAGGATTCAGGAGAAGCTCTTGCCCTGCTCACATGCACCAGCACACTTCTTTAGGTCTTTAGGGGTGCAGGAGAGCAGAGGGTTTCAGGAAGGGAGAGGCAGCCCAGAGAGTCATAAACTGTTGACAGTGCTACCGTAGTCAGCAAGCACAGAACTGGATCTACAGTGACCCCCCCGCCTATCGCGGGGGTTAGGGACCCGACCTGACCCGCGATAATTGAAAGTCCATGATATGCAGATGCAGGTTGGGTCGGGCCTGGGGGGGCCTAACTGGGGGCTCTTGTATTTACCCCCCAGCCTGGCGCTGCCCCGAACGGGCCTGCAAGGGCCTTCCCGGGCCTTCTGGAAGCACCAAAAGGGCCTCCCTGCAAACCGGAAATGACTACCGTTAGTCACTTCTGGATTTGCCAAAAATCATTTCTGAGGCCTCCGACAGGCTTAGAAAGGCCCTCAGATGATTTTTGGTGAACTGGAAGTGACTTCCAGTAAACCAGAAGTGCCTTCTGGTTCACAGGGAAGCCATTTTTGGACCTCCAGAAGGTCCGGGAAGGCCCTCGCAAGCCTGTTCGGAGCAGCGCCAGTCCTGGGGTAAGTAAGGGATGCCTGAAACAGGCCTTTCCCCCTTACCCCATGGGGACATTTTTTCATATGCTGCGGTCCCGCGATATAGTGGGACTGCAGTATATGAACTGCGAACTGGCGGGAGACCACCATACTTAAGCCAGGGAAGATACTGATGGTTTGTGCAAGGGTGCTGGTCCAGGACAGACATTTTGGGAAGAGCGAAGGAGGACAGGAGGAGACAAGTGATGATGAAGGAACTTGATTTCCCCATTGTCTCTTCAGGAACAGGCAAGGTTCAGAGAGAGGAATGCGAGAGATGGAGCAACTCACTTGAGGCATGCAGGCAGGTGGGTTTGAACTGCAACTCCTAAAATTCTAGGAGTCGCCGTTCAAAAGCACTAACCTGTATGTTTCTCGTGCTCATTCACCCAAAGCAAAATGATGAGCATTAGTACACACATTACGTTTGCATGATTTTACAGTGTTCAAATACCGCTGTGAAACATCAAAAATACAGATGAGATGAGGCAGTGGATATACAGCTGCGACTGAAGCTGCTCCTCCACAGCTGAGCAGCTCATATTTTAATTTTAAGCCAACTTTTACCCTGGTCCACAAATTGAGAGTGGTCAAACCGATTCATTTTGCCTGAAAGAATCGCGAATGTGCACACCATATGAACCTCCACTTCTCAAGGGCTGGGAACCTACTGCTTTTTTTTGTGTGTGAGGAGGAGGCCCAGAAGCCACCATATGAGGTGCTGATGGCGTTTTGGACACACAACTCGCCATGCGCTCTCGGTCGCAAGACCAGCACATGATTGGCAGCTTGTCCATGGGCCCTCACTGCTTCTGTGATTTCACTTCCACCCACAGTGAAAAGTGATGGGATTTCGGTTTACATCAGTGATGGCGAACCTTTTAGAGGCCGAGTGCCCAAACTGCGATTCAAAAGAAAACCCGCTTATTTTTCACATAGTGCCAGTACGGCAATTTAACCTGAATACGGCGGTACCCCGGGCTACAAATGATTCAGGTGCTATCCCTTTGGGAAAGCAAGGGGGACTGAAGAGCAGGCTTTTGAATTTCCCCACAGCTACAGCACCCTCGCTGTTTTGAGTCCTCCGAAAAGTCTCCATGCAAAGAGACGGGCGAAGGGGAGGCAGTGGTTTGTGGGCTCCTTTGTAGCCCCAGTTCACTCCCCATCTATGCCGCTCTGGATATCCTAAAAGTGGTGTGACTGGAGAGTAAACTGGGCCTACAAAGGAACCCACAAACTGCTCCCTCCCCTTTGCCTGGCTCCCTTCATGGAGCCATTTCGAGACCATCAAAATGGCTCCGCAAAGAGAACTGAGTGAAGGGGGCACCCAGAGCGGCGTGGCTGGAAATTAACCTGGGGATATAAACGGGCCCGCAAGCAGCTGGGTACGAATCAGGAGGAAAGAGTATCTTTTTGTGTGTGTTTCGTGTATCAGATAGATTAGAGGACTTGCATTTAAATGTTTTCTCTTGAGAAACACAGGTTTTATCCACCCCATCGGGTGACATTGGCGAAAGAGGCACTTGATCCTACCATGAGCTGAGGGGAAAGGTTTTATACCCATGAGCAAAGGCTTAGCATGCTGAGAATGGCAACAAGGAAATAAAGATTTGCCCAGGGTCCCCAAAAAGAAATGCAATTTGGGCCACCATTTTAAAATCCCTACCCTTCTATATGCAAAGAGGATGAAGAGAAACAGTATGCATGTCCTTCCCTGCAAAACTGAAAGCCGTCCACCTTCTACCTTCAAATTATATTGCGATGTAAAGTTATTCATCCGAGCATGGGGGGGAAAATACCTCTTTGGACTACAACTCCCAATGGCCTTGCTGGCTGGGGATTTTGGGAGATGTAGTACAAAACAGGAACATTTCTGAAGTTCTGAAGTCAACATGTCTGCCTCCGCCAGGTCTAAGCTACATTTAGGCACTGAACCTCCCTGTCTCTTGCACTGAATCTCAAACGGTTGGAGTTAGAGGAGTTTCTCAACGGGAGAAGGGAAGCAAGAAACAGCTCAGGCATGCAGGCTCTTTTAGGGACACAAATCGGGACACATTAATATAGATTGGAAAAAAATCAAATAAAGGTCAAGTTCAATCCCCAAACCAGGTCACTTGTTCAGTTCTCACCTGTAATGTGCTCACCTGATCTACACGCCATGTCCACGTCCTTCTCGAAATCAGTCTGAAAGACAGAGAAAGCAGAGGAAGGAGGGGGTCAGTGGGGCGGAAGCGGGAGGGTGGGCATGGGGTGGAGGAGAGCAGGTGGCCAACACTTCCAGTACTGTATAAATAGCCAGCAAATGAGGAAATATAGCAAATAGAAGCATTAGTTAGAAACAAAGGGGTCCCACGCGGCTAGATTTATTATGCAGTCCATGAGTAACTCAACTGATTCATTTTATGCTCCATAAGTTTTTATTTTATGTAAAATGATTCCATCCCACCTTTCTACACAAAAGGACCAAGGCAGTTTGCATAATAAAATAGGATTTAAATGCTAAAAAGAGGAGATATTCAAATATTAAGTTGTATTACTCGTATTTCTATTCAGAGATAATTTAATCAAGGCATAATTATTCCTTTTTTAGTATGATATATCTTACACTGGGCTACGAGTGGGTACGAATCAGGAGGAAAGAGTATCTTTTCGTGTGGGTTTCATGTATCAGATAGAATCATAGAATCATAGAGTTGGAAGACACCTCAAGGGCCATCCAGTCCAACCCCCTGCCATGCAGGAACCCCCATCACAGGACTCCCGACAGATGGCCATCCAGCCTCTGCTTAAAAACCTCCAAAGAAGGAGACTCCACCACCCTCCTTTGAGGCAGCATCTTCCACTGCTGGATGGCTCTAACCATCAGGAAGTTCTTCCTAATGGATTAGATGGCTTGTATTTAAAACTTTCACTTGAGAAACACTTGTTTTATCCACCCCATTGGGTAACGTTGGTGAAAGAGGCACTTGATCCTACCATGAGCTGAGCATGTCCGTTCTGGAATGACCCGCCAGAATCTCCATTCCCTTCTTCTTGGCGGTCCACCACACGGCATTTCACGGCATCCTGTACCTAGAAAAAGGTGTTGCATGAAAGAGAATCAGGGGGACATTTCAGGTTGAAAAACATCTGAGATCAGGTGGCTTCAGCTTTGGATTACATGCGCAGTCAACAGAACTAGTGGTGAAATACACAAAGAGGAAAGCAAACCACAGAAACAGAAAACGCAACTGGACAGTGAGAAAAGATCGTGTTTGATGACACCAGAAAGGATCTCTTTGCTGGGAGTGACCTCCCTTAGAGCAATTCTTCTGTCTGTTGAGGAATCACTCCAGCCCCCACCCCCCCCCAAATGGAGTAGTTCTGCAGCTGGACCAAAGAGATCCAATTCAGACATAGGAACTGCAATCTCCCATATGTTGTGTGATCACCAAGAAGAGTTCACACTACGCCCAGGCACAAGTGGTCCAAATGCATCCCACCTGATCACACCTAGACTCTCATTCTTTTCAAGTGAATGGCACTAGAAGGTCCAAAAACATATTGAATCTTCCAAGAATAAACATAGTGTCGGGTATAGATGGACTATTGAAATAAACGAGAATTGTCTGCCAAGACTCCCTTAAACCCCATCAACCTCCATAGGTCTAACATAAGTGCTATAAAATCTGTGTCCAATTCATTATTATTATTTACTTATTTAAATATTTTGAATGTTTTTATGCCGCCTTTCAACAAATTATCTTAGGTTACACATTAAAAGCTGGCAATGGCAAAAACCACCCAAAGTATCTTGATTCTCAAGATCATTGTGGTTTGGCCAAAATGTTCTTAAAGAGAAGGTATTACCCGCTTTAGGCTATTTAATTTCTTAACGGAGGAGGCTGCCCAGTTGAGTGAATAGGGAGTGACAAATCTCATTCTACAGTCCTTTTGCTGCTATTATAGTCATATTATAGCCCCATAGGGGACTCCTCTCCCGCGATTCATGAAATGTCTTTCTGAGTTGTAGGAAGGAGGAATAAATTTGTTGGATTTGCAAAACCCATTTCCCCGTGAAAATATCAATTTCCTGCCTCCCGAGGTTAGCCATGGCAGAAAATGGACCCTTGCTTCAGAGACCCATATATGTTCCAGTCTTGTAGTTGGTTGCGGTGAAGGGGGGAAAGACACCTGATACCATTTGAAAAATGCACACAACCGAAAATGAAGGTAGTTGTGAAAGGTCGCCAGGCGCTCATTCATCAAGTTGCATCAAAATGCGTTTAAATATGTTCATTACTTAAATGGATACCCAGAGAAAGTCATCAATTTCTCCGTGGGAAGAAAGCAAATGAAATCATCCTATCCTGTTCAAATCCTGGAAACATTTGGAGATTATCTGTTTGGTTTTTCGTTTTTGGTTGGTTGGTTTTGTTCTTGGGTTGACTGCAAAGAGACATGGGCCTAAATCTTACGGAGTTTTTGCGTTGGCGTAACACAACTGCCATAAAGCTTGTCACTTGATTTGATGGAAATACCACATGTTGCTGCTAAGGTCTCATCTTGGGGCAACTCGTTCATACGATTTACCTCAATTCCATTCCAATGGTGGATGCAGCTAATAGTGTTTTGAGCCCGCTTGGCTACAAAACGCACTTGCATGGATTCAGATGTGGTGGTGAGGGTTTGATCAAGCATCCCAATTCTTCCCCATAATTTAAAAAAATGACCATGACTTTATACCCTGGAATACTTAAAGTGGATCAGATCTCAGAGACACTCCACATATGCTTCCCCAACCAGTAAAGCTGCTTCTGTCACAGATTATGTGTTTTTATTATAACTTGCTGTTGTTTTCTTTTATTCTGCGGTAAAATGCCCAGAATGGTACATACACTACTGGGGCAGTATATAAATGTAAGAAATAAAAAAAATGCATCTGTATGATAATAAAGTGTGGTCTACTGCTGAGCAGGACACGTTATCCGTGTGGGTGAGGGCAGAAACAGATAGTACAGAAAGCCCACCATCAGGCAACAGATTTTTTTTAACCCAACATGTTGTTAGCCTGTGGAACTCCCTGCCACAGGAGGTGGTGATGGCATCTAGCCTGGATGCCTTCAAAAGGGATTGATTGGACAGATTCCTGGAGGAAAAGTCCATCACAGGTTATAAATCATGATGGAGATGTGTAATCTCCAGGCTTAAAACTGAGGTACTTCAAGGGCCAGATGCAGGGGAGTGGTATCTGGAGACAGAGATCTAGTCTCGTGCGTTCCCAGACACATCTGGTGGGGCCAGTGTGAGATACAGGAAGCTGGACCAAATGGGCCTTTGGCCTGATCCAGCATGACTCTGCTTAGGTTCTTAAATCCTGAAGGGCTGATTTTGTGCGCAAATGTTCACCCTTGTTTTTTGATCTGATTGGTCTTCAGAACTTAAGCACAGGGTTCCCACTAAAGCCTCGTTTCTCAGACATGGAAATCTGCCCAAATCACATCTCTCAGATACCCGTATGCTTTGAGCCTTCACACACATCTTCTCTAGAAGGGCTGTTTCTGCACTTGGTTTAGTGGTCCAGGTAGGGACACCTACCTCTCTTCTCAGGATGCAATGAACCATGACGATGACAAAGCCCTCCAAGG
Source organism: Phrynocephalus forsythii (assembly GCA_029282475.1). Classification (NCBI taxonomy): domain Eukaryota; kingdom Metazoa; phylum Chordata; class Lepidosauria; order Squamata; family Agamidae; genus Phrynocephalus; species Phrynocephalus forsythii. The sequence continues at coordinate 122,179,138 of JAPFRF010000003.1, read as the reverse complement.
AGTCAAAGACGGCAAACAGGATCTGGAAGAGGGCAGAGCGGCGGTCCGTGATGGCCAGCACAGCTGACATCCAAGTCAGGGCGAGGAGAGGTAGGACCACGCAGGAGCTCCAGAGAGATGCCCTGTTGGGAGCGAGGAGAAGAGAGAACATGACTTAGCTCTGCCACACCTCCCGTTGTCATGCTGTGGTCACTCAAGTGAGTGAGACCCACAGATTTCTTAATCACAAAGGGTTGCCAAAGGATTATTCTTAGTACAAGGCAGAATGATCCCCAGTTATTTCCGAGGTATGAATAAAATAAAAGTACAGGTACTTAGTAGTGGGGAAATAAATATATATATGGGTGTTCTATTCTTACCTAACCTAATTGCACCACTGCAGGCCACGTATGAGAACAAGATGTTCCCCTAGAATTTTTTTAAAGATCTACAGGGTCTGCAGATCACAGATGGTCCAGTGAGAACCAACAATGTATATTGTTGTGTCTCTCCACAGCTGTTTTGAAATCTTTTTTTTTTCATCTGGGGGAAATTGCACCCTAAACTTATTACAAATCCTGCACAGAATGCCATCGTTCCTACACAGGAATCATCTGGGTATGTCAGAAGGCACCCGAGACAATTCCTGAAAAGAATGACATCTTTTCCATGCAGGACTTCCTAAAAAGGGCATTTATTTGGACAGAACATGGTTGTTTCTGGCATGAAACAATAGGTGGAAAATGAAATGATAAATGATAAAAATGGGGTGGGGAGAGGAAATGAAGAAATCTCCTGATCCTGGAGGCAAATCTCAGTCGGCTGTCTCAGCAATGGCAAGAATTAGGAAACTGCTAGGGGAGGGAATGTAAGTGCTCCTTCCATCCCTAATAGAATGTTTTGCTTAATTCTGAGAGAGGGGAAGATAGAGAGGGATACAGGCCACTCCCCAGATGAGTAGGGCATCTTTGCATTCCTGCGCTATTAGTAAAAGCCAAACAAAACAATTCTTAGAACATGTTGAATTCTAAAGGTGTGCAGATTTATAAGTGGTGGTGGTGGTTTGGACCGGCACATCATTAGGCAGTTGTAGATTAAAGACATTCCCTGCGAAACGACAAAGGACCAACGCTGAGCTTCAGAGTTCTCACTAGTGAGAATGTCATCTCCTCTGACTTTTCTCCAGACTCCTAGGGTGGGATCCATTTTTAAGAGGTCCTGTGTCATGCTGGTTGAATATTCTGTACCCAAGACACTCAAAACTCAGGCTTGCCAAATGGGCAGCCATGGGCTACAAGAAACTTGCGTGTGGTGGCAGGAACATGGACATTTTGTGAGGCATTGTCCCTTAAGAAGTAGCCATAACACGGTCAACGTATGTGGCTACCAAACAGTCTCTTAATGAACTGAAGGTCATTGTTGTTATTGTCACCACCGCCACCACCATCCTAGAACTGCAGAAATGGAAGGGACACTTTGAATCATCGAGTCCAGCAGCCCCTCTGAAGGAATCCAACATCCAACCTCTGGTTCTGAAGCCATAGGCATAAAGCACTCAGCTATCCAGCAGTTCTACTAATGCAGACCAACATGGCCAAATGGTCTACTAATCTGACTACCTTAACAGAGAATAAGGCAAGTCTGGAAATATACCGCAGCAAATGGAGCAGGTGGAGTGCTGCTTTAGCCATTAATAAATCAAAATTGCATACAGTAGGACCCCCATATCCACTGATTCATTATCCACTGTTTCAGTTATCCATGGTTGGCACAGGAAAAAAAAAAATAATTCATCAGCAGCCACAAAGCAAGCTATTGTCACAGGGAGCAGCTGTAAAGCAAGCTACTGTCTCAAAACAGCAGTCATAATGCAAGCTACTGTCAGTAAACAGCAGTTTGGAGGTGGGTGGGCAGGCGTTCTCTCTTATCCATGGTTTTCCTTATCTATGGGAAGGCCTGGAACCAATCCCCAGTGGATACCAGGGTCCTACTGTATTCATAATTTAGCACTATTTTTTTCTGGTCCTGGATCATATATCTTTTGAGGCATACAATAGGACAACCATATCCATGGGGAATTGGTTCCACCTCCCCACGGATACTGAAATCCGTAGATAATAGTGAATGCTAAATATATTCTCAAGGGGAGAGAAAAAACCCAGAAAACATATTTTAACATTCATTACCAGAAGTGGTCACTAAAGGGTGACAGATACCATGCTATGCAAAATATTTTCAGACTGTGGATAAATGAATCCATGGATATGGGAGTCCTACTGTACATCCCCCCCTCTCTCTTTCTGGTAAGCAGAGGCACACTGGAAAGCCACCATAAGGGTCCACTCTGCTAATGCTGATAACGTAATAATAATAGTATGCCATCAAGTTAGTTGTGACTTATAATGACCTCTTCTAGGTCTTTCTAGGTAGAAAATGCACTGAAGTGGTTTACTGTTCTTTTCTTCTCGGATCTTAACAATATGTGCAGACATCGTTTTTGACTGATAGAGAACTATCTGAAAAGATGGTGTATATATTTTTAACGAGGATATGCATCCAATTCTCTATTTTTTGTTTTAAAAAGTCCAAATCCAAATCCCATCCTCCACCTCTTGTTCTCCAAGGTGGCATCCCCCCCCCATTCCTGCTTCCTCAATTCAACAGATTACCTTATAAGAACATAAGAACATAAGAAGAGCCATGCTGGATCAGGCCAAAAGCCCATCTAGTCCAGCTTCCTGTATCCCACAGCGGCCCCACCAGATGTGTTTGGGAGTGCATGAGACTAGATATCTGTCTCCTGATACCACTCTCCTGCATCTGGCCCTTGAAGTACCCTGGTTTAAACCCTGGAGGTTACACATCTCCATCATGGTTTGTAACCTGTGATGGACTTTTCCTCCAGGAATCTGTCCAATCCCCTTTTGAAGGCATCCAGGTCAGATGCCATCACCACATTGTGTGGCAGGGAGTTCCATAGACTTACAACGCGCTGGGTGAAAAAATATTTTCTTTTGTCAGTTCTTACTCTCCCAGCCCTCAATTTGAGTGTAACCCTAACCTTCCCCTTCAGTTTCTCTCTAACTAGTTTCCTCATCTGAGGGAAGTTTGCCCTTCGAAAATCAAGGGTTTTTATGTCTGATTTGGTTGACACTCTTCCTCCGACATGCATGGCAAAGGTAATAGCAGCATGGTCACTGTTCCCCAGAGGCTCAGTGACATTCACACCTCTGACCAGGTCCTGAGTATCACACAATATTAGATCCAGAGTTGCCTGTTCTCGGGTGGGCTCCGTGACAAGTTGCTCTAAGGCACAGTCATTCAGCAAGTCGAGAAACCCAGTTTCTCTTTCTTGCCCAGAGCTTGCATTGGCCCAGTCAATGTGGGGATAATTGAAGTCCCCCATGATTACTATCCTATCCCTTTTAGCCACTTCCATGATTTCTCTCCTCATTTCAAGGTCCCCCTCAAGTTTCTGATCTGGTGGACGATAGAATACTCCAACGATCACATCACTCCTTGGACCTGGTAGTTTAACCCACAGTGATTCTATGGTGACAATAAAGACATTGATAACATTGACTTAAGGACTAGTACAGGGATGGGAGAACAGGATCCAACCCAACAAAAAAAAAAGGAGAACAGAAACTACGCATAGGAGTGGGTGGAAGGAGGGAGAGATTAATGACACAGAAGCAGAGGCATGCTCCATGCAAGGAAGAAGAAAGAGTTAACCAGTCAGCGGTTGGTCTATGAGGTCAAATGATCTAACTCAATTTATTCTTATTTTATGCTTGAGTATTTTTACCCTGCCTTTCTCCTTGGAAAAGTACCCAAGGATAGGAAATAGATTACATATCTGCCCGTTCAAGGCATGAGCCCAAAAATCTTGGTGGGTCTCCTCCAGTAGCTTCTGCTATTAAGAGCTCATCCAGAACAGGCATAGAGCTCGCTATCTGGATCGCTTTGGCACCGGTTGGCTCAGATCAAATTGCAGCCTCCCTGTGCGTTTTGGGTCACAGCAGTGGATCTCAAACTTTTTCAACGTCTCTCTCCCCCGATTTACGGGCCATGGCTCCCTCCACCAGTATACTATGTGGGGTTTGGTGGGGGGAGAGAAAGGAGGGGGAGTGTGGCCCAAGTAGTATCTCTGCAGATCTCCCAGCACCCCAGGGCATGGTTTATGAACTACGAAATGACTGCTATCCATCTCACCCATTTTTAGAATGGTCTCCTTTTTTTCAAGGCACAACAGCCAAAGGGTTGTTGTTGTTTTCTTTGCTTTGTTTTGTGTGTGTGTGTTTTGCGGGGTATGATTGCTCCTTGCTATCCAATTCTGTAGCCTGAATGGAGAACTAATCAATATCAGTTGCATCATTGGACTCTCCAGTATGTTAGTTTCCTGGAGTATTCCAGTCACGTGACATCCAAACGAATAGTCAGAGCAATCCTTTGAGAATTAAATCACAGCTCGTCCTGTACTACCTTTGGAAGGTGGATCTTTACAACCAGAAAGCTGGCAGCATCTGCCATCCTTAAGTGCTAGAAATTTACAAATGAAGTGTATAGATGAAAGTGGCGGAGCTGGTTAAGTGGGCCTGAACTTTGACAGGAATTGGGAAATCTGGTCCTGGCTTTAATCTGAACTGTACAAGAAGCATAGATGATACTAAACCCTAAGTTCTTAGCTATCTCCTTCGAGGTTTGGGCTAAAATCCAGAGCAGATATAAAGCCTGGGAGTCACCAGGCTCAACCGGAGGAAGGATGGAAGATGCGAAGGAAACAGAAGAGGAGTAAAAAAAGGAGGAAGCTGGAAGGGATGGCAAAAGAGAGATGTGTTGCAGAGAATATTAGGGAAAGGATGCAGAGTGCCTTCAGGAAACATTGAAGTTGATCCTGGAGTTGGCAAAAGGAAATGTGAGGAGGGGTGAATGCATTCATCGTAGAAGGGGTGGATGCATTCATCATAGAAGGCGGGGGCAAGATATGAAGGGTCACAATGAGACATTTATCTTCTTGATTCAGGGCAAGAATCAAGCAGAGCACACCGAGGTGTTGCAGCAGATGGGGCCAAGAAGGATGGGTGTGTGTGCTATGGGTTGAAAGGCAAGCAGCAGCAGGACGTGGCAGAGGGAGGTGAAAAGGGAGAGAACACGAAGAATCATAGAGAGTCCTCAAGGCTTCACATCTTTCCAATGTGAGGAGAGGACAGTAGCACACAGGAAACGGAGACAGAGGGTCATCATGCCAAATTTTTGGTGGGAGAGCCAGGGTTTCGGTTAGGAGCAGTATGTGCAAGTGAGGATGCTGAAATAATTTATGGGAGAGAATTTGGGGCAAGAGTTCTCAGTGGCACAGAAATTGTATTGCAGCCTTTATGAAAAAAAATATATATGAATAGGTCTCTCTCTCTCCTCTCTCTCTCTCTCTCTCTCTCTCTCTCTCAAAATGAAAATAAAAATGAGTATTTTTGCAAGAAAAAATGGCTTGACTGCTACCTGCCAGACTAGTTCCCCAGCTATTCCCCCCTGGCTTTGCTCTCATCCATTACTCCCTACACCATAGCAGGTGATGGGAAAGCTCCTCCGGACTGTCACAGGGTGCTATCCTGGGCCTGAGAGACCATCAGTATTTTAAAAACAAGGATCATTTTACATCACATGGCCTTTATCAGCCATTGTGATGTGTCTTGTTTTTGAACTGTCCAGTTCTGTGTGCCTCAATTTAAAAAGGATGTTGACAACCTCGAGCAGGTCCAGAGGAGGGCGACCAGGATGGTTGAGGGTCTGGAGGAAATGTCTTATGAGAAATGGCTTAGGGAGCTGGGAATGTTTAACCTTTCAAAAAGAAGACTGAGGGGGATATGATAGTTATTTTTAAATATTTGAAAGGATGTCATATTGAAAAGGGAACAGATTTGTTTCCCATGGCTTCAGAGACTAGAACTCAGGGTAATGGTTTCAAACTACAGGAAAAGAGATTCCGTTTGAACATTAGGAGGAACTTCATGATGGTTAGAGCTGTTCGGCAGTGGAATATGGTGTCACAAAGGGTGGTGGAGTCTCCTTCCTTGGAGGTTTTTAAGCAGAGGCTGGATGGCCATCTGTCAGAAATATTGTGATGGGGGTTCCTGCATGGCAGGGGGCATGGACTGGATCGCCCTTGAGGTGTCTTCCAACTCTATGATTCTATGATTCTATGAACTTCGATAAGATTCGTGGACCATGGTATATGTGGCTCCTTAGGGAAAGTAACTGCATATGCCATAATCTCAGATGTTAAGGGCTTGATGCACACCAATGTGTGAACAGTTGTGGACGTGTTCACAAGAGCATAGGAGGATGTTCAGGCTGCCCAATGGTGACATCTCTGTGTGGAACAAGCTACATAGAATCACAGAATCATGAGTTTGGAAGGGGCCTCTAAGGTCACCCAAGCCAGGAATCGAAATCAAAGGAGATCAGCCAGGTGGTTGTCTAGATTTCTCTTGAATGCCTCGTGTTGGATCACTCACCGTCTCTTATGGTAACTGGTTCTATTGTCATACTGCTCTAAGAGTTAGGAAGTTTTTCCTGATATTCAACTGAACTCTGATTTCCTGTGGCTTGAGGCCATTGTTACATGTCCTATACTCTGGTCTGATCAAGAACAGATCCTGCCCTTCCTCTGTAGGGATGGCCTTTCAAGTATTTGGAGAGTTCACTCCTATCTGCCCTCAGTATCCTTTTCTCAAGGCTAAACTTGCCTAGATATTCCATCTTTCCTCTTACAACTTGGTTTCCAGACCCCTGATCACCCATGTTGCCCCCCTCTGAACTTGTTTCAATTTGCTGGCACCCTTCTTGAAATGTCCAGAACTACATACAGTCCTGTATGTAGTCCAGAACTATATACAGGACTCAAGATGAGGCTTCACCAGTGTGCAACAGAAGGGAAACGTTACCCTTGAGGGATTTGGAGGCTATATTCTATTGAAACAGCATTTTTTAGCCATAAAAAAGTGGTCTGAGACACATTTAATCCAAGGTGTGATGCACCGCGGAGATCTTGATAGATCACCATCAGAAACCTGCATTACTTCTGTCTCATTTAGCTATAACTTGTATTCCTCCCTACAATCCTTAATAAGAACATAAGAACATAAGAAGAGCCATGCTGGATGAGGCCAACGGCCCATCTAGTCCAGCTTCCTGTATCTCACAGTGGCCCCACCAGATGCCTCTGGGAGAACACGAGTCTAGATCTCTGTCTCCTGATACCACTCTCCTGCATCTGGCCCTTGAAATATTGAGGCTCTCATACCATGCTTTCCCTATCACAGGCTGTGTAAGGATCCATAGCTGCAAACACGTGACTTTTCCCACTCGATGGAAATGACCCAGATACCTGCATCAACCAAGAGTGGCATCCTTCATAGCTAAAATGGCCTTATACAGAGGAATCATTGATTCAAGCCAAGGGTATGATTTCTTCACTGTTTTAGGCAATGCCATTGCCGTTTGAAAGGTTTTGTCAGCCCTTTACCTCCGACTAATCTCGCTCAGTTTGAAAGGGAGACACGGGCAATGTTTGTTCAAGTGGAGAAACCGGGAGAAATCATTGTTCAATGAATGGTGGGATGAGGTGTTCTTCTTTGTATAACTGTCACAAAGAGGTTGAGGTACAAATGTAAACGTCTCGTGCATCAGACAAAAACCTCTTCCATGTTCTGCCAGATCCTTGACGCGGGGTTCTCGGGGATGGGGACTCGAGCTGTGGAACTCCCTGTCGAGTTAGACTTAAGTTGCATCTGTGACTCAACTTGGACTTGACTTGTCTTTTTTTAAATGATCCAGAGGTTAATCGCAACTCAGAAACCCACCCTCTCCCTTTCTTTCTGGGGGAAAGAGTTTGGTTTTTAAAAAGGACTTGGGACTTCTACCCAAAGACTCAGACTTGGGACTTGCATATGAAGACTTGGCACCATTCCTGCCTATTCTTCAGGGAAAGAAACCCATGAGGGAAATGTCATGAGATGATATTTAGGATGGGGTGGAGGGTTCATGGAGATGAGGAGATAACCTTTCCCAGCAATAAGGGGAAGTGGAAACACCCCAAAAGGAGAATATCAGAAGAGCCATGCTGGATCAGACCAAAGGCCCATCTAGTCCAGCTTCCTGTATCTCACAGTGGCCCTACCAGGTGCATCTGGGAGTGCACGAGACTGCATATCTGTCTCCTGCTACCACTCCTCTGTATCTGTCCCTTGAAGTACCCTGGTTTTAAGCCTGGAGATGACACATCTCCATCATGGTTTTTAACCTGTGGTGGACTTTTCCACCAAGAATCTGTCCAATCCCCTTTTGAAGGCATCCCGGCCAGGTGCCACCACATCCTGTGGCAGGTAGTTCCACAGGCTAACAACACACTGGGTGAAAAAATATTTTCTTTTGTCTGTTCCCACTCTCCCAGCCCTCCATTTGAGTGGATGTCCCCTAGTTCTGGTATTCTGTGAGAGGGAGAAGAGCGTCCCTCTATCCACTCGTAAGAGATTCTAAGAGTGTCCAGAGAATCTGTCTGAAATGTGGCCACAATTTCTGCCTCTTTCCTTGGGGGAAAGACAACATTCTGGAAGCCAGAGGGCAAGGCGGGGCATTGCCTTTGCTGGCAGGTACAACTGACATGCCCCTCTGGCACATCAGCGAAACTCTTGAAGCTTGTTGCCTCAAAATAAGTTCTGAACAGCAGGGCGTGGGTGGCTTCTAGATTTGGACCATACGGGAGGACCTCTCGGGAAACCTAAAGCCATCTGGGTGGGGACCAAGGAGAGAACAGGGGGCAGTGAAAGAGCTGGGTGGGAGGAATCACAACGAGGTGCAGCAAAGGAACACGGCAGAGGATGCTTGGAACTAAAAGGAGGAAATCATCATACTAAAAAAAAAAAAAAAGGAGAAAGGAAGGAAGTTGAAATTAGAGGAACTAACATGGCGTTACTGGTGGCTGTGGCCGACACTTCAGCGGAAGAAACCACTCCACACTTGGAACATTTGAGCGTGATGCCGTAAAGAGGCACTGCCATCTGACTGCAATTGAAATTAAAAGACTGAAACGAAACAAAACACTTTGCTCGTGAACACAAATGAAAAAGGGCAGAGTGGGCGGGGGGAGGAGAGGAAGAAAGAAAGAAAGAAAGAAAGAACGAAAGAAAGAAAGAACAAAAGAAAGAAAGAAAAAGCAGGAAAGGGAGCAGAATATTTAACCAAAGAAAAGGGGAGTGGCACAAAATGAAACCCCAACCAAAGACACCCATCGTTTGAAAAAAAAAAAGAGAAGGTGGGGAGGGGAAGTATCAGAAAGGAGAGGGTTAACACTCTCAGCAACTCCATTCTAGGGGGAGGGAACCAAGAGCCTCCCCAACCACCCCCCCCATGAAAAATTAAGGGTTGTGTCAAAGTCACAGAGGGGTTAGACAGAACTGTGTTGGAAAGGACGGACCGGTAAGAATCTGAATTTTCTAGGTTGTGTGCAGGTGTAGTGTTGGACTCTGGAACTGCCATTATGGCACTGATGGCGAGGAGACCTCGGAGGAAGAACGTGCATCAAAGATGAGCTGGAGGCAGTCAGTGGGGCTCATGTTGGCCACGCCCTTTGGGATGTGTTGCCACCACACTCCCCACCTCAACACCTGAGGGTTCTTTTGAGGGTTATCTTGGTCCATTCTTCATATGTAAAAACAAATGTTTGTCATACATGAAAGGAGAGCCCGTCATTAGCTCTGACATGGCCAGAGATTCCATGACCACCACCCCAGAGAATATGCACATTTGTTGGAGTACTTGGTGGTGTTTTATGGCGCGCGCGCGCACACACACACACACACACACACACACACACACACACACACACACACACACACACACACACACACACACACACACACACACACAATACATATTCCAATACATGAAGGGTATTAGAAAGGAAAGGGGCTTTGATTTATTCTCAGTTGCATCTGAGGGTATGACAAGAATCAATGGGTGGAAATTCATTGGAGGGAGAGCCAACCAGGAAATCAGGAGAAATTTACTGATGGCGAGGCCCATTAAACAGTGGAACAGTTGGCCTCCCAATGTTGTGGGTGCCCCATTTGCTGGAGGTTTTCAAGAAGAGACTGGACAGCCATCTGTCCGGGATGGTAGGAGGTCTCCTGCCTTGGGAACGGAGTTGGACTAGAAGACCTCCAAGGTCCCTTCCAACCCTACGAGGATTCTGTGATTCTTCTGTGACATTCTTTCATGGAACCACAGAGTTATTGAGTCAGAAGGGGCCTGCAAGGTCATTGTATCTGACCCTCTGCTCAAGGCAGGAATATTACTGCTCATAAAGGGCAACTCATGCTGTGGATCCTGTTAATATGGAAGGCGTTGAATCTTTCAGTTTCGCAGGTGAGAAAAAGGAAAGATGGTGAAGAGAAGATGAAAAAAAAGAGAGGGGAAGAAAGCAAGTAGGGATGGGCAGGAAACAAAAAATGAAATGCTGTTTCCTCATTTCGTTACATAAAAAACAAAACAAAACGAAATGAGGAAGCAGCATTTTGTTATAGACAAAACAAAACGGTAGTTTTTCCATTGAAATGAACCATTTCATTCTATCATTTTTGGGCTCCTTCTGAGCTGTCAATGGCTGGACCCTTTAAATCTGGCCCAGATGTTACCAGGAGGACCCTCTGGTACCAAATGGGCCAGGTTTAAAGGGGTTCAGCCATTGACAGCTTGGCAGGAGCCCTCAGAAAAAGGTTGGGTAGGGAGCGCGATCATGCAGAACTGCCTACCCAACTGTTTTCAGAGGGCTCCTGTCCAGCTGTCATTGCTGGAGCCCTTTAAACCTGGCCCAGGCGGCACCAGGGGAATCACCCTGGTGCCAACTGGGCCAATTTTAAAGGGGTCCAGCTGGTAACAGCTCAGCAAAACCCCTTTAAAATGGCTTCCAGAGTCCTGGGCATCAAATATGGTGCCTCTAGGACCCAGGGAAGCCATTTTGTTTTGTTTCATTTCTTTTGTACAATTTTTTTTAATTTTTTTTTAAGAAACGAAAGAAAACAAAGCAGAGGATGAGCAAGAAATGAAATGAAACATTATTTTTCTGTTTCATGCCCATCCCTAAAAGGAAGCCCTCTGTCTGTCTGTCTCTAATGGCCTCAAAACCCTTGTAGTCTAATATATCATTCTGCTTCTCCTTTTAATGGAATTTCATTGGACTTTGCTCTGCCCATCGCAAACCTGCTCAACTCACTTTCGTTCAAATGATGTGTGAAGATATGCACGCATATGCACTCTCCCCCTTTCCAACACAGTTTGGGAAACCTCAGGGTGAGCTTCCCCTTGTATCTAACCCAGGTGACCCAAACTGACACAACCCTCAGTCCAGGCATGTCCAAACTTCAGCCCTCCTGATGTTTTGGACCACAGCTCCCAGAATTCTAAGCTTAGACTGCCAATGACAAAGGACTGTGGGAGTTGTGGTCCAACACATCTGGAGGGCCAAAGTTTGGACATCCCTGCCTTAGTCCTTCAGGAAGTTGGGCACGTTCAACAAGTAACACATTTCAAACAGGTCACGGAACCAGCAGACCCACTCGACACGGAGAACACACCGATGAAAGCATTTCACAGGCAACAAAAGAGATTAACAGAAGAAGCAAGCAGGGGGAGAGGAGACGAGAAGCAGCGTACCCCCCCACATTTGCCAAAACATTTTCTGTTTCCAGAGAGCTTTGAACACAGCCGATAACCAGCTGGAGGAGGAATGAGTGCAAGTAATTTTTTTTTCTGTTGTAGTAAGAGAATAACTCCCAATGAAGCAGTTCAATGTCTGTGTGGTTTGATTCTGGATTCAGCATGCTCTGCAGAGATTTGCTAAGTAGGAGCACCCAAGGTGACCAGTTCCATTTTATCATTCTTTCATGCATCATCACAACCCTTAGTCCTCCAGGCAGTTGGGCAATGTTAAGCACCATGGCTGAGCAATTTTTCCTCAGTGGAAGTGTCTTGATGTTTTGACACACACCTTTGTGTTGTTCTTTTTGAAACCAAGGTCATCATTTCTCAACTGGTCAGACCCCACCTGGAGGACTGTGTCCAGTTCTGTGCGCCTCAGTTTAAAAAGGATGTTGACAACCTTGAGCAGGTCCAGAGGAGGGCGACCAGGATGGTTGAGGGTCTGGAGGAAATGTCTTATGAGCAACAGCTTTAGGGAACTGGGAATGTTTAGCCTCTCTAAACGAAGGCTGGGGGGGGATATGATAGCTATGTTTAAATATTTGAAAGGATGTCATATTGAAAGGGAACAAGTTTGTTTTCCATGGCTTCAGAGACTAGGACTCGGGGCAATGGTTTCAAACTACAGGAAAAGAGATTCTATTTAAACATTAGGAAGAACTTCATGGTGGTTAGAGCTGTTTGGCAGTGGTAGATGCTGCCATGGAGGGTGGTGGAGTCTCCTTCTTTGGAGGTTTTTAAACAGAGGCTGGATGGCCATCTGTCAGAAATATTGTGATGGGGTTCCTGCATGGCAGGGGGTTGGACTGGATGGCCCTTGATGTCTCTTCCAACTCTATGCTTCTATGATTCTATGATTTTGATTTGTGTGGAGGGGGAGGGGTTAGAGTAGGGTGAATTTCTGGCAAAGAATTAACTTCACTGAAGCTCTCCTCTTTCCTTTTGAGCTGATAAATGCTCTCTTAATTTTCCAATCAAAAATAAAACAAAAATGTGCTGAGGGTACTGGCACTACAGCATGGGAGTAGGTGGTGACGCAACAAATGATGTGGCATCACACCAGTGGACCATTGCAACTTGGATAAACTCCTGCATGTTTGCTATATCCTCCAATGCCTACACCCCATCCTTCTTTTTTCATCACCCAGCAGAATTGAACCAGATTTGGGTTTAATCTCATCCTTTCCAAAGTTCATTCCAGCATGAGTTTATACAAACTGAATGGCCTAGTTTTAAGCAGTGTGGCGTGGTGGCCAAGAAAGCCAACGTGATTCTTGGTTGCATCAACAGAAGCATAGTGTCTAGATCAAGGGAAGTGATTGTACCACTCTATTCTGCTCTGGTCAGACCCCAGGGGTTGCTAATTCCCTAGAGGATAGGATGAAAATCCAAAAGGATTTTGACAGATTAGAGTGCTGGGCCAAAGCTAACGGAATGAGTATCGACAAAGGGAAATGTAGGGTGCTGCATCTAGGTAAAAAGAATGAGTTGGACAGATATAGGATGGGAGACACCTGGCTGGAAAATAGTGCCTGTGAAAGGGATCTGGGAGATTTGGTGGACCACATATTGAACATGAGTCAGCAATGTGACATGGCAGCCAGAAAAGCCAATGTGATTCTTGGTTGCATCAACAGAACCATAGTGTGTATATCAAGGGAAGTGATCGTACCAATTTATTCTGCTCTGGTCAGACCCCACCTGGTGTACTTTGTGCAGTTCTGCGCACCTCAATTAAAAAACCATGTTGACAACCTCAAATGGGTTCAGAGAAGGGCAACCGAGATGGTTAAAGGTATGGAACCAATGACTTATGAGGAGCGGTTTGGGGAGCTGGGAATATTTAGCCTTACAAAAAGAAGGCTGAGAGGGGATACAGCAACTATAAATATTTGAAAGGATGTCATATTGAAGAGGGAACAGGTTTATTTCCTATGAATTCAGATATTAGGACTTATGGTTTCTAACTACAGGAAAAGAGATTCCATTTGAACCTTGGGAAGAATTTCCTGACAGAGCTGTCCAGCACTGGAATATGCTGCCATGGAAGGTGGTGGAGTCTCCTTCTTTGGAAGTTTTTAAGCAGAGGCTGGATGGCCATCTGTCAGGAGTCCTTTGATGGGGTTGGACTGTATGGCCCTGGAGGTCTCTTCCAACTCTTTGATTCTATGACTCTATGACTTAGTCAGGTGTTGCAATTTGACAATGTATATTCATCTTGTTGACTGTACGGAAGGACCATTCCCCCCCACCCCATATCTTCAGGAACTGTATTCACAGTTTCACTCATTTGTGACCTGAAAATATAACAAATATTAAAAGGAATAAAACATCTAGAAAAATTATTTTCACATGTAATTTCAGAACCAGAAGGTAGAAGGAGCCAGAGACTGTTATGAATATTTGTTAGTGAAGAATAAATAGCATGGTTTCTTCCACCCTCTAGTGGTCATTTTCTGGTAATACATGTGAAAATGGTTTTGTCTGATTTCCAATCCCCACCACACCCCAATTTTACTATATATATAGTGTTCAATGTTGTCTGTAGTTTTCAGTATCCATTGAGAGTTTGGAACCAATCACCACTAGGTATGGGAGTCCTACTTATGATCCTTTAGCAGACCACACAAAGAGGAGATACTCTCTTTTCTCCATCAAAAGAGGAGAGAAAAAATAAGCTTCAATGACTGGTTTCATTTCCCTTTTCCCAATTGGCCTTTTTGCAGGATCGGTCATATTTTCATCCTCCTCTCTTGGCTGGTTACCTAGTGTGGCCTTTTAGCATCCGTTTTTACCCGTTTTGCTTAGAGGAATGATTGATATAAGGCATACCCTGCCCGTTCCTTCAGTTTCTTATCTGTTATTCCATCTTTGGATACAAGTTTGTTAAACACCAGAATACCAATAACCATGTTCACCTGTTGGGAGAGAAACAACAGACAAGTTGGTTTGAAAAGCCCACATGGGTCAACTTCAGAAACAATCATATAGGAGTCTTCCCTTGCAATGCATTTTCCCATTGGTCCGTTTCACCCATGTGGGGTGGAGGGCAATCAGTAGGACTTTGACCATGGAGCCACAGAGATCTGGATTGCTACCACAACATCTCTGGAGTCCCCATGCCATTTGCATGGTGAGTGGTTGGCGTGTGAAAAAGCAGAGGCTGGACTGAAACCCATGTTCTACAAGAGGCTCGACAAATACAGGAAGGCCCTGCTTGGCACTCAGCACTTGTTCCAAGAAAAGGGAGGACTAATTAGAGATAGGCACAAAATGGAAAAATTGTGTTTCGTTTCATTTCTTTAGCATTTTTGTTTTGTTTTGTTTGTAATGGATTTTTAAAGTAGCTTTGTTATCAAATGAAACAAAATGAAACAAAACACTATGCTCCCCTGGGTCCTAGAGGCACCAAAATGGCAGAGGAGCTTCATCAAGCTCTTTCCTGTAAACCCCCCAAATTTGGAAAGGTTTGGGGGGGGGTCAGGGGCTGAGGTAGTAAGGTGCAAAGGGGTGCCCTAGAGAAAATTCTTTCTAATTGGATTCGGAAACCAAGACATGGGTGAGCGATTAGTGCCTCTGTGGCTTGGCTTCCAATCCAAATCCAATTAGAAAGAATTTTTCCTAGGGGCACCCCCTTTGGAACTGACCTCCAAACCTTTCCAAATTTCAGGGGCTTATCTAGAATTGCTCCCCTTCCATTTCCTCTAGGATGAATGTTTCATCTTGGGGGGTGGGGGGAATGGTGTCTTACGTGATGTTACCTACGTGTCGTTACCTAACAAAACCTGTCATTATCTAACAAAACAACGAAATAGCATTTTGCTTTTCATTTCGTGACCTTGAATCTCTATACATGACCCCTAAACTCCGCAGCAAATGGCTGCAAACTCCGGACCTTACAAGTGTTTTCCCACCAGCTCCGGAGTTTGCAGGAAATTAAGTGCGACCCCACCCACCTAAGCGCGACCCAGCTGCACCTTCTTGTCCCTGCTTGAGGTGGGTGAAAATCCCCAGGTCCGGATTTAATCTGGTCAGTGCAGGGCTCTCCTGGCTTCTGCTTGTGTTTTTTTTGCCTCCCGCCCCTTTAAGAGAAGAGGTGGGAGGAAAAAAAGCAAGCAGAAGAGAAATGGAAGAGAAACCGGGAAGCTCCTCCAGGTGAGCTGCATTTTTTCCTCTCTTTCTCTGGTGGGGAGGAAGGAAGAGCAACGAACCCCTAAGATCTTTGGTCCGAATTTAAGGGGCCAGCGGATCTTAGGGGTCGTGTGAAAAGGCCCCTTGTCTAGTACTAATGGGATCAGTGCCCTACAGAATCTTCTTCAGAAGCCAGCACAGAGCAAGTAAGTTGGGCAACAGCTGTCCCAGAGGTCTTGCCTACATCTATGAGGGACAACAGGTTCCAGACCAGGCCTCAGGCCTCCAGGATACCTATCCTACCTGCTTTATGGAGACAGAGTTCTTGTTGCGCTTATCAAAATGGCTGTGCTTCTCTTTCCTCCCCCTTTTTTGCTATCTTGGGCCTGCCCACAAAAGCTCCATTTGGTTAACACACCAACATGTGGTAGACTTATCATCTAAGCCTCAAAATCTATTGCCCTGTGTATTTATCCACACCTTATAAGGAAACACGTACAATAAAACCTTCATGGTTTCCAAAGGATGGGCGTGAAAGGGTCTGATGAATATGACAAAGAAGGAGTAGGTGGTTGTCTAGAGTTTTCTTGAATGCCTCCAGCATTGGAGCACTCGCCATTTTTGTTAAGTAACTGATTCCATTTTTGCACTGCTCTAACGGTTAAAATGTTTATCCTGATAATCAGCTGAAATCCTTTCAAGAAGAGGTTCCCAGCCTCAGGTCCCCAGATGTTCTTGGACTTCAGCTCTCAGAAATCTTGGCCAGCACAACTAGGACTGAAGGTTCCTTCTGAGGTATACACCCACAAGTTGGAACCCCAGGAAAGTGCCCTTAATAGCAACTGTCTTTGGGAAATCCAGACTTCACCAAACCTGGAAGAACTGCAGAGAGTCAGAGGGAGAGTCCCTGCAAATGTGGTGTCTCTTGCTGCCTCGAGGGCCATTTTAATGCCCAAGGAATTGACAAATTAAAAATTGCTAAAAATTTATCAATTTGTAATTGTTAGCGATATCGATTCATACAAATACAAATGAACAAATTGGTGGGTTTTGAATGCATTTTGCCATTCATTTTTTCTATTTGTGCCCACTTCTATTCTTGATCCTCATAGGAAGAAAGTACCACTTAAGTAGCCAGGTGGGCTGGGAGCTTCCCTGCAATTTTGTGATGGAAACAGGATTCATTAACACCTGAATAGTATTAATACAAAGCAGTCAGCAGGATTGGGTATCTGATACACACACACACACACACACATACAAGTTTTTTTACATTATGCTATGTCATATATTGTGTCCTAGGGATGGGTTTATCAGATTTCATGGATTTGTTGTTGTTGTTGTTGTTGTTGTTGTTGTTGTTGTTGTTGTTGTTGTTGTTGTTGTTGTTGTGTCATTACAGTTGTGACTGACTATTCATGACCCCATGTCCATGGAGTTATCTTAGCAGGAATACTGGAGTGACTTGCCAGTTCCTACTCCATTTCATGGATTAAACACCCCATAATTCTCCATTCTGGAAGTTCTACCTGACAAACAAACATCTTATAAATACTTAGATGTGTCTCATCAGGTAGAAGGGTTTTAACTGGGAGGCTCCAGGGCCCAGCTAGGCTTCACTCTACAACAGTGGTTCTCAGCCTTCCAATTGCCGCAACCCTTTAATACAGTTCCTCATGTGGTGGTGACCCCTTGCCCTGCTCGGAAGAGGCCACAAGCCCCCTTTGTCAGACCATTGCTGCAGGTGCCTAGAGAACTTCCCTCTACAGGCACCCTCAGCCAATCGCAGCCTCCAGTGCCATTGACTGACATCCCCTACAACCTATCAAGCTGTAACTCACTCTTCCCTCCCCTTTCTCCCTTCCTCCTCCAGACCCAAGCCTTTTGTGCCTTTTTCTTCACTGGCTCATGGCGACCCCTGTGAAACGGTCATTCAACCCCCAAAGGGGTCCCGACCCCCAGGTTGGGAACTCCTACTCTACAGACATACACTTTCAGAAAGAAAGCTCCTAGATAGCAATGGAGCAGGAATAGCTGAGACTTGAAGCCTACTGCTTATATACTACCATAAGAACATAAGAACATAAGAAGAGCCAGGTCAGGCCAAAGGCCCATCTGTCCAGCCTCAAAGCAGAGTTTGAAGTAGATATCTGTCTCCTATATACTACCCTGCAGTGCTGGTTTAAATCATTACACATCTCCATCATGGTTTTAACGTGATGGACTTTTCCTCTAGGAATCTGTCCAATCCCCTTTTGAAGGCATCCAGGCCAGGCTAGGCACCCTGCAGTTGCCCTCCAGCAAGCTGGGCATGCAGTTAACCAACCATGGAAGAATGGAAGGTTGAATCTACCTTGAATCAGCTACCTGAGCTCACTGGGACTGAACTCCGATTTTGAACAGAGTCTTGGCTGCAGTACTGCAGTTTAACCCATGCATCACGAGACTCCTGGAAGCTTTCCAGTTGGCGCCTTTCACCCAGGTGACCTGCATTTGGACACCTGTAAGGTGTTTGTCAGTACAATTTCCTAAATGAAGAATTTTGAGATCTATAGTCCAAGAAATAAAAAAATTCAATTTTTTAACATTTTACCTAGACATAGAGAGGAAGAGGGGAAGGAGACACTGAGTGTTGGTCTCAGCCCATGGACAATTAAGAGGAGAATAAACATATCATCACTCCAGGAATTTCTTTGCAATGGGGAGATCTTGTGGCTTTTCATGGTACCCAAAACATCATTTACGGATTTCAGACCTTTGCTTCTGGATTACACTTCATCCACTGGCAATAATTTAATTGTCCACTGATGCTAACGTGATCAGGATCAGTACAGTACACCTAGCATCAATCTTTCTGTTTCTTTTCCATTCTTAATTACAATATATATATTTTTAAAAAATAAGTGGAACTAGAAACATGGGAAGACACACATGGGAAGGGGGGTGATCTTAAAAGTGGTGTCAAATACCAAAACGACAGCGGCTGCAGGTCCCACGAAGGCATAAAGCAACCCTCCTTCCAAGGACAGCCAACAGCTGGGAAAGAAAGAGAAAAACAGGAGAGGTGAGAGTGTGGGCATCAAGAAGGGAAAGTATGATGCATCCATTGCACAACGAAAATATTTTTATTTGTTCGTATGTCTGTTTTTTTAAATGTTGAAACAATGAGCAGGTCTCAAATTCTTTTCACAAATTCACGTGGAACAAATATAAATCATTGTATCAGTTTCTTTATGTGAGTTTGAAGCTCCAGTTCCCGTTTCACAGATGCTTTCCACCCTCTTGAACTCATATCCCTTTTTAGAAAGAAACTCTGTTCCTGAGGGAGAGAGAGGGAGGGAGGGAGAGAGAGAGAGAGAGAGAGAGAGAGAGAGAGAGAGAGAGAGAGAGAGAGAGAGAGATTGAGGGAGAGAAGTATCTTCTGAAGTTGTATTTGAGTCTGTGGAAGACTAGATTTCTAAGGACCTGGTCACACAAGGGAAATATTCTCTAGTTATCCCCCTGTCCAATCGTTGTTTTTCCCTTGGTCACATGATGCTGAGTTGAGATCGAAACATTTCTCCAGCTGGTGGTATAACTGCAGAACATTTCCTCCTCACTGGGAGGGTTGTGTTATTTTGTACCCTTGTGCGTTCCTCATCAAGATTGTTTGGGGTCAACAATCTGACCCACTTCTTTTCAGAATCAAAGCCAAACGATAGTCATGCTAATTAAAAAAAATGTTATTTTTCACAGTGTACTTTTTTGTTCTTTTTCGCAGCATAGATATTTTATGTTATTTTTTGCAGCTATACATTCACAGTTATACATTTATCAATACATTGATAAGCGGCAATGGGAGGGGTGATCACCATTACTCCTTGGCTAATTTATTATTATTATTATTATTATTATTATTATTATTATTATTATTATTATTATTATTATTATTATTATTATTATTATTATGTGATGCAACAAAACATTGGTATACCAATGTCATTGTTATTGCATTATTGCCATTATTTACTACACAGATATTGTGCGATGCAGGAGCAGCCATCACAACAGAGGACACTGTCCAAAACAGAAACTCCTTTCCAATATATGGATGTATATATCAGTGCAGGCAGATGGGCAGAGACAGTGGCAGACTCCTGGCAGGGAAGCAGGGCACGCTGTGGTCCACCACTCAACCAATATCTGGAAGTTGAGTCATGGCTACTGGACTTCTTTTTTGAGAGATAGAAACGTTTCGCTGTTCATCCCAACAGCTTCACCGATGAAGCTGTTTGGATGAACAGTGAAACATTTCTATCTCTCAAAAAAGAAGTCCAGTAGCCATGACTCAACTTCCAGATAAACTCACCTGGATGACTGAGAATCTTCACAGACACTCAACTAATAGCTGCTGCCTGCACAGAGGCCGCGGGCTTGGGTTCCCTGCCAGGAGCTTGCCACTGTCTGCCACTGGGGGTCCCGCCTGGCATGGAGGAGATGGAGGTGGCAGGATCAAGTAGGCAGAGGTGACTTGGGCAGCAGGAAGCGATTGGGGGTGGTATCTCATTTTGCTGAAACAAAATAAAATGCCAAGCGGAAAACGCTTCAGTACAGTGGTCCCCCACTCTTTCGCGGTTCATATACTGTGGTCCCGCTATATCGCAGGACCGCAGTATATGAAAAAAGGCCCCCTAGGGTAAGGGGGGAAAGTCCTCTTTCAAGCCTCCCATATTTGCCCCAGGACTGGAGCTGCCCCAAACAGGCCTAGGAGGGACTTCCTGTGCCTTCTGGAGGCCCCAAAACGGCCTCCCTGTGAACCGGCAGTGACTTCCGGATTGCTGAAAATCATTTCTGAGGCCTCCGAGGGACTTTCTAGGACTGTCGGAGGCCTCAGAAATGATTTCCGGTTTACTGGAAGTCACTTCCTTTTCGCAGGGAGGCCGTTTAGGGCCTACAGAAGGCCTGGGAAAGCTCTCACAGGCTCATTCATGGTAGGGCCAGGCTGGGGGTAAGTACAAGAGCCCCCAGCTAGTCCTCCCAGGCCTGACTCGACCTGCATCCGCATATCGTGGATTTTCAATTATCGCAGGTCAGGTCAGGTCCCTAACCCCCGCAATAGGTGGGGGATCACTGTACTTCACTTTGCTTTGCCAAAATGAGATTCCCAAACTGATTCATGAACTGAACCAGCCCAGTTTGTTGGTTTTTCTGGTTCGTGCTTCGACTCATGCTCACCTCTGCTCTGCATTTATCCAATGGCTTTGTGCAATATTTCAGGTAAAAAGGCTGCACCCGAGAAAAATGAAACCCACCTACTCCTCACAGGGACATCTTGTTCCATGTGCCTACACAGTAATGTGTGGATTGCCTTCTCTGTTACAAGCTTTAACTGTTGGCTCTGTCTGATTCTGTGATGTTTACAAGCCACCCCAAGCCACGGCTGAAGCTGACAAATCTGTGTAGGCATGTGAAAAATCCTTGCAACTAGAGATGGGCACGACTCAAAAAAATGGTGTTTCGTTTGTCGTTTGTCGTTTAGGGGGTCCGTTTCGGTTCGTTTCGTGAATTTTTTGCAAAAAAATTCATTTTCATTTCGTTACGTAACGAAATGAAAAAACAAAAATGAAAAATTGCTGTTTTGTTAGCATTCATTACAGTTCAATGTATTTGCCGCAACAAAAACGAAACACACGACAAAATTTCTGTTGTTTCGTTTCGTTTCATTTTGGAGAAAAAATCATTTTTCATTTCGTTACGTAACAAAATAAAAAACAAAAACAAAAATGGAAAATTGCTCGTTTCGTGCCCATCTCTACTTGCAACATTTCTCATTTTCAGGAGAGACAGGTTGCCTCAACCCATCAGGACAACCTGTCAAGAACATGCTGATCCTTGAGAGATGTCCCACCTCCAGCACGAGAACGAGACAAGGAGCCCTTTTATCATTTGGTTCTTGCAATGTGAACAGAAGGTCTACGCACAAACCCAACCTTTCTCTGTTGGGAAGCCAACAGACAAAGGCATGACAGGCATAGAACCACAGGCTGGTTGATCGAAAAGATGCGACCAACTCATCCAGTGCCTCTCATCTTTAGAAATCCATAACAGTCAAGAAACAGCAATATCATTCTATGCAGTTGGGGCACCTTATGGGGAAATTGTTCCTGCAAATGTAAGAATTGTAACTTAGGCTGCCAGAATATATCTTGTCAAGTCAGTGGTGAGAGGGGAGGGAGAGAGCGAGTGAGCGAAGAGAGAGAGAGAGAGAGAGAGAGAGAGAGAGAGAGAGAGAGAGATTTAAGAGAACTCACTAGTTCATGGTGCTGTACCCCTTAGCTTTCGTGAACCCCACGGAGATAGCAACCACCAAGGCAGGCAGTCCTGAAGGGAGGATATTAAAAGAAAAGATTTTTTTTTTAAAAAAAGAAAGCATAATTTGTAAAAGATATTTCATCTACATCAAAGCACATAATTGCTTTCTATCAGATCAAGAAATCCCTTTGGGCAACAAAGTGGAAAACGGGGAGGTGCCCAGCAAAAGGAAATTGGAGCGATAAAAACACTTCAGTATGTCATAACAGCAAAAGGCACAAATTATGTAAACAGAAGTTCAGATAGAAAATGTGAAAAAGGTGAAAAAAAAAACTATTTTGGCCATTATACACAATTGGAAAGGGTATAGAGCCAGCTTTGCAAAAAGCATTACATAAAACAAACAGAGTTCACTTTTCAGATTGTTGACAAAAACTAAAATAAGGCACTGTTTAGAATAATATAAATAAGAAGGCTACACAAACTATGTTTTTCTGCATTTTTCCTTTTCAATATCTACATTTCGGGGGGGGGGAGAAACCCATTTCTTCCCTATGTTTCCATTTTTAACTAATAATGAAGGCGCACTCTCAGGCCTCTGTCATCATCGTCATCATCATCATCATCATTTCTGTTTCTTCCATCAAATCTTCCCTGCGGTTCAACCACCGTGCCCTGAGGCACAAAACATTCTCCCTGCATGCTGACCATAGGAATACTGATAGAATTTTGCCAGTAAAAATGGGGAAGGGAATCAGTTTCACTTCATTTTTGAAGCATTTGGTAAATTTCATTAAGTTGTGCATTTTGGAGGAGATAACCTGAATTAAAGAAAATGAGTAAAGTCAGCTTGTCTGATTTCATTCATTCATTCATTCATTCATTCATTCATAACAGTGTTCCATAAAGGAAGAAAGGAAGGTCAGTCTTGATGGCTGGTATTCTTTGCAGAGGCCTTTATTCATTCACATTTTACAGAGACACTCAGTCGTGGGATCTCCTTGTTCAGGTTTTCATTGTGCATGTTTGAGCCAGAGGTTCACAAGCAGGTATGTGGTCTGAGAGGGAGGTCTTCTAATTTCTAGAATAAGGAGCAGCACCTACATTTCAGAAGTGTGGGATGCCTAAACCACTGGGGTGGGGAAAGGACCTCAGGATGGAAATCTTTGCCTGCTATATTTTTTTCCTGGAGGCAATAAAACATTCTGATTTTTTTTCGCTCCACCAGATCAGATTATGAGAAATTTCCTATGCTTCTCATATTTTAAGATTTTTTTTTTGCAAAAAAATGCTTCATTTTCCATACATACCCCCCAACTTATATTTTGCATTAATACCCAAGGTTTGTAACATGAAGACTTTTTGAACATCTTCTGGCCAATGAAAAAGTACCGGCCTTATTCGTCTTGTACAGAAACGAAACATCTCTCAGTGGTTTACACTCTTCTTGATGTCTCCTGATTTCACATTTCATAAATAAATAACAATAGTCATGTGCCATCCAGTCAATCCTGACGTACGGTAACCCTTGCCAAGGTCGTCTAGGTATGGAATAGTTAAAAGTGGCTTCCCATTCCCTTCTTCTGGGACTCTGCAGCTTGCCCAAGGCCACCCAGGCTGGCTTTTCTTCTAGAAGGCAGAGTGGGGAATTGAACTCCCAACCTCTGACTTCACAGCTAGAGAGTTAAACCACTGAGTTATTTGTCCAGCTACTTTTCCTCAGAGATTCAGAAATCTGAATGTGTTAATTACATTCTCACACTGACTGGTCCAAGTGACCAGCCCAAGGCCCCTTCCTCTCCCCTGTCAATGATTCCCCACTTAGATAAGGCTTCCCTACCCCAGGGATTCATCAGCTACATGACCCCTGGAAAATAGTCCTGTCTCCACCCCCTATGGTGTTCTTTACCACACCTAACACAAGCCCCAGTCCTGCCTGGCAGGGCAGTCTGAGCATGCTTGAACCCAATCCATGTGTGGTGTAGCTCGTATCGCTACACCCCAGTTCTATCCGTCTTTTCTCATCCACCTGTTCACTTGAGGAAATCTTGAGCCGTAGAGATGGGCACGAAACAAACAATTTTTCGTTTCTGTTTTTGTTTTTTTGTTTCATTATGCAACAAAATGACAAACGAATTTTGTCTCCAAAATGAAACAAAATGAACAGAAACACTGGAAATTTTGTCGTGCGTTTCGTTTTCGTTACGGCAATACAGTGAATTGCTTTAAAAAATCACAAAAATCACAAAAAATTGAAATAAATGGTAATGAAACGGTAACAAATGAACGAAAACAAAAACAATTTTTTTTGCAAAAATTCACGAAAAACGGAAACAAACCAAAACGGACCCCCTAAACACCATTTTTTTTATTTGTGCCCATCTCTATTGAGCCGGTCGTAAGGCTCATTTTCTGAAAGCACAAAGGTTTTTATCTTCCTCAATGGGAGGGTATATCCTATTAAAGACAAGTGGGATTCCCTCTGTCCGCCCGGGCTTAGCTGCCCTCATTACCAACACAAGGGGATTTGAGTTGCTTTGTGGGAAAAGATATGGCTTTTGATTCTGCTTAAGGGTGGTCTTACATATAATTCCCAGCCATGGAAAGAGCCTCTGTGGTCATTTGAGGTGACCAGCAGAATGAGAAGTGTGTGTGTTGTGTCGTTGCAGTCATGACCGACACTTCATGACCCCATGTCCATGGAGTTTTCTTGGCAGGAATACTGGAGTGGCCTGCCAGTTCCTACTCCAGGCGGCTACAGCACCTGGTATTCCCTGGTGGTCTCCCATCCAAGTACTAGCCAGGCCTGACCCTGCTTAGCTGCCGAAATCAGGCGAGATCGGATGTGCTTAGGGCATCTAGGCAGCTCACAGAATGAGAAGTAAGTCGATTTAATAATGGAGGCAAGAAGGTGTATCCTGGGTCAGGCCAAATTCACAAGTCTGAAGTGGGGGGAAAGTGGTAGAGTACCTTAATGATATTCTGGGATATTCCGAGATCTGCACCCCACAAAAGTACTTTTTTTCTCCCAGCTCTGAAAAATTGTCATGGCATTCGCTTTTGTACATAGCAGTCCACTGCATGCGATATTGCTGTCAAGATGTGAAATATTGTGTGTATAGAGAGGTAAAAACAATTAAGGGGAATTTGGGGAAAGGAGCCCTAAAAATGAACATGCTTTAAAAATGAGGTTTAAGTGACAGTTTACTAAAGGCATTGTAAAACAATTAACCACCTTTCCACCTGAGCAAGTTCAGTCACTATAAAGCAGTGATGGTGAACCTTCAGCACTCCAGATGTTTTGGACCACAACTCCCACAGTCCTTTGTCATTGGCAATCTAGGCTTGGAATTCTGTGAGTTGTGGTCCAAAATGTCTGGAGTGCTGAAGGTTCGCCACCACTGCTATAGAGTATTCTCCCACCACGTTGCGATTCAAATATTGCGGTCCCATTATATCGTGGATTTACTGGGATTACAGGTGTGGGCAAGCTCCAAAGGCCCAGTGCATGGCCTGGAATTCACTTCTGGTCCACCGGAAGCCACTTCGGGGCCCTGAATGAGTCTGGGAAGACTGCCGGAGGCCAGTTGCGGGCAGTACCATGCCTGCGGTGAATACAGAAGGTCTCACACAGGCCTGCCAGTCCCGGTCCGACTCGCAGATGAAGGTGTCCATATATCTCAGATTTTCCTTTATTGTGGGTGGGTCGGAAACCTAATTTCTGTGATAGATGGGGGAGGGCTGTACCAGAAAACTCCTAGAAGTTTAACGTGTTTTACAGATGATAACAAAGCATTTAAAAAGAGAGAGAATTGAAAGCATATTAAAATAAGTTAAATGCATTTATGTTGCAATGTGTTACTATGACTAGGACCTATAACTCGCAGGTCCTATTACAGTGACGCCCTGCCTATTGCAGGGGTTAGGGACCCGACCCAACCCGCTATCATTGAAAATCCACAATCTGCAGATGCAGATCGGGTCGGGCCTGGGGGGGCTAGCTGGGGCCCCTTGTGCTTACCCCTAGCCTGGCACTGCCACAAACGGGCCTGCGAGGGCCTTCCTGGGCCTTCTTGGAGCCCCAAAAAGACCTCCCTGTGAACCAGAAGTGACTTCCGGTAAACCAGAAGTGACTTCTGGATCGCCGAAAATCATTTCTGAGGCCTCCGACAGGCGTAGAAAGGCCCTTGAAGGCCAGTTTGGAGCAGCTTCAGTCCTGGGAGGGTAAGTACAGGAGGCCTGAAACAGGCCTTACCCCCTTACCCCAGGGGGCTTTTTTCATATATTTCAGTCCTGCAATATTGTGGGGACCGCAGTATATGAACCGCAAAGAGGCGCAGGACCACTGTACTTGCATTTTCTGTAGCTCTGGTGTTCCAGTACCTTGTTGTAAACCTGATGAGAAGGAGTATTTTGTCATTCAAGACAAAAGCTGAATTATGAAATTGGCTGTAGCAAAAGGATACTAAAAAGGAAAAAGAACCTGAAATGCTGCTCGTCTACCACCATCTCCCCTTCTAAGGCTGGCCCATGACATTTAAGGACTTGGAGGGTAAGATGGAAAGAACCATGCCCGTTATATGCTCAAAAATCCACAAGGCTGAAAAATAAATCTTAGTGTGCAACTACAATTACAAATAATGTGAATTTACCCAGGTTTCTCCACCATTGCCCCTCTGCCAACGGGGATTCTACTCTCTCTTTTTATAGATGCATTTGCAATTGGTTCAGGTGATGTGATCACTTGAGATGATATGCAGGTGCTTCTAGTCATTTTTTTTTCCTGAACAAATTCCACCCAGCTAAAGCAAGAATGGAAGAGGCAGGGCAGCCAAGAAACTAGCTGTCATTTGAATCCCCTCCCTTCCAAATCTGGCACTTGCATCTGCTTGTTTTCCTTTCCCCATTCTCTTCCTTCCTTCCTTCCTTTCTTCCTTCCTTCCTTCCTTCCTTCCTTCCTTCCTTCCTTCCATTTGATTGACTGATTGATTGACTGATTGATAAACCACAAAACCATCTGGCCAAGAGGCTATTTTGGGTGGTTGACAACGTTATAAAATACAAAACAGTACAATGCGAATAAATAAAATCCTAAAAACAGAACTCAAATCACATTAAATTAAATCAGAATAATAATAGCATAAACTATAACATATAAGCACATAACGATTCAAAAAAACAAAAATAAAGCCAAACCAAACAAAAAGTACAAGGACCACCATGTGTAAATAAAATCATAATGTCAGAGATACATAAATAGGCAGCAGAGAATGAAAAAAGATAGAACAATAGGTCTGTAAGGCATGGTGTCCTAGGAATAAGACGGTTACTTCACGTCATTTCTTGTTCTGTGACTAGTTTTTGTACCGTGACAGCATTGGTCGCAATCACATAGATTTGTCCCTGTTTAGTCCCTGTTTCTGTTTTCTCAAGGTTGTGATAACTGGTCTTGTGACAACTGTTACTTCATGGTCTTGTTCCGTGACAAATTCTGAATTTGTCTTGCTTTCTTAACCCTTTTTTTTAAATATCAAAAATAAAACTTTTTCAATATTTCGATTTACTGGTCTTCCAGGATTTACACATCAATGCTACAGAATTGTCAGTACTTTTTTTAAATAAACATTTGTGCTGCATCTTGTTTCCCATAGGGAAACTAATGTTGAATGCTGCTTCAGCCGCTGACCACTAGGTGGACACTGGTTGTTGCATGACACTTGTTACTACATGGTCCCTTGTCTGGGAACATGAACTGGGAACAAACCGTGACAAGAGAATACTCCAACCCAGCACCAGGTACAGTATTGTCACTCTCTGATCCCGCTCCGGGGATGGGGTCGAGACAAATTTCAGCTGTTGTGCAACAGACGTGAAGTAATTTTTTTTTGTACTGGTCCAAAGGGCAACACTTACAGAGACAAAATGGACGTGAAGTAACCTCCATCAAAGGGGAGAAATAGGAGTAGAGGTGGACGTGTCCACCAAACATTACATTAAAATATGAAAGTTCGTCTTTAAGGTACCATGTTTTATATCTTTTGTTTTGTGTCTTTTGTGTCTTTTGTTTTGTTTTGTTTTTCTTTGATTTTTGCCAGCAAAGAGAGAGAGGAGGATGTAATGCCATAGTGCCTCATGGTGAAAAACTGGGTTTGTTATTAGCTTCTGTGTCTGCAATTTTCCAGCCTCAGTTTATTGTTGCAGGATCTGCAGGTGTTTTATCAGTCAGAGAGAAATCACCCAAGTCCTGTCTCTCAGCAAAACAAACATTCCAGAGATGTCAATTCCAGCACCATGTGGGAAAGTAACAGTCCGGACTGTGGAAGGAATTGCATTCCTGAAGGAGTAGTTACAGAACCAAGGACTTTGAATTTACTGGTTAACACCTAGGTTGATGGACTATTGCGTTACAGTTGGGCAGATTATTAATGATTGATTGCTTTAGTTAAAATCTCCTTCATGATTGCCTGAAGTAGCTAGTTAGAGGAGCTGATTACTTAGAATAATTTATATTCAAAGCCAGAAAAGGGTTGGGTATCTATTTTAACTGGCTTAAAGGATTTGAATATGCATTCCAACGCAATAATGAGAATGTACAACTGTCTTTTAATCTTTATAATAATTTTAATTAAATGTTGAATATTTTACCAAGGTGTATTCACTGAAGAAAGAGGAGGAAAGAGTGTCAAAAGAAAGTGCATCAGTTTTTGCGACATTTGCTATGTTGAAGTATTTTTGGGTTTGTTACCTGTCCTGGTTGGTGTGCAACGTCTCAAACTACATAATCAGTGGATATTTTTTATTTGAAACTAAGTGAAATTAAAAAATGTAGGTTTAAGAGGCTTGCCCATGGTTTTCCTTCATCTGGGTTTTAACCCTGACCTAGGCCCATAAACAGTGACAAAAGTCTGGAAACAGAGTCACTTTTAGTGAAACTTAGGAGGGGTTATTTGCAGAGGAAATGATCAACCAACCTTGTTTGCAGCTTGTTAAGGTATCTCCGGATACCCATGGCAGAGCTACCTTCACAATCTGCAGACAAGGAAGATTGCCAATTTCCTCCCATCTTTCTGGTGTGTGATTGGATAAATCAAATTTGCCTGGGGTGGGGGAACCTGTCTTTCCGGTGATGTCATAGAAGATTAGTTCACATTTCCCCCACTGTGTAGTGGTACCCTTATTGAGGAATACAGGACACATGTTCATGCTGAGTGACCTGATGGCTCCATCCCATTCTGTATGGAGAAATCACTAGCACTTTCTCCAAAGTATACGAGTACAGGACTGCTGTGTTGCAGCATACTGTTTAGAAGTATGTTCCATTGTGCTCAGTGGTGCTTGCTTAAGAACCCATGAAGAGCCATGCTGGATCAGGCCAAAGGCCCATCTAGTCCACCTTCCTGTATCTCACAGTGGCCCCACCAGATGCGTCCGGGAGCGCATGAGACTAGATATCTGTCTCCTGCAACCACTCCCCTGCATCTGGCCCTTGAAGTACCCCGGTTTTAAGCCTGGGGATTATACATCTCCATCATGGTTCGTAACCTGTGATGGACTTTTCCTCCAGGAATCTGTCCAATCCCCTTTTGAAGGCATCGAGGCTTCCAGATGACTCACAACAGCACAGCAGTCATAAGTAACTATAGTTTCCGACACTGCTTTCCCCCAAACCAGTTAAGTAGCTTGTTCACTGAACCCTGTATTCGGGTATGCCACTTGCTGTTGTGATAATCTTTTAGCTACCTTGATGCTTCAGATCACGCTCTTTGCTGCCAAACTTGGAAGAGATATTAAATTACAATTAAACTCGGATTAGAGGAGTAAGACTAAAAGCAAATAAATTAGAACACTTTGAGTCAATAAACCCAAACAGTGGTCAACAGAGGATCTCCCTGGAGATGAAGGGCTTCTGAACAATCCAGAGAACAGGGTGGTAGGGGGAAAAGTGGTAAATAAATCAGACATTCAGCCTCCAGTTCTACTGGTGGCAAACTGTCTGACACTCCCCCACATTTTTAACCCTTTCAGGTGGGGTAAACCTGGGAAACAGGAAATCCCTCTGCCTTAAATCAGTCCAATAGGTAGGGAACTATTCTGAATTTGTTGCCCTTAAAACTCTCCCTGCATGTGGACTTTTTAATAGTGTTGTTTGCTTGTTCATTAGTCCATTAGTCCGTTAGTTCTTTAGTTCTTTCTTTCTTTCTTTCTTTCTTTCTTTCTTTCTTTCTTTCTTTCTTTCTTTCTTCCTTCCTTCCTTCCTTCCTTCCTTCCTTCCTTCCTTCCTTCCTTCCTTCTTTCCTTCCTATCCCAGTTAGCATCATTAAAAGACAATATTAAAACTGAAAATAGTAAGTAGAATAATACTAAAAGAAATCAAGAAAAACTATGCTAAAATGGTAAACAAAAGCAACCCTCACACACACACACATTCAATGTGGTAAGGCACAACCATCTATTTAAAAAACACACTCAGGCAACCAGACATTGAGAAAAAAAAACCTGCCTGAAAAGAAAGATATTTGCCTGCTTGTAGAAGGATAGCAATGATGGGGCCCAGCTGGTCTCCTGTAGGAGGGAGTTCCAGAGTCAGGAAGCAGTGACAGGGAGGAGGGCCTCTCCTGTGTCCCTGCCACATGTGCCCACGAGGGTGTTGGGACCAAGAGCAAGAACTATGAGGACCTTAACACCCAGGCAGGTACATAAAAGAGAGACGCGGTCCTTGAGATAACTTGGACTCAAGCCATTTAGGGCTTTATGGGTTACAAGCAGAACTTTGAACTCTGCATGGAAATGGATCGGCAGCCAGTAGAGCTGCTGTAATCGGGTGGGGTTATGGGGCTCCCTGGGTCCAGCCTCAGTGAGCAATCTGGGTGCTGTGTTTTGGCTGACTGACGTTATTGGACATTTTCCAGAGGCAGCCCCCTTCCTCCCCCATAAAGCGCAATACATCAATCCACCAGGGATGTAACTGAGGCATGGATCACGGAGGTCAGGTCAGGTCAGGTCAGCTCTCTCTCCTTTGAGAGACACAGCCATTCCACAAAAAAAGAAGGAATCATTGCAAATGTTCCAAGATCTGGAAGGAAAGGGAGGCGGGTATCATGAATACATGGAGATGTGCTGCTGGAAAAAAATGGCCAGCCACTGAGTGGCAGAATTGTTTGATGGCACACAATTAGTATTATAAAACCAAATAGAGGGGGGATAGATGCATGTATGCACACACACAAACCAAGAATTTGTGTCTGTATATCCACGTACCACATATACAGTATCTATATCTACATCTATATCTGTAGGCAGATATAGATATAGATACTGTATATGTGATATGTGGATATACAGACACAAATTCTTGGTTTGTGTGTGTGCACACATGCATCTATCCCCGTCTATTGCTTACATGCATCTATCCCCCTCTATTTATCCCCCTCTCTAATACATATAGTATTATAAAACCAAATAGAGGGGGATAGATGCATGACAATGTGTAAAGCTCAGAACAGTGAGAGTGCATAGGCAGGGCCAGCTGGTCAGCACTTATTTTTGTTTTTTTATTTTGACAAGCACCCAGATTGGCAACTGTCAAAATAAATAATAAACAAAAATGAAATGGAACAAAATTAAAATTTCTGTTTCATTTGATTTTTTTTTAAAGGGAACTTTGTTTTTCATTTCATTCTGTAACAAAACAAACAAAACAAAACAAAACAAAAAGGTTTGTGCCCATCTCTATTCACCAGGAAGGATGTTGCCGAGGTTGCCCCAGCTTCTCCGTCCTGCCTTCTCCTGAGGGTCCCGCTCCAAGGAGGAAACGGGGCAGGGATTCCTACAGCACTGCTTCTGGTGAGGCCCCTGGTGGAGGAGGCAAGACCCAGAATCCAGGGCACCTGCACACCATCCCTTGCCCCTCCAACCTGAACCCTAACCCCATCCACCAAACTGTGCCAAACCACCAAGCCATGACAAGTGTCCATGTCTAGAAAACAGAAATATCCTATTTGGTTTGGTTTTGTTCACTCTCAGAGGAATGCTGTCCATTTTTTATCTTTGTGTATTTCTATAGGTGGACAGGATTCTAACCTATGACAACGGCTGTCTTACCACATGGGCTATTAGACCATAGAAGCATTGGATG
Organism: Phrynocephalus forsythii; assembly: GCA_029282475.1. NCBI lineage: Eukaryota > Metazoa > Chordata > Lepidosauria > Squamata > Agamidae > Phrynocephalus > Phrynocephalus forsythii. The sequence continues at coordinate 122,146,845 of JAPFRF010000003.1, read as the reverse complement.
GATTTCTGGAGTGTTTACCCTGTCCTTCGGTGTTGCCAGTGTGGATATGTTTAGTCAGAGAAAACATCACAAACGATACACCAAAGATCTCTATTTTGTGCAAATTGTCAGAAATGCAGTGGGAAAGGGTGCCCATATTAAAGGAAATTCAAAATAAAGCTTCATAATGGCTCCGCCCATGGGCCAAAAATTGGAACACACCCAATCCATTAAAACAAACTGGGAGGCAGATTTCTTATGCATGCGGATGGGTATCTCAGGGGTTTAGATATCTGACTGCAGAGCACGAGTTTGGGAGTTTGATTTCCCACTGGGCCTCCAAGGAGAACAGCCAGCCTGGGTGGCCTTAAGCAAGTTGAAAACAGATTCAGAACTGCCCCAAAGGCGAAACCACTTCTCAGTGTTCTCTACTTGGAAAACCTTAGAAAGGGTTGCCATAAGTCAGAATTGACCTAGCAAACTGTGGTGGTGGTGGTGGTGGTGGTGGTGGTGGTGGTGGTGGTGGTGGTGGTGGTGGTGGTGGTGATGATGATGATGATGATGATGATGATGATGATGATGAGGATGAGGATGAGGATGAGGATGAGGATGAGGAGGATGATGATGAGGAGGAGGAGGATGAGATACTATGAGATGTGATTAGGGTAGCATTTCAAGTATATCTGTTGTATCTGCCCAGAGCAGTGCCTTTCCAGTAATGGAAATGGGATATAAATGGAAGAAATTAATAAAGGAATAAAAATAATTTTAGATTATTCTCTCTGCTGGATCAAGAGCCTGAAAAGATAAAGGCTCTTGCCTAGAATCATTATCTAGCCTGATTCGCCCCACTAAAATTTTTCTCCAGATGAATTAGAACAGAAATTGGGGGTGGGGTGCGGAAATCAACATTGCTTCAGTCTTGCTCATCAAAAGCAGTTCATAGTGTGATTAATAACAAACAAACTGCAAACATGTTTGTTTGTTTGCAGGTTGTCTTTTGTTTTTAGTTTCTGGCGAAAGACATGCTGTTATGCAAAATTTAGATCCACCCCCTTGACTGGCCAGAGTAGCCTTTGGCTAGATGGCTGTGGTAGATAGATAGATAGATAGATAGATAGATAGATAGATAGATAGATAGATAGATAGATAGATAGATAGATAGATAGATAGATAGATAGATAAATTCAATGAGAGATATATGAAGAGCCTCATGGTTCAGTAGCTAAATCGCTGTCCTGCAGCTGTAACTGTGCTCACAACCTGCGGTTCAATCCCGGGTAGGTGGCTCAAGGTTCACTCATCCTTCCATCCTTTTGTAGTGGGTAAAATGAGTACCGGTTTGCAGGGGGAGTCCATGCGCAGCCTGCATAATTACTTGTAACTTTCCCAGAGAGTGCCTTAAGCACTGTGGGGTGGTATATCAGCTGCACAGTTTGCTTTGCTTCCAGTTCCAGGGCGGAGTAAAAGGTGCTCACCCCATCCGAGACACAGGAAGCGTTTGCGAATGATGCGGTTCCGCAGCCTGCCTGTCACAGCCATGTAGGACTGCCAGGCTTCGGTCAGCACCCAGCAGAAGGAGGAGAGGAAGAAGAAGTGCAGGAAGGCAGCCACCAAGGTGCATATCACCTGAGAAAGGAGACCAAAAGGGAGACAGGTGAGGAGGAGAAGAAGAAAGAGGAGCGAGGTGAGGGGAACAAGCAGTTGGACGGGAGACGGTGAAAGCACAACCACACCTTTGATCCAGTCTTGTAGGACAGTGCTTCCAAGCCTTGGGTATCTCAGATGTTCGTAGATTGCAACTCCTAGAAACCCTGGCCAGCAGAGCTGGTGGAAGAGGGCATCCAGAGATCTGAAAGCAGCTCTAGTGCATTTCTCTCCCATGCAGACAGCTCCATCTAAATAGCCTAGCTTAGGGAGGGGTGCCAGCCGCTTTTCCTTCTGCCTTCAGAAGCGAAACCCTTGCCTCCCTCCTTCCCTTTGAAGTAGGTGGTAATGCTTAACCAAGTGGGAATTAATAATAGAAAAGGCAGCCAAGCTGAAGCCGAGAGTCACCACCTTCCTTTTTGTCCAGCTGTAATGGTGGCGCGGCAGCAGCAGCAGCAGCAGCAGCAGCAGCAAAGAGGAAGGAATTATCTCTTAATGTAGACCTTTCATCTTCAAAGTGCCTTAGAACATAAGAACATAAGAAGAGCCCTGCTGGATCAGGCCAAAGGCCCATCTAGTCCAGCTTCCTGTATCTCACAGTGGCCCCACCGAATGCATCTGGGAGCGCACGAGACTTGATCTCTGTCTCCTGATACCACTCCCCTGCATCTGGTCCTTGAAGTACCCTGGTTTTAAGCCTGGAGTTTGTAACCTGTGATGGACTTTTCCTCCAGGAATCTGTCCAATCCTCTTTTGAAGGCATCCCGGCCAGATGCCATCACCACCTCCTATGGCAGGGAGTTCCTGACTTCAGATCAATTTTCCCTGACTTCAGACCAATTTCCTTGACTTTCCCTGACTTTCCTGAAAGTGGCAACCCTGACATGCCCTGCACTCTAAACGGCTTAGGACCTAGCTACCTATGAGAGGGTGCCCGTACTCTAAAATCAGGCCAGGAGGTCCTGCTGAAGGTGCCATCCCTCAAAGAGATAAGGGGGGTGGCATGTCGATGCAGGGCCTTCTCAGCGGTTGCCCCCCAACTCTGGAATGCCCTCCCTATGGAGATCTGCCTGGCACCAACACTTTTGGCTTTTTGGCACCAGGCAAAAACTTCCTGTTTGGCCAGCATTTTAATTATATTACTCAGTTGGACACATGAGCAGCAGAGTTGTATAATCTATAATTGATACTGTATGTTGTTTTAATTGTATTGTGTTTTATAGTTTTAATAATTTTATTGTTTTATAGTTTTTAATACTTGTATGCTGCCCAGAGACCTCTTGGTAGTGGGGCAGCTAAAAAATCTTGTTAATAAATAAATAAATAAATAAATAAATAAATAAATGATTGGGAACAGATCCTGCCCTCCTCTGTAAAAGTGCCCTTCCGTTCTTTGAAAAGTGCTATCATATTTCCTCCATTCTTCTTTCTTTAAGGCGAAACATGTCCAGTTCTTTAAGACTTATAAGTCACAAGGAGAGTCAAATATTAAATCAATGGGACTTGCAGAGGCATCGGTACATCCAATCTCCTCTGATTCAAAGACCCTGATCAAAGGCCCTAAGCAACAGGGTTTCAATCAAGGTGACAGAAGACTTTTCCAGCCATCTGGAGATGAGATAGGCCGCGGTCCTACCAGCATTTTCTGCGTAGTTCCCCAGAGGCAAACTGCATAGTAAAAGATCGTGTGCGAACCAGGAGGAGAAGTAAATTCTGGTCCTGGCCAACCACACCCCTGGAAGAGCAGTTTCAGCGAAGTTTCCTACGCCACCACCAGGGGATGGATTTAGAAACTTTGCTCGAAAATGCTTACTTATTTGCTTCTGTAACCACGACAGGACCCTGAAAATACACAGTAAAATCAGTTGTTCCCCTTTATCACCACAGAGGCTTGGAAACTAGAGCCGGAAAGAAGGACAAAATGCGAAGTAGACAGGTAGAGACCGAACCAGAATACAAAAATACGACACAGAAGAAAGGACACTAAGTGCACATTAAATATCACATGACCACCCGGAAAAAAAAATGCAGGAAATTTATATACGCAGAAAACTGTGGTAAGACCGTGGCAATAGAGCACTTTCCATTGACCCAAGAGTATTTGTGCATGCCTTTGAAACACACTCAGCTTGAGCTGTGTTCATTTCCTTGCAAATATTCCAGTGAGAAAATGCACAGGAAAGACTCTGCGGCTCACATTTCCTCCCTGAAGATGGCAAACCCCAAAATATCGAGGCTGTTCTGTTCTGTCACAGATCAGAATTGGGTAAGATGATCAAAAGCTAAATAGAGGAAACCCCCATTTAATGCCATTCTCCCCCCTCCAGCTCCAGCTCCCTCCACAGCTTGGCAGGGTTGTGGGGATTGTCTACATTGTATTTACCTATCTAGGTAGGGAGGAGGGTTTGGATTCCTTAATTAAGGTCAGCGTTTGGCTCCAGGCCTGGGAGATGGGGGACAGGCAATGGAAGTGCAGAACGTTTATTAAGTGGAACATTCTCCCCTGGCTGTTTTGGGCCAATCTGTCCTCTCGAATTTGAGAGATAAGAACCACTCAACCTCACAAGCCAGTCCTGTTTGAGCACCAAGCCGGAGGGCAGCTCACTCCAGGCAGCTACTCAAAAAGTATTTCGTCTGTGGTCTTTCATTTTTCTTTTTTTTATTACAAATGAGCTCGAAGAACACTTCCGAGATTCTCAACGGCAGGGGTGGACAAATGCATAATTCACGTGCCATTCCACTGTACTTTTTGTCGACAGCAAAATAAGCAGAGGGTGGTGGTGGGGAGAGAGACAGCCGGAGAGGCTCTGCATCGTGCGGGTGCAGCAGAATGAATCCGGTCAAAGGCCTACCTTGTTCCGGGTCTGGGTCTGGCCGATCAAGATGAGGGCGTTGGACGATATGATGGAGAGGCAGAAGTTGATCAGGATGACGGAACGTTCAGAGCGGATGTATCTGCAGAGGGCGAAGAATCAAAGAGGAGGAAGAAAACTTAGACCACAGAAACAGAGAATTGTTGACTTGCTGGGGCACCTCCCTTATGAGGAAAGGCTAAAACATTTGGGGCTCTTTAGTCTGGAAAAAAGACACCTGACGGGGGATGTGATTGAGACACACAAATTAATGCAGGGCATGAGTCAAGTGGATAGAGGGATGCTCTTCTCCCTCTAACAAAACACCAAAACTAGGGGACATCCACTCAAATTGAGGGCTGGGAGAGTAAGAACAGACCAAAGAAAATATTTTTTTACCCAGTGTGTTGTTAGTCTGTGGAACTCCCTGCCAAAGGAGGTGGTGATGGCATCTGGCCTGGATGCCTTCAAAAGGGGATTGGACAGATTCCTGGAGGAAAAGTCCATCACAGGTTACAAACCATGATGGAAATGTGTGATCTCCAGGCTTAATACCAGGGTACTTCAAGGGCCAGATGCAGGGGAGGGGTATCAGGAGACAGCTATCTAGTCTCATTTGGTGGGGCCACTGTGAGATACAGGAAGCTGGACTAGATGGGCCTTTGGCCTGATCCAGCATGGCTCTACTTATGTTCTTATGTTCTTATCCCAGGGGTCACTCAGTCCAATCTCTGTTGATGCAGGAAACCCACAGCCCAGGGCTTTCTGACAGATTGCTCTCCAATTAGTGGTGTGGATCTAAACACATTTCTCCCAACTGGCAATATGGAATCCATTTCCCATGACTCTTGCACCCAACAGTAGAGTGGTGCAGACAGCATGAATGATTTCCATCCACTACAAATGATTTGAGGGGCTTCGGAACCAAGGGTAGAAAGACAATGTCATGGTTCACAGGTTTGGCAAGGACGAGAATCCTGACTGCCACGCAGCGGAGCGAGCTCCCGCTGATCACCCCAGTTCCTGCCAACCTAGCAGTTTGAAAGCATGTAAATGCAAGTAGATAAACTGGTACCGCCGTAAAAAGTGGGAAGGTAAGATAGTGTTTCCTTGCAGCCATGCCATCCACATGGCCGTGGACTTGCACAATACTGGCTCTTTGGCATGAATACGGAGATGAGCACCGCCCCTAGAGTCAGACACGGCTAGCATGCATGTGCGGGGGGAACCTTTACCTTTTTTTTTAAAGACTGCTAGACGTTCTAACAAGCTCATGTTGATTATTACGTGTGCCTTGCCACATGACTTTAGAGCCACATAACTACTACCCATAAGAGCCTCCATGACAACAGAGGTCATGTAGAACTGTCCCAAAGGTGACAAACCACCAATGTAGCCTGGCATGTGACTTCCCTGTTGCTTCCCTTATGCTTGGGAATTCTCTTCCTGGGTCCCAGTTATGTATGACATCCCTACAGGGATTGAGGAGGGGATGTAAAGGTGAAGTTACTTTGGCTGTTTTCCACACGCTAGGAACTGCTGTCCCACCACTTACATGTCTAGTGTAAGTCTAGTTTTTTAGAGAGGCCTTCGGCGACCTTGTGACTTAGTTTCTCCCCCCCCCCTTGGGCTCGTTGCCATCTTGTTTTCCGCTGCCCTACTGCTTGCAGTTTTAACCGTTGTTCTATGTGTTTTATGTGTTTTATGCTGTTAGCCGCCCAGAGTTCCCGCTGGGAAGATGGACGGGATACAAGCACATAAATAAATAAATAAATAAATAGTGTTTGTATATGTTAATATCATCTACCTTGTTGTTACATTAACATTGTTTACCTTGTGGTTATGTTTTATTGTATTTCAACATTGACATGGAACATTTTATCCTTGCGTGCATGCATTGTACGTGTTTGTTCTGGGTCTCTTTCAAGAGCACAACAGCAGATGAAGGAACATCATAGACAGAAAGAAGGAGAAAGAACCAGGCATGGACCCCTCAATACCATTTGGGTGCAGTAGAGTTGGAAGAGACCTCAAGGGCCATCCAGTCCAAACCCCCTGCCATGCAGGAAACCCCCATCCAAGTCCCCCCGAGAGGTTGCCATCCAGCCTCTGCTTAAAAACCTCCAAAGAAGGAGACTCCACCACCCTCCTTTGGGGCAGCATATTATTCCACTGCCGGACAGCTCTAATACTCATGATTGTGTGTGGTGGTCATGCTGTCTCCAGCAAGCTGAGGTTCTACCTAGGCCAGCAGTGCATGGCTTGCCATGTTCTCACAGGAGAGGCATTCAACAAGCTCGTACATAAGTGAACATAAGTGACTTTGGGTATCTTATGCTTTGGGATGGGCTAGTTTCCAAAAACCTCCAACTGACCTCACTCTTTCTGAACTGCAATTGCATACCTTGTTGATCTCTGGCCCTTGGTAGTCAGCAGAACCTCTCCTGGAAAGTGTGGACGTGCATCACTCACCTTACTGTAGATGTTCCTTTCCGTCTCTTTTAACTAGGGATGGGCATTTCGTTTCGGAACCAGTAGGTTACGAAACGAACCACACGAACCCGGGTAGTCCTCGAAACCGGCTGATGAACGCAGATCCAATCGCTTTATCTTTCTCTGTCCTGTGCAGGGTTAAAACCCAATGAGGAACCACATTGCAACATCATCTTTCCGGCTTCGTGCTGCTGGCCAATCAGAGAGGGAGGAGGGATGATGCTTGTCCCTGCACAGCTCCTGATTGGCCAGCATCACAGATCTAGCACAGATGACGTCGCAGCATGCTTCCTTGTTGGATTTTAAGCCTACATGAGACAGAAAAAGGTACAGCAATTGGATCTGCGTGTATCAATTGGTTCTGAGGACCACCTGGGGTCACATGGTTCATTTCGTAACCTACTGGTTCTAAAACAAAATGCCCATCTCTACTTTCAACTTTGTTAGAGGGGTGGGTGGGGCTCCATTTTCACCTTGCACCTGCAAACTCTGACACTGTGCCTGGCTTGGCCCCTTCTTCCTCAGAGGGAAATACAATCACTTCCTTCCAGCGGAAAGGTATGACCTGGACTGTCCTTTTAGGATGCTGAGGTATGAAGGAATTTGCCTGGTTGTAAATCACCATATCCTTCAGGCCCTTTAAAACTCTGTGTTTCTGTTTCTTCTGCATTGCTAAAGTTTGGCAGCTGGTGGACCCCAGGCTAAATGAGGCTTAAGGAACGCTTCCATCTGGCCTACCAACCCAAGGAAATTTTCCTGCTACTTGCCTGAGTTGACTGCTGCTGTTCCTGCTCCTACTACCATTACAAAAGCTACAATTCCAGCAGGGTTCACACACCTAATTCCAGGAGGCCAGGAGGAGAAGGGAGGGAAACCACGGGTAGGATTGATAAGCAGCTGCCTGCATGTTTTTCTTTCTTTCTTGCATTTCACACAGCTTCATGGATGGTGTGAAATAGGGATGGGCATTTCATTTCGGAACCAGTAGATTACGAAATGAACCAAGTGAGCCCAGATGGTCCTTGGAACTGGCTGATACATGCAGATCCAATTGCTTTACCTTTTAATGTCTTGCACAGGGTCAAAATCCAATGAGGAAGCACGCTGCAACGTCATTTTTCCTGCTTCGTGCTGCTGGCCAATCAGAGAGGGAGGCGGGATGATGCCTGTCCCTTCACAGCTCCTGATTGGCCAGCATCACAGATCTAGCGCAGATGAGGTCACAGCATGTTTCCTTGTTGGATTTTAACCCTGCGTGAGACAGAAATGGGTAAAGAAATTGAATCTGCGTGTATCAACCGCTTCTGAGGACCACCTGGGCTTCTGTGGTTCATTTTGTAACCTACTGGTTCTGAAATGAAATGCCCATCCCTAGTGTGAAATGCCCAACCCTGGAAAGACCGTCCCTTTATTTAATAGTTTTAAACCCTGGCTGGGCTGTTGGCATCTTTCTCTGCAAGCAGCACATCCTTCTGTTGTGCTTGCTGTGCTCATTTATTTATTTATTTATTTATTTATTGTTGTATTTATACCCCACCCATCTTCCCAGGGGAACTCTGGGCGGCTTCCAGCAATCTGACCGGTGCAGCAATGGTCAGGGTACAATACAAGATACAATACAAGATACAATAAACGGTGTCAAAACATAATGCAATACGACAGACAAACAGGAAATTAAAATAAGCGCTGGCATAATAGAGGCCTCAGTGGCCCAAACATCTTTAAAAATAATGGCAATGATGGCAGGTGGCGGGTAAAAAAAAAATATCTGTGTAAGTTACACTTGGTCGCCAAAGGCCTCTCGAAAGAGCAAGGTTTTAAGAGCTCTACGGAAGGCCAGCAGGGATTCTGCAGAGCGCACATCACTCGGGAGGGTGTTCCACAGCATGCACTTGGCTTCTCAAAGCAGAAGGAGATGTGAGACATTTTAGACAGATTAAACCGAATTTGGTGATGGGAAGGGCTCATTTTATCACTCCCTGATGCAGGTGAGGAGCGCAGCAAGCCAGCTTAAATTAATGAGTGAGGGAGTGTTTGAAATAGAGATGGAAGGAGAAAAAAACACCTTCCTCCCACAACACAAGGCACGAGGAACTTTCAGAACCTACAAGATCCCTTGACTTCAGCATGAGAGAGACACAGTCAGTGGTTTTTTGTTTGTTTGTTTGCATATTACCCCTCAAAACAAAGCTGGCCTGGCCTGTTCGAAGCTCACATCCCTCCAATTCAAGGTGCAAAGCCACACAAGAAAGACGGGTGGACTAGCATTCATTGTGTAAAGACATAAAGAGTAACTCCTATGTTTCATTTTACGAGTGTGCAACCAGTGGTCCTTTGGTTGCAAGCACCCCCCCCGGGGGGGCTATTTCTGAGGATATCTCACCATATCCTAGGACAGGCATGCCCAAACTTCAGCCCTCCAGATATTTTGGACCACAACTCCCACAGTCCTTTGCCATTTGAATTCTGGGAGTTGTAGTCCAAAACATCAGGAGGGCTGAAGTTTGGGTATGCCTGCCCTAGGATCACCGGTCATATCTGGACACATCCGCACACTTCTTTTTAAAAACATTTTTTAAGGAATCTCCTTAAAAATGGAGTATGTGTATGTATGGGGGCGGTAAACTTTGCCATGTTTTAGCAACAAAGCATCCATCATCCCTCCCCCAAGTATGAGGATATAGTATATATATATATCCACTGATTCAGTTATCCACATTTGGCAGAGGAAAAATAAATAATTAATTCAGCAGCCACAAAGCAAGCTATTGTTTCAAAACAGCAGCCATAAAGCAAGCTACTGTCAGGAAACAGCAGTTTGGAGGTGGGTGGGCAGGCATTCTCTCTTATCCATGGTTTTCATTATCCATGGGAGGGCCTGGAACCAATCCCCAGCAGATACTGGGGTCCTACTGTATTGTAATTTGGCAAAATAAAAATTGCTGGAAAAGACAGCAGAAAAGAGGGAGACAAAAAAAGACAGATTGATTGGCTCATAAGGTCACTATAAGTCACAGATAAGTTAATGGCAAACAACAACAACAACAACAACCTTCAACTTTTATTTAAATAACCCTGCCCACTAGAGGGTACAAGGGTGCTTTTTCACTTTAAAATACTTCTTTAAATAAACCACTTTTCAGCTAAGAAACTGTGCTACCAATTTTAAAGCAAATAACAACTGCTTTTTTAAAAATAAGAATAATAAAGTCCAAATTAGTCTCTTTGGACTGGGTTCCAGATCAAAAGTGTTAATAATGATAGCAATCCTGTGCCCGTTAAGTCAGTTCTGACTCATGGGCAACCCTTTTCAGAGTTTCCCAGGTAAAGACTACTCAGGTATGGTCCCTTGCTCCTGGGTTGCCCTGGGTCTGTGCAGTTTTCTCAGGGCTACACAGGCTGGCTCTTCTCCCAGGCGGCATAGTGAGGCTCAAACTGCCAGCCAGCAGCTCGAGACCTAAACCACTGAGCTATCTAGACAGTTAAAGTAAGCCCCTAACCTGAAGCTCCCTTCTAAGCGCCATGAAAGACGCAGAGACCCGGCGAGTCCCACTCCAATCCTGCCTGTTTCTGCTGCTGCTCTGCCAACTGCCAGGGCTGTAAGCAGAGCCCAAGATAGAGCTGAACCAGGAGAAAGCAGGTCAGCGGGTCAAGCTCCATGCTGGCCATGAGCCCGGAGGAGGCAGCAAAGTGGCGAAGGCGACCAAACCTCAGCCGATTAAACACGGGGTCGCAGCTCAAAGGCCACCCGCCAACGGCCACTGTGATCCCAGGCAGTGACAGATGTGTGCGGCTTTGTAATTCTCTCCACCCCTACCCCCGGCTTCTTCCTAAGATTCAGTTGTGGGTAACTTTCAGCTCATAGCATTTGAAGAGTCAAGGTCAAAAGGGATGCACGGAACGGGTCCCCTGCTACCCCTAGGTAGCAGACTCAAGGTTCACTCAGCCTTCCATCCTTCTGAGGTTGGTAAATTAAGGACCCAGTTTTCTTGGGGAGGCCACACCTAGAGAGGCCCGAAGGGTCTCTACCCGGAATCGGGCATTCTCGGTGGCCGCCCAACACACTGGAATAAATTACCGGTGGAGATCAAGCTGTTGGATTTGCTGCTGGCATTTAGAAGGACATTGAAAACTTTGCTCTTTAGGGAATATTTTGGGTAGTCTTTGAGCACCCAGTGGCCTGTTATTAGTTTGTATCTCTGCTGGCTCCTGACCTGCCTTGCCGGAGTTTGTTTGTGTAGTTTGGTTGTTGATGTGTTATGCATATTGTTATTTTTTCTTATTATTTATTTGTTTTTCTTTATATTATTATCATAGCCATTATGGTTTTATTATTGTATTTGATCCGTCATGTACGGTTGTCTGTATGTTTGGGCAAGTTGTTTTGTAACATGCTGTACACCGCCCAGAGTTCCTTTGGGAAAATCGGGTGGTTAACAAACAAACAAATAAATAAATAAATAAATAAATAAATAAATAAATAAATAAATGTGTAGCCAGGATATTTAAATCCTAAACCACCCAGAGAGTGCTTTAAGTGCTATGGGGCAGTACACAAGCAGAACACTTTGCTGTGCTTTTGAATAGAGATGGGCACGACTCAAAAAAATGGTGTTTCGTTTGTCGTTTGGTCGTTTAGGGGTCCGTTTCGGTTCGTTTAAGTTTTCATGACATTTTTTGCAAAAAAAATTGTTTTCGTTTCATTAGGTAACGAAACAAAAAAACGAAAATGAAAATGAAAAATTGCTGTTTCGTTAGCATTCTTTTTAGTCCAATGCATCTGCTGCAATGAAAATGAAAAACACGGCAAATTTGGTCGTTTTCGTTTCATTTTCATTTTCGTTTTTAAAAAATTTCTTTTCGTTTTCGTTGCGTAACGAAATGAAAAAACGAAAATGAAAACAAAAATCGCTCGTTTTGTGCCCATCTCTACTTTTGAACATCTTAGATGTACCGTCTACTCCAATGAAGAATTTCCCACCTGTCTCTTTTACACATGGTTGCACTCTGCCTAAGTGAGAGAACCCTTCCCTGATGAGCCTACTCAGTTCAAAAATACATTCTCTACCTAAACTTAGTTACCAAGGATGAGTGCAACCCATTCCAGCCCTGAGCGGCTTCTGAGTCCCAATCAAGGCCTGCTAGTGGCACTTGGGATTTAGGATAGGATGCAGGAATACATAATTGTTTGAATAGTTCCCAATGTCTTCCCTTCCTTCCTCCTCAGGCGCCTGAGGGGGGATATGATTGAGACATACAAAATAATGCAGGGCATGAGTAAAGTGGATAGAGGGAACCTCTTCTCCCTCTCACAAAATACCAGAACTAGGGGACATACACTCAAATTGAGGGCTGGGAGAGTACGAACGGACAAAAGAAAATATTTTTTTACCCAGCGCGTTGTTAGTCTGTGGAACTCCCTGCCACAGGATGTGGTGATGGCATCTGGCCTGGATGCCTTCAAAAGGGGATTGGACAGATTCCTGGAGGAAAAGTCCATCACAGGTTACAAACCATGATGGAGATGTGTAATCTTCAGGCTTAAAACCGGGGTACATCAAGGGCCAGATGCAGGGGAGTGGTAGCAGGAGACAGAGATCAAGTCTCATGCGCTCCCAGACACATTTGGCATGGCAACTGTGAGATACAGGAAGCTGGACTAGATGGGCCTTTGGCCTGATCCAGCATGGCTCTTCTTATGTTCTTCTGTTCTTATGACCTTCTGCTTTTGTTTTCAGACCGAACAAAGCCCTGGGAATGTGTCCAGACCAGCAGCTTCCGTGGGTTTATTCAGGGGAGCAGGTTCCTCAACAAGCAAGCAGTGTAGACACTACCACTGCCATTGTGGGCAAATGGAACTAATTAGGGAATCAAAGAATTATAGTTTAATGGGGTTGGAAGGCCACGGATCCAAATCAAAGTAGATGGCAGTTTACTTTTCTCCTGAATGCCTCCAGAGCTGGAGTGCTCACCACCTCCCAATGCCATATCAATATTTGGTGATAATAATTATGACTTTAAAACTAAAAAGATGATTACAAATTTATTGACTGCAACTTGATTAGTAATTGCTAGAAATTGGAAAGCTAAAGATGAACTATGCTTAGATGGACAATGAACAATGAAATATGGAATATTGCATTTAATGATAAACTGACATGCACTGTAAAGATTAAAAAGGGAGAGTTAAAAAGAGATATTTTTTATGATATATGGGGTAGATTTATTGAATATGTGCTTGTAAAAGATAAGGGTAAGGCTTCCGTGCAACAATCATTTTTATTCTGGAGGGGAGGATAATAAATGTTAATAAGAAGAGTGGTCCTGTTGGTGAAGGGGTGCACTGTTGATGTTGTTTTGCCTTTTTTGTAATTTGCATTTTGTATTTTTTGTATTTTGTATAAATAAAATAAAAATAAAAATAAAAATAAAAATGGGAAAAAATGGCTTCCCATTGTCCTACTGCTTTAACAGTTTGGAAGGCCAGTTAACTTCTTTTCCTTATGGAATTAAGAGGATTTCCCCCCATCCCTGAACTTTTCACATTTGGGGACTTTTGTGCGAAACATTTACCCACAAATCTGCACAGTGAGGTCAGAGGAATCAACTTATAGCAAGCGACCCTATTAGGTCAAGACACCCATCCTGTAGTGAGACCATGAACCTGTAGTTTGACCCCTGTCCCAATCCCTTTGAGTAGCAAGGAGTGCTTCCGAGCAGCTAAAAACTCATTGATTGTGTCTGCGGGGAATTGTGTTTGAGATGCCGAGCCAGGAGATGCATTGATGTTGCCTCATCACAAAAATAAATAGGTGATCATGAACAATCAAGATTATTGATTATAATTATTTCATCCAGCTACATCTCAGCAATGTCTCCTCCGGAATGTCTCTGGATTGTCAAGTCAGCGATTTCCCATACTCCAAAATATCAGGACTTAAGTCCTGAGGCCAAAGGAAAGGAGCTCTTGAACTCATTAGAAATGAGCCCAAAATAAAATGTGTCTGTTGGTGTGTTGGTGTGTGTGAAAGGGTGGGGGGTGGGAGAGACAGAGAGAGATAATGAAGAACTGTGGATGTCCTGTATTACTTCCCGGGCAAATATTTACTATAGACACACAATAATGGTGTACTCATGTGCTATCAAGTCAGTTCTAACTTATGCTAACTAGAGATGGGCTAGATAACTAGATAACAAAATTGTATTTTTATTTTCCTTTTTATTTTCCTTTTCCTTTCGATTTTTGTTTTGGTTTGTTTGGAATGAAACATTTTTTTAAAAAATCATTTCATTCTTCGTTTTGCTTCATTTTGCTTCTTTTAACCCCCCTCCACAGCACTGACCAGGTGGCCTGCGGGCGGGTTGGCACTTTTTAAAGCACTTTTATTTAAAAACAAAATTATTTTTATTTCCCCCCCCCAGCACCGACCAGCTGGCTCCTGATTTGGTCTGCAGTTTTGTTCTGTTTTTTTTAAAAATAAATTATCTCCCCCAACACACCTACCGCCAACCAGCTGACTCCTGGGCTGGTCGGAACTTTTATTCTTTTTTAAAAATATATGTTTATAATTTTTTCCCCTAGCGCCATCGGGTGAGGGAAAAGAAGCGATTTTTAAACTCTATTTTTTTTTTTTTGCTACCCCAAACCCACGCTATAGCTGATCGGCGCTTGGGGTTCAGCAAAAATAAATAAATAAATAAAAATTGGGTGGGGGAAAATTTCGGGAGGGATGAGCCCCAAGCACCGATCAGCTGTAGCGTGGGCCGGCTGAGGGTTTTTTTTTAAAACAAGTGCCGGTGGCACTACAGCTGATAAGTGCTGCTCCTTTGGAAGCCCCCTCTGCCCAGGGATGGTCAGCAGCTTGGAGGAAAAGGAAAACGAAATGAATTTTTTTGTTGGTAGGTTTTCTAGGTAGACAGAATTGGTTTTCTATTTCCTTCTTCTGGAGGCCTCCTAGGACTATTCTGGGATACAGAGGGGGCAAATGAACTGAACATGGGGCTCCCCTCGAGGGGAATGTGCAAGTATCAGCTAGTCCAGAACACAGTGGCCCTGTCAGTAACTGACAGCATCAGTCCATTTCGCCCCATACTGGCTGGTCTGCAAGGGTTATCCATGATCCAGGGTGTCCAGCCTTCCCAACACCTCACACATAAAAATTCAAATATTCTGCTCCTCCCTGGGCCCCATTTGCACTGAAATTTCTCTCTCCAAAGAAGGAAAGCAATTTCCTTGTGGCTTCAGTCAAGACTCTGCTCCAAAATACCAAGCACAGTCAATCAAAATGATTTTAAAAAACCTGGTCTATTATGACAGATGCATGCAGCAGGATGTGTGCCGTTCCTAACAATGTCATTTTTGCTGCTCCCACTGTGTTGTTTCTGTGAGCTGCAACTGCCTGTAATATTGTGCGAAATTTCTTGACATTGTTCCCGAAGCCCCAATGATTCTTAGGACCATTGAAGTGTGTTTCATCTGCAAGCGATCTGTTCCGATTGCCAGGTCTCTATATTTTGTTAAGGTCTCTGATTCTTCTGACTCCAGCATATCCTGGAATTGCACTGTCAATGACCGAGACATTTTATTTCATTCTGTTACTATGTCTGGTGTGTTATGTTCAAGGGGCCTGTCACTTTGGAGACAGAAATCCCATGAGATCTTGACTTCATCATTTATTAACACCTCTGTCTGGTTTTTCTCATGGGTTTTTGGAAGATGGCAAGGATTTTTTTTTTTTTTGCCGTAATGATCAGCATTCAGCAAACTAATTTTGCCACTCAGTTGTGTCTAACATTGTAATCATAGAATTATGAAGTTGGGAGGAACCTGCAAGGTCATCAAGTCCACACACCCCAAGATATCCTATGAATACAAATTTCTCTTGAGTGCTTCCAGTGCTGGAGCACTCTGTACTCCAACACTGTTTGTCTTAATAGAGTGGCCAAATAATAATAATAATAATAATAATAATAATAATAATAATAATAATAATAATAATAATAATAATAATAATAATAGTAGTAGTAGTAGTAGTAGTAGTAGTAGTAGTAGTAGTAGTCAAAAAAGTAGTAGTTTCAGTTCGTTTTCATTTTCATGAATTTTTTGCAAAAAAATTCATTTTCAGTTGAAATGAAAAAAAAAACGAAAATGAAAAATTGCTGTTTCGTTAGCATTCATTACAGTTCAATGTATTTGGTGTTTGGTGGTTTCATTTTGGTGGTGGTTTCATTACATAACAAAACTAAAAAAACGAAAACAAAAACAAAAAATTGGTGGTGTCATTTATTTATTTATTTATTTATTTATTTATTTATTTATTTATTTATTTATTTGATTTAAATACCACATCATCTGGTGCCAGTGCCACTCACTGTCAATGGCATTGTTGATTATAACTTCCACAATATCCCAGTTTGCTGACTGAGGCATTCTGGGAGTTGGAGTCTTGAAAATATGTTTTCCTAAGATCTGGATGTATAAATCAGGATTGGGTAAAACATGGTCTTCCAGACCATAATGGACTACATCTCCCATCAACTCCAGTCATTACAGCTAAGGAGGAGGACTGTCGCAATTTGAAGCAAGCAAACCATACAACTCTTATATTGAAAAACTAAATACCTGCAGACGGAGCCAGAGAGAGAAGCAACACAATACTTACCTCCAGACTGAGATGTAAATGATGATCAGGAGCAAGAGAGTCAAGGAAGACACTCCGCAGCCAACGATTAAGGTGACCGACGGGACAAGCACTTTCTCTGGATTCTGAAAGAGAGAGAAATACTGGGGTATTAAAAGTGAGCACTCTCTGACCTCGGTCCTGATCAGGTTTGCAAGCCACTTCATCTCTAATCAGGTTCCTGTCATTTTGTTGCAGTGGCCAATGATTCTGGGCCTACTTTGTAGCCTGTTCGGATCGATTTTCCGTTCGTGGAGAAAACTAAAACTACCAGGGTAGAAAGAAAAACTTTGTTGTGATAATTTCCAAGAAGGTTGCGTCCCGAATTAGATTCAAGGTCCTGGTTTTAATTTATAAAACCCTCCATGGCCTGGGACCTGATTATCTGGCAGGGCGGATCTCCCAGCGGTCAACTTCGGCCCGACCAACTAGGTTGTCGCGGGCGCACTCGCTGCGGGTGGCCAGGCCCAGGGAGGCTCGGAAAACATCTACTCGTGGCCGAGCCTTCTCTGTGGCTGGCCTTACACTATGGAAGCATCTCCCTAGCGAAGTGCGCCTTGTACAGTCCCTGCCAGCCTTCAGGAAAGCTTTAAAGACCTTGCTTTTCCGGGAGGCATTTGGTGACTCTTAATTCAATTTAATTTAAAAACTTTTTTTGGGGGGGGGGAGGGGTCTGCCATCTGCTTCCATGCCCTTTTTTCCTTTTCTTTTTCTACTATGTGCTTAAACTGATTTTATTATCTGCCCATATCTTGTATTTAAATGTTTGTTGTTTGTTTGTTGTGAACCGCCCAGAGTTCCTTCGGGAAGACGGGCGGTATACAAGCTTTAAAATAAATAAATAAATAAATAAATAAATAAATAAATAAATAAATAAATAAATAAATAAATAAGGTAATTCTGATTGGCTCTCAGGGTTGCCTTTTCCCTCTTCAGTTTTGCTGATTTATTTTAACCATTTTCTCCACACTTTTCATAATGCTGCATACACATTCCGTCTGGTTATCTTCTTTATTGCAGTGTTTTTGTTATATGCTACCAAGTCACTTCCGATTTATTAAGTAGTCTCCTTCCAACAATTTCCAATTAAGTCAAACTTGACAGCTTTGCTTGCTAGGAAAGGTGCTGAAATGTCTTCATCATTTATGGCCCTTATCCCACGTCCACTAAAATCTGCTGCAAAGTGCTCTCTGATGCAGATAATAAAATTGCTACCCTATGTCCTGCGGAATTAAAAAAAAAAATTAAAGTGCGACCATGCCCCCTGAAGCACGACTCAGCGTGTTTTACAAGTAACTGGCCTCGGCGTGGTAAAAACCTTGTCTCTGTTTCGATGCGGATTTTAAACTGGAACATGAGCTTGTGGGAACTCGTCAAATCTGCAGCTCCTTCTTAAAGTACTTTCTATGGTATATCGGTATGGCGGTATCTTATGGTCATTTTTACATGAGTAAATCATTCCCCATTGCACTCATTTCCTTTTACAAACACTTAAGCCAGGCATGTTCAAACTTTGGCCCTCCAGATGTTTTGGACCACAACTCCCACAGTCCTTTGCCATTGGAAATACAGGCTTGGAATTCTGGGAGTTGTGGTCCAAAACATCAGGAGATGCCTGACTTAAGCCATTATGAACAGGAAAAAGCACCAAGAGAGAGAGAGAGAGAGAGAGAGAGAGAGAGAGAGAGAGAGAGAGAGAGAGAGAGAGAGAGAGAGAGAGAGAGAGGTGTAGCAGGCGATCGATATATGATAGCTGAAAGTCAGTATATCAGTATACCGACATATCAGATTTTTCTAAAAAAATAAACATAAAAGAACACTGCAAAAATGACAACAAAAATTAAGCGGATCCCATACATGGGGTCACATACGGTAAGGAACATTAAAATGTGTCTGTGGGGACACATTTACCGCCTTTTCTACCACATGACCGCAATAAAATACAATACACATTTTACTTTGATGCAGTAAAAGGAAAACCACTCCTATCACACACCTGTCTTAGCATGGCCACAAATGGGCTCCTCATTCTCCACCTGAGATAAGAATAATGGTGGCCAACTAGTGCCAAGAGAGCTGGGCAATCTCTCAGTACTAGTCACTTGGCAACAGAGCTTTTATCCAGGGGCATCAGCATCAGGAGCTCCATTTTTCACTGCTTATGGAGCCCTTCTGCCACTGCACAGCCTGCTCATCCGGCGGGCAGTTTATTTATTTTATTTATTTTAGAGTATTTTTACCATGCCATTCTCCTTGGAAAAGAACCCAAGGTGGCTTACAGCAATGGCTGGGGGTGGGGTGGGGGTACATGTTGGCATCAGCAGCAGTGGTAGAGATCTCCCCCTAGCCATCAAAGATGCACCCATGGTTGCCTTTGTGCTTCCTGACTACCACAGGACAAGCAAATCCTGAAGACAAGGAAAGGCTTTATTGCCCAGCTGAAGCCTGACTGCGCTTTAAAATGGCACCCAATGTGCGCTGTTCCAAACTGCAGTGGGGCTGACATCATGTGGAGGGATGGAAAGTCATTCCACGCTTATACTAGTTGGAAGCAGGCGTGCAGTTAAGAACATAAGAACATAAGAAGAACCATGCTGGATCAGGCACCACCAAATGCATCTGGGAGCACATGAGACTAGATCCCGGTCTCCTGATACCACCACTCCCTGCATCTGGCCCTTGAAGTACCCCGGTTTTAAGCCTGGAATGACACATCTCCATCATGGTTTCTAACCTGTGATGGACTTTTCCTCCAGGAATCTGTCCAATCCCCTTTTGAAGGTATTGTAAGCTGTGGAAGAGCTAATCAATAAAAAAAATAGTATGGATAAATAGTCACTATGTATTCAAAATGTAATGCAATCACTGTGCAATCACAAAAAAGTATGTTCTAGGATACAGAAGCTGTATAGCAAAACCACAGTAGCTTCCTGTTGATGGCTGACAGCGCCCAGTAGCGGAAACAGCTGTTGTGAAAGTGAGCTAAGAAGACTGAATGGAAAAGAGGAAGTTGCACAGATTTATATGCCTTAGTATGTTTAGTTGGGGGATGTGATTGATGGGCAGTGTCGTGGGTGGTCCGAAGGTGTGACTGGTAAAAGGAAGGTGTGGACAAGGGTCTGAGACTGTATAAGAACCTTGGATTTTGGTGAAATCGGGGTCTTTCGTCACTTGATGACAGAGACCCTTTACGCGTAAAGCCTTTCATTCTTGTATGCCTTTTGCTAAATAAATCAGCGCTGAAGACCTAACTTTTGACTTAGCCTCATTTTTGAGAACTCCCTGTCTCTTTGCACTTAGACAATTTTTGAGCTTTGAACCACCATCTCACAGTATCCAGGCCAGATGCCATCACCACATCCTGCGGCAGGGAGTTCCACAGACTAACAACGTGCTGGGTGAAAAAATATATTTTATTTTGTCTGTTCTTACACTCCCAGCCCTCAATTTGAGTGCATGTCCCCTAGTTCTGGTATTTTGTGAGAGGGAGAAGAGTGTCCCTCTATCCACGTTACTCATGCCCTGCATTATTTTGTACGTCTCAATCATATCCCCCCTCAGGCACCTTTTTTCCAGACCTAAAGAGCCCCATATATTTTAGCCTTTCCTCATAAGGTAGGTGCCCCAGCCCAGTAATCATTTTAGTCGATCTCTTCTGCACAGGTCTATGTGTGTGCTCTAATACCAAATAATGACAGTATTATTTTAAATGTCGGTCGCAGGTTCTGAAGGTAAGCCCCTGTGAGCGGCGCGATGAACTAAACTCCTTGCCATTAATCTTGCAGGACAATCAGGGAGAACCGGAGGCCCCTGGTTCATGGCATGCTGTCTTTGCTCAATCCGCGCTCAACTTCAAATGAAAAGAATTGTCCTTCTAAGAAAAATATGCCCATGGTCTCCCAGGGATTTCCCCAAACAATCAGCATGGAAACATAACAAAGCCCCGCTCACTCGTCTCCCAGCCCGAAAAGCTGCAGGCATCGTGGCTCTGCCTCCCTGAGCAGCTTAAACAACCAGCTTAAACGAAGCTTATGATGTGAGATTTAAGGAGCTCGCTGCCATTCAGCTTAGAGGGTTCAGAGGTGACAGGAGCATGGGAAGGCAGTTGGAATGGCAGTGGGAGGGCTCAGAGAGGAGCCATTACCAGTGGAGGTGGACTGTTGTCATAAGAACATAAGAACATAAGAAGAGCCCTGCTGGATCAGGCCAAAGGCCCATCTAGTCCAGCTTCCTGTATCTCACAGTGGCCCCACCAAATGCCTCTGGGAGCGCATGAGACCAGATATCTGTCTGCTGATACCACTCCCCTGCATCTGGTCCTTGAAGTACCCTGGTTTTTAAGCCTGGAGATGACACATCCCCATCGTGGTTTGTAACCTGTGATGGACTTCTCCTCCAGGAATATGTCCAATTCTCTTTTGAAGGCATCCAGGCTAGATGCCATCACCACTTCTTGTGGCAGGGAGTTCCACAGACTAACAACACGCTGGGTAAAAAAAAATATTTTCTTTTGTCTGTTCTCACTCTCCCAACCCACAGTTTGAGTGGATGTCCCCTCGTTCTGGTATTTTGAGAGAGGAAGAAAAGTGTCCCTCCATCCACTTGACTCATGCCCTGCTTTATTTTGTACGTCTCAATCATATCCCCCTCAGGCGCCTTTTTTCCAGACTAAAGAGCCCCAAATGTTTTAGCCTTTCCTCATAAGGAGGTGCCCCAGCCCAGTAATCATTTTAGTCACTCTTTTCTGCACCTTTTCCAGTTC
This sequence comes from Phrynocephalus forsythii, assembly GCA_029282475.1. Lineage (NCBI taxonomy): Eukaryota > Metazoa > Chordata > Lepidosauria > Squamata > Agamidae > Phrynocephalus > Phrynocephalus forsythii. Next base: position 122,125,432 of record JAPFRF010000003.1, on the reverse strand, counting down.
CACTATGTCTTTCTTGAGATGCGGAGACCAGAATTGTACACAATACTCCAGGTGGGGCCTTACTATTGTTTTGTATAATGGCATTATAATGTTGGCTGTTTTATTTTCAATCCCCTTTTTAATAATCACTAGCATGGAATTGGCCTTCTTCACCGCTGCCACACATTGGGGAGAAACAATATATGGCATACAGTGACAGGAACAAGGTTGTGTTGTTGGCACCTACTGATGCCAGGAGGATAGAAACTAAACTGCAGATGCCCTAGGGATTCTTCAGGCAGAAGGGGATTTGGTATAGGCACAGCTGCATTCGACTGTGTTCATCCTTGCTTGTCCTCACGAAGGAGGATGGAGAACTGCTAATTTCTCCTTCACACCAACGACAGCACCAGAAGGTTGGGTGGGAATCATTTTCATAGAGTCATAGAATCATAGAATCATAGAGTTGGAAGAGACCTCAAGGGCCATCTAGTCCAACCCCCTGCCATGCAGGAACCCCCATCACAATATTTCCGACAGATGGCCATCCAGCCTCTGCTTAAAAACCTCCAAAGAAGGAGACTCAACCACCCTCTGCGGCAGCATATTCCACTGCTGAATAGCTTTAACTCTCATGAAGCTCTTCCTAATGTTCAAATGGAATCTTTTTTCCTGTAGTTTGAAACCATTGCCCCGAGTCCTAGTCTCTGAAGCCATGGAAAACAAACCTGTTCCCTCTTCAATATGACATCCTTTCAAATATTTAAACATAGCTATCATATCCCCTCTCAGTCTTCTTTAGGGAGGCTAAACATTCCCAGTTCCCTAAGCCGTTCCTCATAAGACATTTCCTCCAGACCCTCAACCATCCTGGTAGCCCTCCTCTGCACCCGCTCGAGGTTATCAACATCCTTTTTAAATTGAGGCGCACAGAACTGGACACAGTACTCCAGGTGAGGTCTGACAAGAGCAGAATAGAGTGGTACTATCACTTCCCTTGATCTAGACACTATGGTTCTGTTGATACAACCAAGAATCGCATTGGCTTTCCTGGCCGCCGCATCACACTGCTGACTCATGTTCAATTTGTGGTCCACGAAGACTCCCAGATCCCTTTCACAGGTACTATCCTCCAGCCAAGTATCCACCACCTTATATTTGTGCAATTCATTTTTTTTTACCTAAATGTAGTACCCTACATTTCCCTCTGTTGAAGACATGATTCCTAATGACACTGTCTCAAATGCAAGTTGTCCTCAAAAAGGATCTATCAGTATTGGCAATGCATGAGTTAAAGCAGGCTTGCACAACATGTTGACTGAGGGCAACTTGTAGCCTGCTGGGTGCTATGAAGTCGCCTGCCAGGTCCCCACCTGCCTCCTGACCTGGGAGAGCTCATTCTCCTCCACCAGTGACACGGTGGGTGGGTGGAGTCAGTGAGCACTCTTCCACTGCTGCTGCCGCCAGAGCTGCACAGCTTGGTGGGTCATGAGGGGGACGAGTGGGCGGGCCACCGCCAGTGCCGCAGAGCCTGGTGGGTCCCCACAAGGCACTCCTGTTCTTCCTCCACTGCCACCAGTGCCATGGAGCTTGGTTGGTGGGTGGGGTGAACGGGTGTGCTGCCGCCATGGAGCTTGGTGGGGGGTTGAGTGGGCACTCCCGCTCCACTGCCACTGGTGCCACTGGTGCCGTGGAGCTTGGTGGGTGGGGGTGTGAGCAGGTGCTCCTTCTCTGCCGCCACCGCCAACGCTGCAGAGCTGGGGGGCAGGCAGAGCAGTTGCAAGGACTCTTGTGTGTGCGTGTGCACTTGCATGCACACTTGGGAAAGGATCCCATAGGGACATGCCTTGAGTTTAAGCCTCCTCCTCCTCCTCCTCCTCCTCCTCCTCCTCCTCCTCCTCCTCCTCCTCCTCTTCATCATCATCATCATCATCAACAACAACAACAATAATAACAATGTGCACAGAACTACAGTGACTGCTGCTTCGTTGCATCCAACACTTGAGAATCTGAAGCACTGAGTAGGTTGTTTGTGTCTTTTTGAAAAACCAATAGTCTTCTGAGTATGCTGTTTTGTAGGTGTACTTCCTTTCTCAAGGCAAAAGAACACCAACTTTGCACAGATCTATTTGCATAAATTGCAGGAAGTTTGGAGGGCAAGGAATCTAAGTTCTCTTCAAGGTGTTCAGTGAAGTCAATCAGGAAAAATCAATGAGGGCAAAGAATTTTGGAACCATCCTACGTATTTTTATGGATACCTGTACACTGGGTCCCTTAAAAATTGGTATTATGTCTGGAGATGGATAATTTTGGCTGGCTTCAGTTTTTGTGATTTTAGAACAGGGGTGGGGAACCTTTGACCCTCCAGATATTTGGAATCACAACTCCCAAAGTTGCAGCCTGAAACATCTGGAAGGCTGAAGGTTCATCATCCCTGCTATAGTAGAACTGTGAGAGCCACTGCATGGTGTAACATGTAGAGTGCTGGACAAGGCCTCATGAGATCTGAGTCCAATTCCCACATGTCCATCAGAACTCATCAGGGGTGGCAACAATAAACCACTCACAGAGAAAACTACATACAACAAATGCCCTATTGCAACTGAGGAGACTCGGGAGAAAGGGCCATGATCTCCACCACACACAAATGTTCTCTCCCTCGGCTCCACCCACCTCAGCTCAGAAAGTGGAGGCACTGGACCTGAAGGCAGTATTACTGATTCTGCAGATCATGTTGGAGAAGGTACATATATTTTAGGAACTCTCTGTCAATTTATTTCACTGTTTCTTCACTTCTGAACACAAAGTTGGGATGCCATATGGAGGGTCCTGGAGGCCACAGAGGTATCAATACCGGTCTCATTTTAGCATCATGTAAAGACATGGCTTTTTCTTAGGGAGATAAAGAATATTCAGAACATTCCTCTGTTTGATGAGACACCTTGATGGCCACCCTCTTGGGTAGTTTCCGCATGCACAGTGGGGATGGCCTCCTCTCTTTGTTGACTTCTTTTTTTCAATGTTAGGATGCATGTGATTTTTCCCATAACGTGTAGTCTAGGTGGGATTGAAAAAGGAAATATTTAATCCACTACAAGCTGTCATGGACATTGTTACAGTTGTGTGGGCAGAGCTACACAACAGGATCTTGGCCTTCATTTTTGCCAGGAGTGCTGCTGTTTTTCCAACCAAATTGCATTTCTTGGGCCTGTCTATGGATTTTTTTTTCACATTTATGAATTGAAGACTGTTAAGTCCATCATTGAAAAGCAAATTAAAGATATTGATTTCCAGTCTTCTACAGAGAAGGCTCAGTCAGAGCCTTTTCACACGACCCCTAAGATCCGCTGGCCACTTAAATTCGGACCAGAGATCTTGGGGGTTTGTCGCTCTTCCTGTGTTCCCACCCCCTCCGCACTTCCTGGCTGCTGGCTGCGTGAGGGGAGGGAGAAAAAAAGGGAGAAAAAACGCAGGCTCACCTGTCTGCCGGTGGAAGCCGCCCTGATCCCGTCGTCGTCATGATTCCTGTCTCTTAAAGGGGCGGCGGGGACAAAAAAACAAACACAAGGCGAGGAGAGCCCGGCACTCACTACTTTACATCTGCTTCAGAAATTTTTCAGCTCCAGAGACCAGGTATTTAAAAAGTGCGCTGGGACACGCTTAGGTGGGCGTGGTTGCACTTAATTTTTGTAAACTCTGGAGCTGGTGGGGAAACAATTTTAAGCTCCGGATCTGGGAGCCATTTGCCGCAGATTTTAGGGGTTGTGTGAAAAGGCCCAAAATTAGTTCACCCATGCATTTTGGATTAAATCTTGAATTTCATCAAAGTGCTAAATATTTGGGGAAACTGACAATCCCAAAATACTGACAGATTTTTTCAAGAGCCAGATTTAACTGTCTTCCATCTGCAGTTTTAGAGGGTCGCTACAGTGGCATATCATATGAAAATCGATTATGCCCCTGCAATGATAAATAAATTGAAACATTGCAGCAAGTTCTTTTTATATGTAGTTATTACAGGGATGAACGTATCAGGCTTCTTTACCCTGTAATGAGAGGTCTACCAGGCAGATCCTTGGACTGGTATACAAGATATCTTCTAGAAGACAGAAATAAGTCCATTACAGAACTTGTGGCCAAATTCCTTCTCTCAGCCCAAAAAACACGAATGAGAATTCTGGTGCTTAACTAATTTTAAGTTTCTTTTACTTATTGGAATGTGTACTTGTTTGAATGTATACTGTATTTTATCGGAATGTGTACTTGTTTGAATGTATACTGTATTTTATCGGACCTTTGGCTGTAAAATAAAATTGATTGATTGTTTTTGTCAGGATGCAATGGGGCACTGGAAGTCAATGCAGATAAGCAGACGGGGGCAATGGGGAAGTTGGTTTAAACTAAGCTGGGGCAGCTGCCTCCATCACAAACTGTGAGGGAATTATTAGTAGCAGGGAATCTTCCTAAGGCAGCAAGGCATTCCAGACGGAGAGCTTGTCACGTGGAGCAGTCAGCTGCTCCAGAAGGTGGTGATTCCAGGTGGATGCTGGGCATTGCACTTGTCCAAAGAGTCTACTGTTAGATCAAGTCAAAGGAAAGGGATGGAAGGAAAATCCAAGCTTCCCGTGAACAGGCTTCCTCCACCCTTTGAGTTGCGGCCTGCGTCTCCACCCTGACCTCTGCCACTCTGCGTGGATGCCACCCAGATGGAGGTTAAAGCACATTGGCAGAGAGCAGGGGGCACTCCAGGGCTCTCTTCTCCCCGGATCCCATTGATAGTGGGAAGCAGGAGAGACTTTCAACCAATCCACTCCACTAGGGTGGAAGTAATGCCTGCTGTTGCCTGGGAGCTCTGGCTGTTTCTGCTCTCAAAGAGACTGCCAGGCAGCCAGCCGAGAAAGGAAGGTGGCCTTTTTATGTTTTTGTCCCTAACTCTTTTTTTTTTTTTTCCTTGTGCGTTCCACTCCCATCTTGGTTTCCTCTTCTCCTTTAAGAAAGGCTTTTTCTACACCAGTCTTTATGCCTCCCTTGATTCGGAAGCCCTCCCTTCCACGCCCACCCCACACATCTCCTCCTCCTCCAGCATAAGAAAATCCACACTGGAGTGGATCAGCAGCCAGCCATTCTGCTCTCACCATCCCTACCAGCTTCCCCGGAGGGATGTCCACTGGCAGAATGGGAGTCCAGCATAATCCCCTCTGTCCTGTTCCCTAGCCACTAAAAGACCTAGAGCATGGTGCCTCTGGGGCCATCTTGCCCAGCAGGTGTTGCATCCTCCATGGATTTTGCCAGTTTTAAAAGCTGTCTAGACTGGCAGTCATCTCTTGGGGCAGGGAAATTCCCACCCACCCACCCGTTTATTAATGCCATGCACAAACAGGGTAGTATAAAAATGTAAGGAAGGAGGGAGGGAGGGAAAGAAGGAAGGCAGGGAGGAAGGAAGGAAGGAAGGAGGAAGAATGTATGTATGTATGTATGTATGGATGGATGGATGGATGGATGGATGGAAGGAAGGAAGGAAGGAAGGAAGGAAGGAAGGAAGGAAGGATGGATGGATGGATGGATGGATGGATGGACAGATGGATTCCACGACAATTCATTCCATGTCTTGTCAACTTCCTGAATGATTCTCTGAGTGATGATGGCCCTGACATTTCTAGAACACTAGAGCAGCTTCAAAGCCTCTCTGAAACATTTCTGTACATTTAGTGCTCCTTGTCAGAGGTAGAGCTGCAGACCCGGGTTATCTAGTGCAGTGTTTTTCAACCTTTTTTGGGCAAAGGCACACTTGTTTCATGAAAAAAATCACGAGGCACACCACCATTAGAAAATGTTAAAAAATTTAACTCTGTGCCTTTTGGTGAAGTCGCGATGAAGGCTGCTGGGCACACTGTGGCAGGAAGGAAGTCGGAAGATGATGACCTACTGTGATAGGTCCAGGCTGGAGTCTTGACCAATCACAGCCCGGACATCAGAAAAGTGGAGGGTGTCCCCCTGAGGAGCGCCAATCAGCACCCCTGCTGGCTGAGGGTGGGGGATACCCAGGGATGCCTAGTGGGTGAAAATTCAACATTTTTTAAAAAATCTTTCGAATTTTTCAGGAAGGCAACAAGCACACTAGTGTGCCGCGGAACAGTGGTTGAAAAACACTGATCTAGTGATTAACATGACGGGTAAGGTGGACTTGGTGGATCTGATCTACTTTACAGGGTGATGATGAAGATTAAACTAGGGGAGTGAATAGAGATGTGAAGGCCAAGGAAAAATAACCCAGAAAAAAATTGAAAAAATCAAACCTGGACCCCCCCCTTTTTTCCCCCTGAAGCCCTTTTGTTTTTTTCCAAAAAATTGGAAAATTGAAAAAAAATGATTTGGGAAAGTTTTATCTTAACATGATGGATAATATATTTTAAGACAGTCTGTTCAAATATTTACCAAATCATTTCTAAAAAAATATGCATAGTATCAGATTATTCTAATTTATGTGCACTGAGAACAAGCAACTCCTAGGTTACAAACTGAACTCTCCAATGCAACAACAAGATGATTTTCTTCCTCTAGAGATGCTGCTACAGTAACCCCCGGTCTATCATGGGGGTTAGGAACCCGACCCGACCCTCGATCATTGACAATCCGCGATATTCGGATGCAGGTCGGGTCAGGCCTGGGGAAGCGGCACACTATGTTTAAAATGTATTTAAGCAACGGAGCCAAGCACTTGGCTCCATTGCTTATAGACATTTTAAACATTGCGCGCCACTTCTCCTGCCCCCCTGCCCCCCTGCAATGTTTAAAATGTCTTTAAGCAATGGAGCCAAGCACTTGTTCCCACACTGGAGGAGGCATTCAAGAGAAAATTGGACAATAACCTGGCAGATCTACCATAATTTGATTTGGATTCCTGCCTTAAGCAGAGGTTTTATTTATTTATTTATTTATTTATTTATTTATTTATTTAACTTATATGCCGCCCACTACCCAAAGGTCTCTGGGTGGCTTACAATCCAAAGAATAAAACAATTTAGAATAGTTAAGAGTAAAATATCAATAAATCATAAATAAAAACCTTACACTAAAATCATTATTCTAAAATTGTCATCAGTGGACCCACAATCTATATTATATCAATTAAAAACCTTCTGGAACAGGAAGGTTTTTACCTGGCGCCGGAATGTAATCAGTGTTGGCGCCAGGCGGATCTCGATCGGAAGGGCATTCCATAGCTTGGGAGCAGCTTCGAGAAGGCCCTGTGTCTACAGGCCATCCCTCTCACCTCCTTGAGGGATGGCTCTTTCAAAAGGGCCCCTGGCTAGATCTTAATTGCCGGGTAGGTTCGTATGGAAGGAGGCGATCCTTCAGGTATCTAGGTCCTAAGTCGTTTAGGGCTTTGTATGTCAGAACAAGCACTTTGAATTCAGCTCGGGCAGCAACTGGTAACCAATGAAGGTTACACAGAATCGGCGTGATGTGATCCCTGGCAGCCCCATCACTTACCAGCCATGCCGCACGATTCTGAGCCAGTTGCAATCGCCGAACCGTCTTCAAAGGCAGCCCCATGTAGAGCGCATTGCAGTGGACGGGATGTTACCAGTGCATGCATAACTGTTATGAAGCTCCGTTCATCCAGGTAGGGGCGTAGCTGATATATTTTCTGCAGCTGGAGAAAGGCACCCCTGGCCACCGAGTCCACCTGGGCTTCCAGAGTTAGACTGGGGTCCAGGAGCACCCCCAAGTTGCGGAAGGGGGAAACCCCGTCCAGAACAGGGAAGTGGCCCTCTAACCTGTCTGAAGCACCCACTAACAGCACTTCCGTCTTGTCTGGATTGAGTTTCAATTTGTTAACCCTCATCCAGTCCATTATCTGGCCCAGACACGAGTTCAGCACAGAAACCGCCTCACCTGGATTGGTGGAAAATGAGAGGTAGAGCTGAGTATCATCAGCATATTGCTGAGTCCTCAGCCCAAACCTCCTGATGACCTCTCCCAGTGGTTCCATGTAAATGTTGAACAGCATGGGAGACAGTATTGACGGAAACGCCATGGGGCAGAGCAACTGTCCCCCAGCACCACCTTCTGGACACGGTCAGCCAGGAAGGACTGGAACCACTGCAGAGCAGTGCCTCCAACCCCCAACCTGGCCAGCCTATCCAGAAGGACACCATGGTCGATGGTGTCGAAAGCCGCTGAGAGGTCCAGGAGTATCAACAGGGTCGCACTCCCCTGTCTCTTCCGGCAAAGGTCATCATACAGTGCGACCAAGGCGGTCTCCGTACCAAAACCCGGCCTGAAGCCAGATTGAAATGGATCCAGAAAATCAGTTTCATCCAGCAGTGCCTGGAGTTGTCCAGCCTCCACCCGCTCCAACACCTTGCCCAAATAAGGGAGGTTCGCTACTGGTCGGTAGTTAACCACCAGCCTTGGGTCCAGGTTTGGTTTTTTTAGGAGTGGTCTAATCACCACCTCTTTCAAGGTGGTGGGGACCACTCCCTCTCTTAAGGAGGCGTTAACAACCTCCTGGACCCAGGTGCGAACCCCCTGGCAGATCTTTCAATTAGCCAAGAAGGGCAAGGGTTGAGCGGTGTAGTGGTAGCACGGACAGATCCAAGCACCCTGTCCACATCCTCAGGTCTCAATAATTGAAACTCATCCAATAAAACTGGACCTAAGCACGGCACACTGGATACATCCCTTCAATCTGCATCAATAGTGGAGTCCAATTCCCTGCGAATCTGAGCGATTTTCTCCTCAAAGTGAGCGGCAAACTGGTCACAACAGGCTGATGAGTTGTCCAGAACCTCCACCATATTTCTTGGTTGAAGAAGGTCCTGGACCACCCGAAACAGCTCTGCTGGACGGCACTCTGAGGAAGCAATATGGTTTGCAAAATAATGGATGCGGAATAGGCCCGATAATGGGCTCTAAGCCGTGTTCGATCAGACTCACAGTGATATTTTCTCCACTTGCGCTCCAGCCGTCTCCCCTCCTGCTTCATTGCCCGCAGCTCAGATGTATACCAAGGAGCTGTCTGGGCTCTGCATAAGGGGAGAGGGCGCTTAGGTGCGATCGTGTCAACCACCCGGGACATTTCCCTATTCCACAGGGTGACCTGAGCTTCGACAGGAGCGCCAACCATATCAGACGGATAATCCCCCAGAGCTTTCAGGAAACCATCTGGAGCCATTAGTCTCCGAGGGCGGATCATCTTAATAGATCCCCCACCCTTGCAGAGGGTTGGAGTAGCCAATAGCCTAAACTTGACCAGAAAGTGGTCTGACCATGACAATGGAGTCAGAACCAACCCCTCCAAATCCAAACCACCATCCCCCAGTCCCGTTGAGTATACTAGGTCTAGGGTATGGCCCTTCTCATGTGTTGGGCTGATGACATGTTGAGACAGCCCCATGGTTGTCATGGCGGCCATGAAGTCCTGAGCTGCTCCAGTTAAGGTAGCCTCAGCATGGATGTTGAGATCCCCCAGTACCAACAGTCTGGGGGTCCTCAACACCAGGTCCGAGATCACCTCCGTCAGCTCAGGCAGGGAGACTCTTGGTACACAGCAGGGTGGGCGGTACATCAAAAGAATCCCCAATCTGTCTCGTGAGCCCAACACACAATATAAGCCCTCCAGACCTTTTCCCAAAGAGACAGAAAGCCTGGTCAAGGGGATAGAACTCCTATAGACTATGGCAACTCCCCCTCCCCGGCCCTCCGGGCGACACTGGTGCTGAACCGAGTACCCAGGTGGGCATAGCTGGGAAAGGGGGACTCCACCCTCCTCTCCCACCCAGGTCTCGGTAATACATGCCAGGTCAGCACCCTCATCCAGAATAACATCATGAATGAGGGTAGTTTTATTCTGTACTGACCTGGCATTCAACAGCAGCACCGTGTGGCCCGTGGGCTTGCTGATATGGTCACCTGATTCCTTTTGGCTAGGGGTGGAACCAGAAGAGGGATAGGTGTAAGATATCTAACCCCTCTTCTCCTATGCGGGCACGTTCCACTCCTACCGCCATACCTTCCCCTACCCAGCACAGTTTCAATAGCTGCCCCCTCCATTGCCCTCCCCCCTTCCTGTTCCCTTAGTTCTACTTTGGGTTCCTACTGTCAATACCTGATGACAAGAAAAAGAAAAAACAAAGCAAAAAGCTTTGGATTTGATGACTTTGCAGATCCCTTCCATTTTCATGATGCTATGATTCCGTGATTGTTTTTGCTAACACGTGCTATGGGAAGTATCTTGAAACCGAAGAGCAGCCGTGGCAGCAGCATATAGAATCATACCATGACTGAAATGTAAGGGGCATAGAAGAAAGCCATAGGGTCCAACACTCTGCTTGAGGCAAGAATCAAAACAGATGAGACAGATGGTCATCTCTGGAAGGTCCATGTCTCGAGGTACTTGCTTCTATCATTTTACTGCTCTGACAGTTAAGAAGTTCCCCCTGATATTCAGCCTAAAACTGCCTTCCTGTAACTTGAGACCAGGATTACATGTCCCAAGGTCTGGGATGATCAAAAACAGATCCTGCTATCACATCTTCCCTCAGTCTCCTTCTCTCAAGGCTAAACATGCCAAGTTCGTTCAGCCTTTCCTCACAGGGCTGGATTTCCAGTCCCCTGATCAACCTTGTTGCCCTCCTCTGAACTTGCTCCGCTTTGTCAGCATCCCTCCTAGGCTGCTATCCCACAGCCACTAAAAACCACTTCAAACTGCTTGAAGATGCGGTGAATAACATTGTGTCCCCATGACCAGCAGACTTTAAAGGGGGTGCAACCACGCCCACTTAAGCGTAACGCAGCGAGTTTTGCGAGGACCTGGTCTCGAGATGGTACAAACCTTGTCTCAGTTCCGATGTGGATTTTTAACCAGTACTTGAGTCCATGGGGACTCGGGAAATCTGCATCAAAACCTTTTCATTTCACTCATGGGAACACAAAAGATGCAGGTCTTTAAACAGCAACCGTGGGGACACAGGAACAGCATTTTCAACTATGTATGACCATTGGGGGCGGGGGATGAATCCGTGTTTTATTTTGATCCAGGATTTTTGACTGTGGACTAGCAGCCTTAGAGTAAAACATAAACACTGGACTTTGGGTTCTTGTGTGTGGCTAGATGCACCTGGTAAAGTACCACTGACAGGAAGGAACCTGACTGAGTGATGTTCTCCACAACACTCCCCTTCCCAGTTGTAATGACGAACACCTTTTTACACTTCTGGAAAGGGTCCAGAACTGGCAGGAATCTTTCTCCTGGGCAGGCCCTCAGCTGGACCTCCTGGAAGCAGAGCACACAAAACTTTGCCTGCCACCAAGGGTGGGGGGCTCAGGAAAGGTTTGGGGTTGCTCTGGCAGCCGAGGGAGCCAGGAGACGCAGCTGTGTTTTTGGCTTCAGCAGGAGAGCAGCTCTGCGAAGCAGACAGGTGTCCGCCCCTCCCTCCCAAACGGTCCCTGATCATCACTCAGTGTTTCATGTAACCCAAACTGACAATTAGCTCTCTCTGTGGACTGGCTTTCCCTGGGCCAGGTGCCCGCCTCGACAGCAGCAGCAACGTCAGGGAGTAAAAACCTACATAAGAACATAAGAACATAAGAAGAGCCATGCTGGATCAGGCCAAAGGCCCATCTAGCCCAGCTTCCTGTATCTCACAGCGGCCCCACCAAATGCGTTTGGGAGCTCACAAACTAGATATCTGTCCCCTGATAGCACTCCCCTGCATCTGGCCCTTGAAGTACCCTGGCTTTTTAAAGCTTGGAGATGACACATCTCCAGCATGGTTTGTAACCTGTGATAATTTTCTCCTCCAGGAATCTGTCCAATCCCCTTGTAAAGGCATCCAGGCCAGATGCCATCCCCACATCTTGTTGCAGGGAGTTCCACAGAGGCTGACAGAGCTTCCTGAAGCAAATGGAACCAGCTTGCTCTCCTATCAGAGGAACTTGGAAAAGACTCCCCAGCAGGACGAGCTCCAGCTTGGAAATCTTACTCTTATTTTTTATTTTTGGGCTGGCTGGGGGATTCTGGGGAGGGGGAATAAAGCCCTCAAGTTCTGGAATATATATGATCACCAAAGGCAGTTTAAATCAAGATGGCTGGGTAGCAGCCGGTGATATTGCCACCCCACACCTTCGGGTTGTTGCAAGAAAGCCAGAAAGGTATTTGAGCAAAAGGCAAGCACTGCCACACCTCACGAAGGGAACCTAAAACTAGAGATGGGCACGAACTGGTTTGTCTCAGTTTGTAAAGGAGGTGCTGCTGTTCCCACTCACCTCTAAGCGTCTCGCTCAGCTGGCCTTCCACTTTGGCTTCTCTGCCACCGCTCCCTTGCCCGATCTCCCACTCAGACAAAAGGGCAGGGCGGAAAGTCTGTGCCCTTGCCTGTGACTGGGAGATTAGCCCAGGAGAAAAGCAAGCAGGCTGGGCATGGTGAGTGGCTAATCCATTGAGTAGGAGGAAGAGGGAGGCAGCAGCACTGGGTTGTGCTGCCACCCTTACAACCTGGGATGAACCGGTTCGAGCCCATCTCTACTGCAACCATTTCTTTTTCTATGTCCAGAGATTTAAACTATCCCGTTTGGGGGAGGGAAATAATTTTTTTTAAAGAAAAACCCCTCTTTTTCCCTCCCCCAAGCCTCACTAGCTGATCGGCACTAGTGTGTGTGGGGAAAAGGTTTTTCCCCCTACCCGAGCGCTGATCAGCTGGCAGGCCAGGCTTTTAAAAAAACTTTTTCACTGCCCCAAGCCCTGCCTGGCAGCTGATCGGCGCTGGGGGGAACCTTTTCTTCCCACCCCAGCACCCATCAGCTGGCAGGCAGGGCTTGGGGGAGGGGGAAAAGGTTTTTTTTTTAAGCCCAGGGCTTTTTTTCTTAAACTTTTGTCCCTCCACCACTTTCCAGACACACCCACCCACCCAAACCATTTTGTTAGTGGTTCATTTGTACAATTTGTTTTGAAAATATCATATAAAGTAAAACAAAAACATGTGTGGGGAGGAGGAAAGGAAACAAAATGAAACATTTTTTTTCATTTCGTTCCCATCATCTATCTTAACTGTGAGCAAAATCACAAGAGGCAGCTTTTTCCTCTACTCCAAAAATTAACTCTGTTGACCCACCATATAACTTTTGCTTTCTTTAAAATACACATTTTATTGTGTATTTCTGTCTTTTGTTAAACTTTTATTTTACCCTTTGTCTGTCAAATCACCCGGGAATTTTTTTCAGCCAATAGCATTGTGAGGGCTATGGGTCAGCAGCCAATCAGAAAAGCCAGCAGGAAGTGGGGATTTCTAATCTGTAGAAGGTCCTGGATTGCTTGGAACACAGTGAAGACTGATCTAAAGTACGGTCATCCCTTGGAGGTGGGATGTGTAACCTAGTGATCTCTTTGCTTCTGGATCCCTCATTCTTCTACAGTCTGCATCTGCCCACAAGCCTATGCCTCCATCTTGGAACTTTTTCTTATCCCTTTTCTGGATTTCTTGGAGAATTTTGCCCCTCTTTCTTTGAATTAATCTCAGTGTTATTGCAAGCCAGCTTGTCTCTCCCAGTTTGATTCCGATGTGAAGCCGGGCAGGTCTACAGAGATTTAACAATACAACTCAGACCAGTGGTTCTCAAACTGGAGGTCATGACCCCTTTGGGGGTCGAGGGACCATTTCACAGGGGTTGTCATGAGCCAGTGAAGAACAAGGTACAAATGGCTTGGGTCTGGAGGAGGGAGGGGAGGAAGGGGGAAAGAGTGAGTTACAGTGTGATAGGTTGGAGGGGATGTCAGTCAATGGCACCGGAGGTTGCGATTGGCTGAGGGTGCCTGTAGAGGGAAGTTCTCTATGGCACCTACGGCAGTGGCCTGCCAAAGGGGGCTTGTGGCCTCTTCCAAGCAGAGCAAGGGGTCACCACAACATGAGGAACTGTATTAAAGGGTCGCGGCATTAGGAAGGTTGAGGACCACTGACTTAGACAAATGGGTCTGAGGCAAATCCTGAGTATCCCCACTCCCCACAATTTGAGTGTGAGTCAAGTCACTGGAGTGACTTAAGGGGGATTTGAGAGCAACTTGCAAGTCATAGGTCTCCATTGTTGAAGACAAACTCCCCAGCTGAAGCCATCCCCACTCTTGCTTCAGTCTGTTGGGTGAAGGAAAACCCAACACCTCCTAAGGCAGCCTGTTCTAGTGCTTAGCATCACACCCCCTGGCTAAGAAACACACAGATGAGCTTTCTCTTCCTCGATGATGCACTAAGACACCCTACTTTTAAAAAAACAAAAAACTAGCCAGCTGCCAAAAGGTTTTTCTCTCCTTCATGGCAAGGACAGGGTTTGGACCCAAAAAACCACAGATGCCAGCTGCAGCAAACAAAACTTACTGTATGCCTATCACCAAAGATTATATACACTTATATACAAAATCCAGTGTTTTGTATTTTCCCCTGGAAAAAAGCATACTAGTTTTTTCTCTCCAAACTAATAAAAAGTCCCAATCATCGTCGTCGTCATCATCATCATCATCATCATCATCATCATCATCAATCAATCAATCAATCAATCAATCAATCAATCAATCAATCAATCAATCAATCAATCAAATCCACCCCACACTTTACTACCAGAGGAGCAGTTTCAAACCAGCATCTTTCTTCTCGATAACATTACACATTTTCCCATAAAGAGTTTTCTAGAGTATTCACTCAAAATGTGCTTCCCTGCTACTTGTACCTGCTGGTTCTAATTTGCTTATTTCCCAACACACACCAAGAGGAGGTGGGAAAGTCTACTCTATATTTTGCATTTTTGAGGATAGTGGTGGAGTGTATTTTTCTTGGATACTCAAGACCATTTTCAATGATCTTCGGATCTGCTTCAGATCCGAAGGTCATTGGGAAGAGCAAGCTGGGTATATAGTTGTGGATAAATATCCATAAATTATCCATCTCCTGCTTTTGCAATTGGAAATGAATCGAGGGGACTTTGGAAGCAGTTGTGGCCGTTGGTTGAATTGTCACTTTTTGCATCCTCTTTCCGCTGTTCCTCTGAGAATTCCTAATAGTGGTTGCTCCCTGAGAGCATGTTTTGAGAACTTTGAGTTCCTCTCCTGCATGTTTTGGCCCGTCTTAACAGGCCATTCCACATAATTATAGTAAATAAAACAGGCCCAGAGAGCCATCTTAACGCAGCACTCTTCATTAGCAATTACAATCTCCTCACTCTCGATTAAGCCCGCTCCATGGAGGGGGGGGTCAATTTGTGCTCAGTAAACTGCTCTACGTACTCTCGTAGACTTAAAAGAGTCACCACCGCGGAATGATGATAAGCAACAGGGAGAGCTGCCAACAGAACAGCCTGCATTCTGAAAGACAACATGGCGCCCGCTTGAGATGTCGCGGACAAGGGTCCTTGTGATGTTATCGTGTGGGCCCTTGTGACCTCATGCGGCAAAGAGGGCAAAACTGTTGGGAAGGGAGCCCTAGAGAAACATCACAGGAAGCCAGAGGACCTGGGTGTAGCCAGGGAAAGCCAGCGTTCATTGATGTTAATGCTTTTCTCACAATCAAATGTTTGGACGAACCCAACGTTTCTTTCTTCCAGCTCCAGTTGTTCCAAGATTTGTCATTCAGGCTAGAAGCTCAGAACCTCTGCTGCCAGTCTGTTCCTCCAAGACGAACCAGATGGATTCGTGCAGATGGTTCTCCATTCTCTTCCCACACAAAGCTGTGGGAAAGACCGACATTCTCAACTGAGCTAGGCAGGACTTTCTTGCGGTTTCCCTCTCTTTCTAAAATGTGTGGATTTCTTCCTACATTTCACCAAAAACAGTTTGAGAATTTCAAAGCGGGGACCAGGAGTCTTATTTGAGGTGCAAGAACAATGTTGTGCAAGTGTTTCCCTCCATTGGCAAGCTCCCTGCCGTGCTAGTAAACATGCAACTGGTTGCACAACCGATCTTGGAAGCAGTGAGAGGGAGCGCATGCAAAGGAGAGCCTGACAGTGTGGGGGAAGCTGAGCAGATCATCCTTCTGCGCTCACACAAGACAACAGGAGACTTGCCAGGATGTGGGAGAAAGCAAAATAGAAACATTTGCTTTGCTCTTGAAAGCCAGACTCTGAACTATGCTTGTGATGCTGAGTTAGGAATTGTGGCTGCTTTCACACGGCCCCTAAAATCCGCTGCAAAGTGCTCGCAGACGCAGAGCATAAAATTGTTTTCCCACCAGCAGCGGACTTTTAAAAAAATATAGTACGACCACGCCCACTTAAGTGCGCCCCAGCACATTTTACAAGTACCTGGTCTAGAGGAGGTAAAATCCTTGTTGCTGTTCCTTGTTGTTGTTTTAAAGCATTGCATGCCTGGCCCTCCTCTGCTTTTTTTTTGTTTCTGTTGGGTCCCCCCACACACACTTTAACAGACAGGAATCCTAACGGGCTGGAAGGATTAGCTGCTGCCGATGGCAGGCGGAGGTGAGCCTGCATTTTTTCCTCTCTCCCCTCACTGCAGACAGAAGCAATAGAATCAGAGTGTGGGTGGTGGGAACACAGGAAGCAGAACAAAAACCACGTTGGGGGGATCTGCATTTAAGTTGCCAGCGGATTTTAGGGGTCGTGTAAAAGCAGCCTTAGACTTCTTTTTTCTTCTCCAAGAAGGAGTCTTCGCCTTACACACTGAGGGGGCACAATTGCATCTCTTCCAGGTGGGGGCAGCAGTCACTAATGGTCACAGCATTTATCTTGTCCAGATGGGCAAGAATTTGGTAAGTTTTCTTTTTGGGAGCAACTTACGCAAGCTCCTATAGGATGGGAAGAAAAACCCACATGAAAAAAATACTGAAGGTGGAAAAAAGCGGGCAGGAAGATCTTGTAACACAGTTGCAAGATGCAAGATATCTTGCTTAGCAATACTACAAAAGAGAAGGATCTTGGAATCGTTGTAGATCACAAGCTGAATGTGAGACAACAGTGTGATATGCTACAAAAAAGGCAAATGCTATTTTAGGCTGCATTAACAGAGGCATCCAGATCCCATAAGGTGGTAGTTCTCCTCTGATTAGGACTCATATTGAGCACTGTGACCATTTCTGGACACTGCACTTCAAGAAGGATGGTGTCAACTTTTCAGAGGAGGGTGGCAAGGGGACTGGAAACAACAATCTGTACGAGGAAAGACTGAAAGAACTGGGTATGTAGCCTTGAGAAAAGAAGATGGAAGGGTAATATGATAGCATGTTTCAAATTCTTGAAAAGCAGTCCTATAGATTAGGGCCAGGATCTGTTCTCCATTAGTCTTTGGATCTCCCTTCCACAAGATGTGGTGATGGCATCTAGCCTGGATGCCTTCAAAAGGGGATTGGACAGATTCCTGGAGCAGAAGTCCATCACAGGTTACAAACCATGATAGAGATATGTAATCTTCAGGCTTAAAACCAGGGTCCTTCAAGGGCCAGATGGGGGAGTGGTAGCAGGAGACAGATACCTAGTCTCATGCGCTCCCAGATGCATCTGGTGGGGCCACTTCTGAGATACAGGAAGCTGGACTAGATGGGCCTTTGACCTGATCCAGCATGGTTCTTCTTATGTTCTTATGTTCTTATTATCCCAGAGTGTGGGACACAAAACAATGGGCTCAAGTTACAGAAGCCAGAATTCTGTTGAGTATCTAACTGCTCGAGTGGTATAACAATGGAACCAATTATGAGAGGTGGTGAGTAGACATGGGCACGACTTGGCGAAATTCTCGTTTCCATTTCCGTTACTCGTTTCCGTTACGCAATGGAAACTTTGACTGACAATTCCTGCCAGAACTGGAACTCGAACGATAAAAGAAAAATTGGGTCTGATTTGTCTTTGTGATCCTGACATTGCAGTGATCTCACGATGTCAAGAATGCACAGAAAAAAAGTTTTAAAATAAAAACCCCGATTCCTGGCCAAAAAGCAGGCGAAAATATGCCTGCCTCAGTGAGGGCACCTACCAGAGGGGTGGTTTCCAGCAATTTTCGGCCTATCTCCTGTCCTGGGCTGCTCTGGTGGGGGCATCCTCGTTGTCTCGCAACTCTCCATGCCATGGATGCGGGCAAGGGATACAAAATGGGGCGACCGCAATATTTATTTTGAAATCGTGGTCCAAAAACACACCAAAGCACCACAGAAACATGCGAAAATAGCTATTTTAAAACTTCCTGAATTTTTACAGTAGCAGCAGTGGGTTTTTCTTGCAACAAAACGTCTCCATTGATTTTATTTTATTTTATTTTTATTTTTTTACACCTGCGCAATGATGGGCTGGCCATGGGAGTGGACCATGCAATTTCTTGGAGCCATTCCACCAATTGCATGGCCACTTGGCCAGGTTTTGACCGAGACTTCAGGGATGTGCCAGTCGGGCATAAAAAGCCGACTAACTCTAGCCCGAACCCGAACCCTAACCCTAACCCTAACACATACGCCTGTACACTGTCCTTCTTAGTGGGTCAGAGAGTGCATCCCACTAACTCACCCTAACCTTACCCGTAACCCTAACTCTAGCCCTTGCGCTAACCCTAACCCTAAGCCAGATCTGTGTACTCGCATTGCACTACACGCAAGTACACTTCCCTTCTTAGTGAGCCAGAGGGTGCCCATAGGGGTCCTCTCTCACTTCCCCAGCCCAAGTGCACCGTACACCAGTATGCCAGTATGCTTAGTGAGTCACAGTAGAGGCACCCAAAAGAAAGAGAGGTGCCTCTGCCTGCCACTGCAACTTAGTATGCATATCCAATTGGCTATGCGTACCCTTTTGTAGCGGGCCAGAGGAGGCACCCACCCCAGAGAAGTGCCTCCAAGAGCCCACTTTCCCTTCATAGTGGGCCAGAGGAGGCACCCACCCCAGAGAGGTGCCTCCAGGAGCCCGCTACCCCCCCAAAACCAGTACTAACGACAGACGAAAAACCGACAAACGAAACGACAAATTTTTGAAAAATTTCGTGACAAATGGAAACTAGCCGAAACGGGCCGGCTCCGACACACGACAACTCGAAACATCATTTTTGGTCGTGCCCATCTCTAGTGGTGAGTGCTCCAACAGTGGAGGGATTCCAGAGAAATTTAGACAACCACCTGGCAGATATCCTTTGATTGGGTTTCCTGCCTTGAACAGTGGGTTGGACCTGATGACCTTAGAGGCCCCTTCTAACTTCATGATCCTATGACTCAATGCTCCTCAGCTTTAGGAATGTAGAAGAAGCACAGTGCTATCACAGGATGCAATACAGTTATTGCAAGTGGCAAGGAAATAGGATTTGACCATATGTCACCCTGGGACAACTTCAGCCAGCAGTTTTCTATTTCTGTGTTTTTACTAGCTTTAAAGCCATTAATATAAGGAGCACCTACAAGGACATGGATGTCCACTTTTAAGCATAGGAGAATAGGCCAGATGCAGGGGAGAAGTATCAGGAGACAGATATCTAGTCTTGTGCGCTCCCAGACACATTTGGTGGGGCCACTGTGAGATACAGGAAGCTGGACTAGATGGGCATTTGGCCTGATCCAGCAGGGCTCTTCTTATGCTCTTATTAGGCTCAGTTGGTCTTCAGTCTTTCCTGAATCAATCTCACACTCCTAAGATGTGATAGAAAGAGAAGCCAAATTGCACCCACATCCAGAAGGTCCCCCAAAAAATTGAAATGAGCAAATATCTTTCTTTTTTTTTTTTTTTTTTGTCTCAGAGTCTTCTCCTGCCTTTCTTCAATAATAGTTGTGTGCTGTCAAGTCAATTGTGACTTGCAGTGACCCTTTTTCAGGGTAGAAAGCAGTCAGAAATGGGTTACCATTCCCTCCATTTTGTGGCATCCTGGAAATGTGTGGTCCCCCCTCCTCCAAAAACAACAACAACAACAACAACAACAACCACACACCTGTAGATTACTTGACGGATTTGATCTTAGTGGGTTTCAGGATAGTCAAATGTGCCTCCCAGCCCCCTGAGTGATGTGCACAGATAACAGTTTCAGTACTTTCTGGCATACTTCTAGACTTGAAAGCAACCCATCAGCATTAGAGATGGGCAGAAACCACTGGTATAGTGGTTCATGCTGGTTCATTTATGAACACAACAGGCATTTCGCAGTTTGGTGCCCTGTCCCCTCCAGTAGGCGTCCACTCGGAGGCACCATCCTGGCTTCCAGGTTCCATCTTCTCTGGATGCTGCCTCTGAGTGGCTAGGGTGCTGGACCACCAAATGCCTGCTGTCATGGTAAATGAAGCAGCACCATCTGCCAAACCAGTGGTTCATATTAAAGATGGGATTGAAACGAAAATACAGCATTTTGTTTTGTTTTGCTTCATTTCTCCTCTCATTTTGTTTCGTTAGTTATGAATTTTTAAAGAATTTTCAGAGTGAAAGAAAATGAAACAAAATGATCCGTTAATGGCTCCCTTGGGTCCCAGAGACATCAAAATCACAGGGTAGCTTTTCTGGACTCTTTCCTTTAAGGCCTCCAAATTTGAGAGGTTGTGGGTTCAGGGGACTGATTTATTAAACTCCAAATGAGGTCCCCCCAGAGAAAATCATTTCCTGACTAAATTAGAAATGATTTTC
Organism: Phrynocephalus forsythii; assembly: GCA_029282475.1. Taxonomy (NCBI): domain Eukaryota; kingdom Metazoa; phylum Chordata; class Lepidosauria; order Squamata; family Agamidae; genus Phrynocephalus; species Phrynocephalus forsythii. Next base: position 122,104,879 of record JAPFRF010000003.1, on the reverse strand, counting down.
TCCTAGGGGAACCCCATTTGGAGTTTAATAAATCAGCCCCCTGAACCCACAACCTCTCCAAATTTGGAGACCTTAAAGGAAAGAGTCCAAAGAAGCTACCCTGTGATTTTGGTTCCTCTAGGATGAATAGTTTCATTTTGTTTTGTAACAAAACACACCCTACCATTTTGTTTGGTAACAAAACAATGAAACAGCATTTTGTTTTTCGTTTCATGCTCATCTCTAGTTTGTGTCCCTCTCTAAACAGTATTCATTTAAACCTTTTCAAGTCAAAGCCCCCGTTTATAATAGCCAAGTAAACTGTGAACGCCCCCAGTCACGTTTTCATAATTTTTTTCTGATTACTTGTTCTCCTTTTGTAGTTCTGTTTTACTGTTAGCTGCCCAGAGTTCCGTTCTGGAAGATGGGTGGGATACAAGTGTAATAAATAATAAAATAAATAATAAATAAATATAAAAATACTCCCCCTCCGAAGCAGAGGTTTCTTTCTCTGCCCCCCCACCCCCCACCCCAGGGCCTGATTCTCAAACATATACAAGGCCAAGTAAAAAATTATGTACCAAGGGTTACAACACAAAAGGTGACCTATGATGCCTTACTCCACAAAACAAGAACAAAGCTTCATGACCGTATTGGGCTTCACAACCCTCAGGTGGGAAACACTGATTTAAACTTTCAGAAGAAACAAAGACGTTTGAGAGAAAGCAGTTGCAACTAGGCTAAATCCAGTAACCCCACAGACACTTCATTAATTCTCACTGATTCAGTGGAACTAGTCCTGTCAGGAGAGGCAACCACCTTTTAGAAATCAATATTCAGGGTAGTGAATATTGAAGTTCACATTTTTGCAAACAATTTTCATTTTAAAAAAAACTGCAGAAAGGGAAAGAATAGGACCATGTTGAGAGAAAAAAAATGTAAGAATCTGGTTCAGCCATCTTTATACTGTTTTCTGTTGCTGATTGTGGTCATTGTACAAGGGTGCTTCTGGAAGGCCAATCACAGGGCAAAAAATTCTGACTCCAGGAATCACTTGAACACCGGAGAGGTTAGGTTGGCTAAGCGCAGTTGTGCAGTTGATGTCCTCATCAGATGACATTGGGGAGAGAGAATCAGAGAAGGGAAGAGAGAGAGAGAGAGAGCACACATGCCAGGCTGGGAACAAGACCCCAGCTTGTGTTGACGCTGTGAGAAATGTCATTCTCATTGGACGCCAGCTGTCAATAAATTGTGGGATGTTATCCAAACAACAGACTGTGCGCTTGCCCTTTATTGGAAACTCCTCCAGCCATGGAGGGGAAAATACCAAACGGGATGAGACGGTTTTGAGGAAAGAACACCTCCCTCGCAGGAGGGTTGAATGGAGGCCAGAATTTAACCAGAGCTGGAATCTACAAAGCACTGTATGGTCTGAGTCCTAGCTACCTCAAAGATCGAATCTCACAGTATGAACCGACTCGGGTGTTACGGTCATCAGGAGAGGCCCTTCTCTCCATCCCGCCACCCTCACAGGTACATCTCATGGGGACCCATGGAAGGGCCTTCTCTGCTGCTGCGCCCAGACTCTGGAACTCCCTCCCACTAGAGGCCAGCACTGCCTCTTCTCTGTTGTCCTTCCAGAAACATGCAAAGACCCTTCTCTTCAGGCAAGCTTTCCCTGAATGATGGACTACTTATTATGTGTCATTTATATGAATCTGCCATACATGATCACATAGACTTTGTGTTTATAACCACTTATAACCTTGAGTGATTGCACTGACACTGCATTTTCAATGTTAGTTTCCATCACTCATTACTTTTACATGGAATTTTTACTCTCTCTTTAATTGCTTGCATTCTCTTGTCGCTTTAATGTTGTCCCTCAATGCCCTGTTTTCCAACTTGAACATGTCTTAACTGTACTGGACTGTATATTGTCTCTCATTACTGTCCTTTTCCAAGGAGAAAGGCAGGGTAAAATACTCTAAAATAAAATAAAATAAAATAAAATAAAATAAAATAAAATAAAATAAAATAAAATAAAAGGTGGAGAGAGATAAATCTCCACTGACAGCATCGAGACCTGTCCACATTCTCTAGCTGTGTGGCCATTTTTTTGGAAATGTTGGTGAAGGGGATTTTGGGTTTGGAGGCCAAAACTAATCCTAGGATCACAGAATCATGAAGTTGGAAGATGCCTTTAAGGCCATCAAGTCCAACCCCCTGTTCAAGGCAGGAATTTGAATCAAAGGATATCTGCAAGGTGGTTGTCCAGAGTTCTCTGGAATTTTAGAGCACTTCCCACCTCAAGTAGTAATTGATTTCATTGTCCTACTCCTCTAAACCATCTTGCTATGGGAGGTGGGGGGCTATGTGCAGCCTGCATAATTCCTTGTAAACTGCCCAGAGAGTGCTTTAAGTGCTATGTGGTGGTATAAAAGCAGAACACTTTGAATCATAGAATCATAGAGTTGGAAGAGACCTCAAAGGACCACCCTAGTCCGACCCCCTGCCATGCAGGAACCCCATCACAATATTTCCGACATACTGTATGGCCAGTAAACATGAGCACGACCAGAAAAAATGACGTTTCGAGTTTTCATTTGTCAGAATGGGTCCGTTTCAGCTCGTTTCCGTTTGTCGCAAAATTTTTCAAAAATTTATTGTTTCTGTTTGTCCTTGTCTCTTCCATGCCATTTAAAACAAATTTGACTTCCCAGAGCATATGACATCCTTTCAAATCAGGGCCAGCGCTAGGTATCATATCCCCCTCAGGCGGCTTTTTGGGGCGGCGGGCGGTGGAAGGTGCGGGCGGGTGGCGGTGGTGGGGGCCATTGGGTGGGCGGCAGCCGCGGGGTGGGCGAGTGGGCGGGCGGCGGCATGGGCCCACAGAACTGGACACGGGCGGATGGGCGAATGGGCAGTTAGGATATCACTTAGGAAGGATAGAGGTTCTGTTCTTGGCTTGCACCCCAAATGTGTGTGTGTGCAAGCAAATTGAAGTTTTGGGAAAATAGAAAATAAATGGTAGTATATAATATAAGGAAAAAATAAATCCACACCTCCCACTCCCAGTCGAACATCAAAGTTTTAATCCAATATCAGAAAAAAAAATCCTCAAACTGCCAGAGAAGAAATAAAGAATAAACTGCTATTCCCTTCAGCAGACAAAGCTGCAGGGAATCAAAGAAATTATTTTCTAAATTCATTTCCCTCCCTGCCTGCCTAACTTAAATCCTAAAGCCTCCAGCCTCTCTCCTCAATCTCGATCGGATCACACCAGCACCAGCAGCCAGCCCTCCTCCCTCAACCACATCCATACTTGTGACTGCGATTTCTGGAAGGTTGGCATCCAGAAGTGTCAGTCAAAAACCTGGTGGAATGGTTCAAAAAAATTGCATGGTCCCATCCCATGCCCAGCCCAAATGGGCAGGTCTAAAAAAATAAAAATAAAATAAAATAAAATAAAATCAATACACAGTTTTATTGCTATAAAAACCCACTGCTGCTACTATAAAAATTCAGGCATTTGAAATAAATAAATTTCACATGTTTCTGTGGTGATTTGGTGTGTTTTTTGACCACGATTTCAAAAGAAAAATTGTGGTCGCCATTTTGGATTCCCCCCCCACACACACCGCATGGCATGCAGCGAGACAGGCACGAGGATGACCCCCAGCCTTGTGCAAGCTGCCCAGGACAGGAGAAGAGGGGGAAGGCCGGGACAGAAATCACCCCTCTGGTAGGTGGCAAGCCTCAGGCAGGCATATTTTCACCTGCTTTTTTGAGAGGAGTCGGGTTTTTTGACCAAAAAACTTTTAAAACTTTTCTGAAGCCAAAATGATCTTGATTGCAGAAAAGACAAAAAAAAACATAAAACCAGAAAAATTTTGTTTTTTCAGCCAGCAGAGAATACACAAGCAGACAAAGGGACTTAATTGTTCATCTACCGTTTCCTTTTATTCTCTAATCTACTGTTGATGAATACAAAACGGAAATGACAATTTTGCCAGGTCGTGCCCATGTCTAATGGCCATCCAGCCTCTGCTTAAAAACCTCCAAAGAAGGAGACTCCACCATCCTCCTTTAGGGCAGCATCTTATTCCACTGCCAGACAGCTCTAACCGTCAGGAATTTCTTCCTAATATTCAAAGGGAATCTCTTTTCCTGTAGTTGGAAACCATTGCCCCGAGTCCTAGTCTCTAAAGCCATGGAAAACAAACCCGCTCCCTCTTCAATATGACATCCAAATATTTAAACATAGCTATCATACCCCCTCTCAGCCTTCTTTTTGAAAGGCTACATTCCCAGTTTCTTTCATAATATAAGGAAAAATCTTCTAATGTAGAGATTAGCTAGTGCTCAACGGCATCAAAGTTTTCTCTCTGGACTAGAGATGGGGACGACTCAAAAAATAATTTTTCGTTTTTCGTTTTTCATTTAGGGGTCCGTTTCAGTTCGTTTTCGTTTTTCGGGGGGGGTTGCACATTTTTCGTTTTCATTTTCATTACAAAACGAAATGAAAAGCAAAAACGAAAACAAAAATTTTGCCTGCCTTAGCATTCTTTTGAATGGGTGGTGTCTGGGGGTCCCCGAAAATGAAAAACACTGGGCAAAATTTTTCATTTCGTTTCCGTTGTCGTTTTGCTTCTGAAAAAAATTTTTCGTTTTAAAAAAAAAAAAAAAAACAATGAAAAAATGAAAACGAAAACGAAAATTTCGATGAGTCGTGCCCATCTCTACTCTGGACTGTCAAGGCAAGATCATCAGCAGAGATGAAACTTCTGGAGTATGAGAACATCAGCTGATCATTTGAGTCATGGAGGGCCATAAAAGGAGGCTCCCCAAAGAGTGAAAAAGCACCAAGAAGAAAGGTAGACATGCCCTGGGCAATGGTGTCCAGCCAGCCAGTCCTACACTTTCAGAGGCATTGCAATGTAAACTTGCTAGTGACAAAGAGTGAACTAACTCCACTTCCTACCTTGTGCCGTGAGAAAGTTCCCTGCTGCGTTGTCACGGGCAAAGGTGGTCACTGGGGTGAAATTGCCGATGGGAGGAAAAATTAACAAGGCCTGAATGAAATCAATGTGGTCTGACAAGTTGACAGCTAAGGAAGCTAATTACAACTGGGGTGCATTAATCAATGCACAGAGACGCACAGACGAGACCTCAGACTGCGGCTAAGTCCTCTACAAAAATCACAGCGGTGGCATGCTTGAGACAGGGGTGAAATTCGAACTCACCGGTCCTCGCAAAATAAATGACAAGTGCGCCATCTGAGCACGGCGTCTGGTGCCTCAGAGGCACTGGGCTGTAAGAGAGTTCCAAGTGAAAACTGGACATGGCTGGTAGACAGCAAAAACGGGACACATTCTAGTGGCAAACTATTTTGCTGTTTCTGATTTTTTTCAGAGGACTTTGGCTGATTGACCAGTGTGGGAGTTTGCTTGAAAAGTTCTGAAGCCAAACTTATCTTGATTGCAGAAAAGATGAAAAAAACCATACACAGAGAGATGCTATTTTCTCAGCCAGCTGAGAATATACACGCAGACAAAGGGACTGACATGTTCATTTCAGAAGCCTTCCTTTTATTCTCTAATCTACTGTTGATGAGTACATATTGGAGCATTAATGAAAACATTGGTTCTAATAGGAAGTAGGTGCCCTTTAGCCCTTTGGGCCCTGCCTCAAAGCAAAAGGTCAAGGGAAATAGAAGGTCAGATACGCCACATTGGCAACCCAGAAGTGTGTGCACTCACTGAAGCTTCCCCGAAAAGCATACTCTGAAGAAAGGTTTCCACAGACCAGTGTTCTAAGGTCTGTAAGGACTGAGCATTGATGTGACCTGCTCATGGCTCAACCATAGCCATAGACCCTTTCTGGAGTTCTACTGATGGCCCAGAGAAGCTTCTTTCAGATTAGGAATGCAACAACAAGTTCACAAAGCTTAACAAATCAGCCACTGGCCAGCTTTGAGGACAGGTGTGGTGCATTCTTGGTGGAAATGTGGATAACACACAGCACTATAAACAGCCAAACCAAACCAAGCCCCCCCCCCAAAAAAGTGGGAAGACTAGAATGGGAAGACCAGCAATGAGCCCCCAGGTTGCTGGGGCTGGGTTGGAAGAATGGATAACCAGCATAATTGCTTCTAAACCACCCAGGGAGCACTTTAAGAGCTATGGGATGGTAGACAAAGCAGCAAGCTTTGCTTTTCTCTACTTTGCTTTTGAAAGGTGCTGTTCTTGTAGGACACCAGGAATTACATGGATTGGGAGAGTGATCAGCAAAGAAGTACTGAAGTGAAAGAATGAAAGAATGAGGGCTTGTGAAGCATAGAACTCACAAAGCTTAGGACACTCTGAGAAGAGGGGGATCATGGGTTGTTACAGCAGACCATTTAAGATAAAAATCAGTGGAACATATAAGGAACAAAAGAGGAAGAACTCTCCGGCAGAGGAATGCAGGGAAGGGATGGGTTTGGATTCAGAGCAATCCCTTGAATTCTTACGCTACACTTTTAGGTGAATTGAGTGTTTCAATGTTGAGATTCCCCTGAAAACAACTCAGCTTCTGAAAATACAGAAGTGGGAAGAGCATTCCCCTTCATCTTATAATGGTGGCTCAACACGCTAAATTTGGACAAAGCACTAATATTTACCCAAATCTGGCTACATGCAAAGCAAAAGAAATGCTCCGGAGATTTGAGGGAGTTGTTCAGTAACACACACATGCATCTTGGGTGCTGCTGACCTATGCAGAGAAGCTTGCTATAAAAAATTAACCTTTTTCCAGCACTAAACAGGCGAACATGCACCCAGAAACCAAAACTCGGTTGGAAAATGATCAGAAGGCGGTCAGGGAAAATGTGGCACTCACTGCCCCATCTAAGCCACCTGGAGCCTCTTGCTGGGTTTTTCACAGCCAATCTGGTTCTCCAGTTCCTATTTATGCAATTATGCATCGGCATTTAGTTTCGGAACCAGTAGGTTCCTAAATGAACCATGCGAGCTCAGGTGGTCCTCGAAACTGGTTGATACACACAGATCCAATTGAAGAAGGGTTAAAATACAACAAGGAAACATGCTGTGACATCATCTGCGCTAGATCTGTGATGCTGGCCAATCAGGAGCTGGTCAAGGACAGGTATCATCCCACTTCCCTCTCTGATTGGCCAGCAGCACGAAGCAGGAAATATGATGTCGCAGCGTGCTTCCTCATTAGATTTTAACCCTGCGTGAGACAGAAAAGTAAAGCAATTGGATCTGTGTATATCAGCTGGTTCCAAGGACCACCTGGGCTTGCGTGGTTTGTTTCGTAACCTACTGGTTCTGAAACTAAATGCCCATCCCCATATGCAATTGAACCCCCAGTGGTGCATGTAAAGGGTGCACATCTTTAAGCACACGAACATGGAGGTAAATTCTATTTAAATCTATAGGATATCCTCCAGAGTGGGATTTTAGTTCCAGTTATGAAAATGCTGATTGATTTATCTTTCACAACTGATCACACTCCAGAAGAAGTATAACATAATCACGTCTTTGAATGCTTCACACATAAAATACTGCTGCCAGGACATTAGAGAGAAGGCATGAGATTTTCAGATGTTTTGGACCAACTCTCCATTCTGGGCAATTCAACCAGGCAGAAGATACCTGTTGACACCTAAATGTGGCACAGTTGGAATATAAATGCCTAAGCTGGAGAGCTTTGTAGCCTAGCTACACCTAGCTCTGACAGGCTTCCTGTGTGGAAAGGAAGCTCACTTAATACTAACCAGGAGCTTCATTTGAAGAGAAAGTCAGGTGGAGCTAGGCTTTTCTAAACTACAGTTTTTTATTTTATTTTATTTTATTTTATTTTATTTTATTTTATTTTATTTATACAATTATATGCTGCCCACTACCCAAAGTTCTCTGGGCGACTGAAGACACCTAAATGTGGCACACTTGGAATAAATGCCTAAGCTGGAGCTTCCAGTTTAGGCCTCTATTGCAAAGGAGGCACATTTTGGTGTCCATAGATGTCTTTATGTCAGACTGAAATCTTAGAATGGAGAATTTTGGAATTTGTAGTCCAAAGGTTCCACAAATCCCATGCCTGCTAAGGAGCAGTGCTAAATGCCCCACACATCTAGCATAGGATGCCATGACCGTTGATCATGCCTGGGAATTGAGCTACAGTGATTTAGGTGGGTACCCTTGATTTAGCAAGAGGGGGCAATGTGTTAGTTGAAATTTTTAATGTTTTGGAGGATTGGGTTCAGCATCTTGGATGACAGCTGTGAGGTGTGACATCAGCAGATGTGGACATGTCCCATTCGCTCCCTGCAAAAAACCTGTATCATTTGCCTTCTTTGCATTGCAGCCTGCGAAATCTATGCCAAAAGTGAAAAAAATGAACAACCCCCCCATCAAAAAAAATTAATCATAGAATCATAGAGTTGGAAGAGACCTCAAGGGCCATCCAGTCCAACACCCTGCCATGCAGGAACCCCCATCACACTATTTCCGACAGATGGCCATCCAGCCTCAGTTTAACAACCTCCAAAGGAGGAGACTCAACCACCTTCCCTTGGGGCAGCATATTCCACTGCCGAACAGCTCTAACTGTCATGAAGTAACTGTCAGGAAGTTCTTCCGAATGTTTAAATTGAACTTCTTTTCTTGTAGTTTGAGACCATTGCCCTGCATCCTAGTCTCTGAAGCCATGGAAATCAAACCACTCCCCTCTTCCATATGACATCCTTTCAAATATTTAAACATAGCTATCATATCCCCCTCAGCTTTCGTTTTGAAAGGCTAAACATCCCCAGTTCCCTAAGCCGTTCCTCATAAGACATTTCCTCCAGACCTTCAACCATCCTGGTCGCCCTCCTCTGCACCCGCTCGAGGTTGTCAACATCCTTTTTAAATTGAGGCACACAGAACTGGACACAGTACTCCAGGTGGGATCATCTTTTGTCAAGAAGACCTGAACCTCAGGGAAGAAATCCATGATAACTATGGACCCTTCCGCTTGCCCTTAGAAGCAAACCTTGGAGTTCTCGGGGAGCTCCTCATGGTCTCCTCATGCCGTGGCTTTCCTCAGATTCCCCCAAAGCGCCCAGATGAATCATGGGGACCGTTACTAAACAGACAGCAGGGGGTGTCATAGACCTCTTGTTAGACTTAGATGTTTGAGGACATCCTTCTCACATATATATCTGCTATTAAGACCTAGAATCATAGAGTCACAGAGTTGGAAGAGACCTCAAGGGCAATCCAGTCCATCCCTCTGCCATGCAGGAACCCCCATCACAGGACCCCCGAGAAATGGCCATCCAGCCTCTGATTAAAAACCACCAAAGAAGAAAACTCCACCACCCTCCTTTGTGGCAGCATATTATTCCACTGCCAAACAGCTATAACCATCATGAAGTTCTTCCTAATGTTCAAATGGAATCTCTTTTTCTGTAGTTTGAAACCATTGCCCCGAGTCCAAGTCTCCGAAGCCATGGAAAACAAACCTGTCCCCTCTTCAATATGACATCCTTTCAAATATTTAAACATAACTGTCATATCCCCCCTCAGCCTTCTTTTTGAAAGGCTAAACCCAGCTCCCTAAGCCATTCATCATAAGACATTTCTTCCAGACCTTCAACCATCCTGGTCACCCTCCTCTGGACCCGCTCAAGGTTATCAACATCCTTTTTAAATTGAGGCGCGCAGAACTCAACACAGTATTCCAGGTGAGGTCTGACCAGAGCAGAATAGAGGGGTACGATCACTTCCCTTGATCTAGACACGATGCTTCTGTTGATGCAACCAAGAATCGCATTGGCTTTCCTGGCCACCACATCACAATTGTTAGTCATCAAGACACTTATAAATTTTGGGAGAGGGGGTTCTTTTTGTTTCAGCAGACTTAAAAAGTAAGCGGGCTATACATTACAGTGCATCATTGCAAAAGCTCCTCAGCTTTACAGTGAAAAGCATCTGATTTCCACATCAGGAGCTTTTCACACTTCATGTAATTTGCAAATTGGCTTCCTTTGTGACAGGCCCTTGGGTGGTAAACACACCTCCTTTGCAAGAAAAAAAAAAACCACAGGGGTAAGATGGTCTCTCTCAGCTGCATCTGCGGAACACTCATAGATCACAGCTTCTAAGGCAGTGGCCGTTACTTCACGAACCTCTCGCTGCGCGTCGAGCCGTAATTTCTGTGCCAATCGATCGTTTCAGTCCGCACGCTCCTCCTTTTTGGCTGCGGCGCCACCCCGACCACGCCCCCTAAACCGTGCTCCAAGCGGGGCGAGAGATTCCCCTGCCGGAGGCCGGGAATCTTCTTCGCTTCGCATCCCGCTTCGCATCCAAAGTCACGTGTGGCCAGTTAATATATTTATTTATTTATTTATTTACTTACTTTTTCTCCGAAATGCCGATGCATCGATATTTCGGTTAACCCGTTCTTTTGATCTTGCTTTCTGTACACGGGGCAGGGGCAACAGAGGGGGGGCAAGAGTCCCCGGGTGACGTGAGCAGAGCCCCTCCGCTGGCAAGGGATGGCGAAGGGCTGCACAGAGGGAGGGGGAGGGGGTGTCGGTGCCGCCGCTGCAAGACACCCCCGCGCGCGCCCACCCAGAGAGCGGCGGCGGGGCACACAGGGCGATGAAGCTGAGAGAAGCCTCTCCCCGCCCCGCCCCAAAAAAACCAACCCAGCTGCTCTGCTTCAGGGAAACACGATGGCCGCCCACAAGTCCTCGGGACAACCGCAGGGGCCTTTGAGCGCCGGGCTTGACCGCTGGCTTGTGCGCCTCTGACCGCAAATGACAGCCGGGTATTGATGCATCGATACGCCGTGGTAATTTTTTTAAAAAAATAAAAGAAAGCAGAAACCGGACGTTGCAAGTAAGCTTCCCAATGCGAAGGGAGCACGTGAGGTAGTAATGGATTCGATCCTAAAATTTCGCATGGTGAGGACAGAGAAAGAGGGGTGGGGGCGAAGGGAGACCACGTGACCGCCTACGCATTCAAAGCGAAGGCAATCCCGCTGCGAAGCGAAGTACTTCGTGAAGTAACGGCCAGTGTTATCTGTGGCAATATAGGATGAAAGTCTGTTGCCTAGCACAAGAAAAGACAAATCTTTCAGTCTGTTCTTAGGTGGAATAAAGCACCTCCTTTTTTTAAGGGCACACCCATGTTTAAGAAGCACAGCAACACCAATTTATTTGCTAGCTAGGAATGGACTAAATGTTGACACGCAAGGAAGGGATTGTCCCATTTAGTGGCATTTAGTCTCTACAAATCCCATAATTCTCCCCTTTGGGTGTTAGATCGGACAGGCACATCCTCCCAAGTGAGCCACATTCAGGTATCAGGTGTTTGTCTGTCAGGCAGAAATTGACAGAATGAAGAGATCCTGGGTTTTGAAGTGATGGATCACTGAGTCCAGCTGATCAGGGAGGCACGGAAGGGAACTGACTTCCCAACCCCTGGCTTTCCACTCAGATACCTATACTACTGAGCTATTTGGAGAGCAGCAAAACATTGGGATCCCAAGCCCACCCGGTTTGGGACTGCATGCAAGGGCTGACCTTGTGGCAAGGACCCTTAGCAGAGAGGGTGAGAGATCTTCAAGTGTGAGCATTCTCTGGGTGCTTCAGAGTGTGCCCCCATGTGTCTTTTACATCAGGGCAGGGAGATTGGCAAGCCTGCGGGTCTGAGTCCCAAGTCCAAGTCTTTGGCACCAAGTAGAGATGGGCACCAACTTAACAATGAACCACAGGGCTGTCTAATATTTTTTTAAAGAGAGGCAGACGACTCCCTGCCTGATGCCTCTGTGCATGCACAAAGGGCTACCCTTCTAAATAAATAAATAAATAAATAAATAAATAAATAAATAAATAAATAAATAAATAAATAAAAGTATTTATTTATTTATTTATTTATTTATTTCATTTAGTCACTGGGTTGTTGCTGTTTTTAAACTCACCAGCGTAAAAGGTTGGTGGTTCATGGTTCATGGTCTTTGATGAATCACGAACCAGGATGAACCACCTGTTCCCTGGTTTGTGGCCACCTCTAGGACCAAGTCTGGTGTTCCAGGGACCAAGTCTGAATATCTATTAAAAACAAGCTCCCCACCACCACCACCACCAAAAAAACCAGGAGTGTGGGTGGGTTGCAAGTGGCAAGTAAAGTCCAAGTCATTTATAATCACCACCACCACCACCACCATGGTGAGTCTGAGTTGAGTCACCAGTGTGACTTAAGTCCAACTTGATGGCAAGCCTCGTGATTCCAACTCTCCGTTCCTGCATGAAGGAAGCCTGAGAAAAAAATTCTGAATGAGCCCATCCACCCCTACCGCCCATCAATCCACAAAGCAGAGTGTGGGGGTTCCATACCCCAATAGGCCCTAACCCCCAAAATAACTTGGCACAGTACTGAGGCAGCCTTAGGCCCTGGACAGGCATGCCCAGAGAGCAAGCAGGAAACCCAGTGTGTGGTTAAGTTGACCTGGACCTGGCATAGGTCAAGAGGCCAGGGAAACAGATGGCAAGCTAGATATGAGGATATCAGACACATCTGGTTTGTGACCAGCCCAAAGCTCCTTCCTCTCTGCTTTATCAATGAGTCCTCACTAGCCAGCATTTCCTCCTAGATAAGGGTGCATACTCCCCTCCACCAATGGAATGCATACATGACCAAAGACCATTCTTCCTCTGTCTTCCTCTGTCCTATTGTCAATGCTTCTCTCCACCCCTTGTGTACTGGTTTACTGTTACCAATAAAGAGCTTTTGGTCCCAGGTGCAGTTCAGAAAGACACTCCCACACACTCACTCACTCTCTCTCTCTCACACACACACAGACACCTACGCACAGAGAGACGCAGCCTGGGACCAAGTAATGATTGTACCCCAAAACTCTGTGTGTGCGTAATTAATAACGCTACAGCAGAGGCTTTAGGGATGCATTTCCCAAGCCTACTGGTGGCAATCCAACTATGGAAGTAGGCCGAGAAGCACTCAGGGCAGGAAGAGGAGTTCGGGATGCCACTGAAAGCTTTTCGTGACACCCTTCTAGGCCCCCACCTGGCCACTAGGACACGTTTTGCGAAAGCGTGAGTGCGTGCATCAGTGTGAGACTGGCACAGACAGCAGTCTCCCCCACCCCTTTTTATTTTGTTTTCCTGAGTTCCTGCACAGAAAAGTCCAAAGACAGCCCCAGGGCTTTCCCCCACCCCCACCCCCATCCCCGAGAAGTTCTCTACAAAAGCTCTTAAAAGCCCAGCTAATTGGGAGGCCAGTTGTGAAGAAAGATGTGTACCTACTAATGGAAGGAATGGAGAGGGAGAGCTAGTCAAGCATGTGATTTCCTCCACTTGCAGGCTGAAATAGGGTCAGCCTTTCCAGAATGCACCAGAAGCTTTTCTTTTAAAGACCCGTGCTGGCATTCCCAGAGTGGAGCATCGCAGGAAGGGGGGGGCACATCAAAGCCGGCCCATCATGTGCACCCAATGAAGGTGGGTGCTAGGGATGGGCACGAAACGCCAAAACAGCGTTTCATTCCATTTTTCGTTTCTCCCCCATTTCGTTTCATTTATTACGAAATGAATTTTTTTTTTTGAAAAATTCATTCCGTATATTGTTTTGTTTTGTGTTTTTTTAATTTATTTTTTCTCACGCCAACCAGCTGGCCCACGGCTGGGTCAGGGAGGTTTTTTAATTTTTAATTTTTTTTTTTTTTCTTATCTCGCACTGACCAGATGGCCCATGGGTTGGGTTGGCATGGTTTTTTTATTTTTTTTAATTTTTTTTTTTGACCAGCTGGCCGGCAGGCCGGGTCAGTGCATTTATTTATTTATTTTCTTATCTTGCGCTGACCAGCTGGCCCATGGACTGGGTCAGCACTTTTTAAAAATTGTGATTTTTTTTATTATTTTAATCTCCCTCTGACCAGCTGGCCCACGGGCCAGGTCAGCGCTTTTTAAAAAATCTCCTGCCAAACAGCTAGCCCACGGGTGGGCTCAGTGCTTTTTTTTTTTTTTTTACTGTGTGAGCCAATTTTAAAGAGGAAGCGAAAAGTGTTGTCTCCAAACCCAGCGAAGTCCTAGCTCCCTTCTATTCAGCACTGGTTACGCCTCATCTAGAAGACTGAGCCTCATCTAGAAGGAGGAGCCTCATGGCGCAGTGGTTAAAACAGCTGCACTGCAGCTAAAACTGTACTGACAACCTGGGGTTCAGTCCCAGGTAGCAGGCTCAGGGTTGACTCAGCCTTCCATCCTTCCAGGGTTAGTAAAATGAGTACCCAGCTTGCTGGGGGTGGGGGTGGGGGCAACATGTAGCCTGCACACTGTAATTAAAAAACTGTAAACCATGTATGTTTCACAGGATCAAAACTATGTAATACAACACATAATTGTAACTGTTAGGATTCTTTATGCACAGTTTTGGAAACAAGCTAAAATTCCAGCAGAGGAAGAGCTGTATTGTAAGATAAGAGACTGCGTGGAAATCGATAAGCTTGCTGGCTATTTGAAAGGAGATCGCGAAGAACTTTTTACAAGAAGATGGCAAGGTGTCGCAGCTGAGCTTGATAACCATTAAGTTCGTATACACCTAACGATATACAGGACTAGTTTTGTACTCAATAGTGCTTGGTCTTTGTTTTTTCAAACTGTATCCGATGTACCTACCTACTGTCCCTTATCTTCCCTTTCCCCTTTCCCCTTTATTTATTTATTTATTTATTTATTTATTTATTTATTTATTTATTTATTTATTATTGAATTTATATCCCGCCCATCTTCCCAACGGGAACTCTGGGCGGCGAACAATAAAGGCAAGTCATAATACACATAGTTAATACAACAAATACAAGGCATAGTCAGCAGACAAACATAAAACAGTAAAAACAATAGAGAAAAACCGCAGCATGGGCGCACCCTTGAATCTAGCCTCACCGCTGCAATGGCAGAATATCCTGATTATCGATGGCGGTTAGAAAAAAAAAAAGGTTAAGCCAGGTCGCCAAAGGCCTCGCGGAATAGGATGGTCTTCACCGCTTTACGAAAGGCCAGCAGGGACTTTTTCGCTAGGTAGGCTGTTCCATATAGTTGGAGCAGCCACCGAGAAAGCCCGGTTCCGGGTACGGGACCGCCTGGCTTCTCGGATAGATGGAACCTGAAGCGAGTGCGCCCGCGACTGCCGAACCGGTCGGGCCGATGTTGACCGCTGGGCGATCCGCTCCGCCAGGTAGTCCGGGCCCAAGCCATGGAGGGTTTTATAAACTAAAACCAGGACCTTGAATCTGATCCGGGAGGCAACGGGTAGCCAATGCAGCCGGGCCAGAACCTAACGACGCGCACCCGCCACCAGTCTGGCCGCTGCATTTTGCACCCGCTTCGCCGGAGGAGAGTCAAGGGCAACCCCATGTAGAGAGCATTACAGTAGTCCAGCCTCGAGATCACCAGCGCCTGGACCACTGTCCTCAGGGAGTCCCCGTCTAGGTATGGGCGAATCTGGGCGATCTGGCGAAGATGATAGAATGCGGACCTGGTCACAGCCGCCACCTGGGCGTCCAGGGACAAGGCAGGATCCAGGATCACGCCCAGATTCCGGACCCTCTCCGCCAGCTGAAGGGAGACTCCCTCCAAGCTGGGGAGGGGGCCCTCATACCCAGACGGGGAACTCCCGAAGAACATCACCTCGGTCTTCCCAGGGTTGAGTCTGAGCCTGTTGGCCTTGGTCCAAGCCATGACCGCCTCCAGACACTGGTCGAGGGACCGGACAGCTTCCACTGCAGAGGTGGAAAAACAGAGATAGAGCTGCGTGTCATCAGCGTACTGATGACAACGCAGCCCAAATCTCCTGATGACCTCCGTAAACCACCCATAGATGTTAAACAGCATGAAGCCCTGCGGAACCCCACAAGGGAGTGTCCACGGGGCCGACAACTCTCCTCCATGCTGTACATACTGGGGCCGACCCTGAAACCGGAGCCAAAGAACGTTGCCTCCGATCCCTACCTCCCGGAGCTGGTCCAGTAGGATACCGTGGTCGACGGTATCAAAGCTGACAGATCCAGGAGGACCAACAGGGTAGAGCAACCCCTTCGGCCGCCCGGATTAGGTCATCTTGCAGCGCGACCAGAGCTGTCTCGGTACCCCGGCCAGGCCTGAAGCCAGACTGGCAAGGATCAAGGCACCGCTGTTCCTCCAAAAATGATTGAGTCCGCACCGCGGCCACCCTCTCGATAACCTTTCCCCTTTCCCTCCCTTCTCTTTTCCCTATTCCTTCCCTTTTACCCTATATTTTAAAGAAACCAATAAAACTTTTTTTTAAAAAACTGTAAACCACCCAGAGACTCCTTGAAGTGGTATGGGCCGGTAAAGAAGAACACACTTTGACAGAGGAGATAGGAGACCACTTTTCACATCTTTGAAAGGTCATCCTACAGAGAAGGGGCAGGATCTGTTCTCCATAGTGCAAAACATGTGATAATGGGCTTAAGCTAAGGAAAGCCAAACTGAGGCTGAAAGGTGGTGAACAAAACATTCATAAAAGAAACCTTGCTGGCATAATTTTTGGTTTCCCAAAAGTGGCCACTCTGGCTGAGAAGACTGTGGAAGTGGCTGACAGAAGAGATGTTTTCTAGCCTTTGAGAAAACTCTCCCGTTGGAGCTGCCTTCAGCAAGAGAAGAGCAAAGCACAGCAATTTTAATGTGGGGTTTGGGGTGCTAGTTCTTAATTTTGTCAAGCACAGTAAACTTCAGATTGACTGGGAAGGCCCTTTGTTGGATGCAAAAGCTTAATGCTATTGACTACTTAATTGACAAGTCTGAAATTGATCTCAATTCTGCTGTTCCTTTTATGATTCGAGGCAAAGCCACTTTCATATTTAAAGCTACAGACTATGACATTTCTCAAAAACCTTTCTAAAGAAAAATATAATGGAAAGGTACTTCACAGTCTAAGAGTATAGAACATTAACAGTTTGAGCAGTTATTCTCCAAACAGCAACAACATAATTTGCACATAAGAATGAGTCCATAATAGGGAATCACCACATTCCCCTTCTCATCTATTGCCCTTACTTTCAGGCAATACAGGCAGGAATTCCTTCATCTGCTCTGGTCAGATCCCACCTGGAGTCCTGTGTCCAGTTCTGTGCACTTCAATTTAAAAAGGATGTTGACAACCTCGAGCAAGTACAGAGGAGGGCGACCAGGATGGTTGAAGGTCTGGAATAGATGTCTTATGAGGAACGGCTTAGGGAACTGGGAATGTTTAGCTTTTCAAAAAGAAGGCTGAGAGGGGATATGATAGCTATGTTTAAATAGTTGAAAGGATGTTATATTGAAGAGGGAACAGGTTTGTTTTCCATGGCTTCAGAGACTAGGACTCGGGGCAATGGTTTCAAACTACAGGAAAAGAGATTCCATTTGAACATTAGGAAGAACTTCGTGACAGTCAGAGCTGTTCAGCAGTGGAATAATATGCTGCCCCAAGGAGGGTGGTGGAGTCTCCTTCTTTGGAGGTTTTTAAGCAGAGGCTGGATGGCCATCTGTTGGAAATATTGTGATGGGGTTCCTGCATGGCAGGGGGGTTGGACTGGATGGCCCTTGAGGTATCTTCCAATACTATGATTCTATGATTCTCTATCTATGGTAACGTATGGCTTCAAACTATTTGCATGATGAGCTGTGACCAAAGATGAGGGAATTCCTGCATGTGTTACCTGAAAGTGTTCTCACAACAAATCATGAAATGAACAGAAGTGGCAGGACCAGAGAAGAAGGAGGGGAGTTTGTGGGCTGGAATGTGACTCACATCACATCCAGTATGAAGGGCAAATTACCAGATCACTCTGTAGCCCATGTGTGAGCACTGATTGCAATTCCAAAGACAACCCAGGCTGCAAATCAAATGACAGCAAAGGCAAATAATCCCAAATCAGAACAAATCTGGCTGTGCAGGGTTTGTCGCACCCTGACTTTTCCTCACTTCTCATCCTGTTGCACAGCCAAAGCACATTCACCACAAAGCCCGTCTCACTTCTGATGGTGTTTGGCCGGGATGAGGGGCTGTTCCTGAGAATCTGAACTTGCTCACCTGCCTCCCACCCCACGGCAGTCCCTTCCTTGCTCTCAGCAAACATCAAAGATTACAGCTGAAACCAACTGTGAATGAGGACTGGAATACAGATCAGTTTGCTCACAGACCAGCCTAGTTCCACAATTAGTTGCAAACAAACGTCCCCCATTTTTCACCGGACTCTAACGTCCAGAGCGCTACAGTCTCTTTACCGTGGTTCTCTGGCTTCAAAGGACAGAATATTTGGCCATGATTGGGCCCAAAACTCAAATAAGAATCAAATCCAGATGCATGAACCAATTACTAGTCCACTTCATCAAGAACTATAGGATACATTTGCCCTGAAAGAGAGGAGAAATCACAAGCTCCTCGATAGAGAAGATCCACAAAGTTCAAGCCCTCTACAGTTGACTACAGGGCAAAATCCTGTTGTGTACATTGGTGCTGGGAATGTTTAATTTAAAATGAATTAAACACGTCTTCCCTCCATTTCATTTTTCAGGCTCTGAGGCTCCTCAGGTAAATAACCAATCTTTAGTGGATTGCTACTCCTGCAATTCAGAACACCTACGGCGATCCAGTGGGGATTTTTGACTATCAAAAGGCTCCTTCCTGTGTCAGTGTAACTACACACTCGGATTTTGTCCAGATTCTCATGTAATCTTTCATGCCTGGTCATTCCACTTCTTTTAACAGACATGTTTTGAAAGATGTTTATTTCATAGATTATGTTCAAATGTATTTTCAACTACCTACTGTGAAAATATATACACATCTCTTTTGCATCTGGAAGTTCAGTCATGAGTACTGGACTTCTTTTTCTTGAGAGACAAACGTTTCACTGCTCATGCAAACAGCTTCATCAGTCTGAATACAGCTAGTGTGAGTCCTCCATCTTTTATTTATTTATTTATTTATTTATTTATTTATTTATTTATTTATTTATTTATTTATTTATTTATTTATGGGATTTTTATACCACCCATCTGGCAGCGAGGTCATAATCAGCTTTGACTTCTTGTCAAACAGCCATTGAACAGAAGGATGGCCCAACATAGGAGGGGTAACAGCTCAGGACCAGGATCAGCAGTACACCTCCATTTGAAGGACAAAGGGCACTCTTTCAAAGATGAGGATCTACACATATTTGACAAAGAAGAGAGGTGGTTTGAGAGAGGAGTCAGGGAAGCCATTAATGTGAGCATCAAAAACCCCTCCCTCAACAGAGGTGGCGGCCTCAGGCATAGTCTATCTGCTATTTATCAGGGGTGCCTTCCAAAGTACCCAAACAAATCAAAAAGCCTTCACCATAAAGGCCATAGCTAACGACCCATTCTTGATAGGTTTCAGCACCTTAGGCCATTGTTCACCTTAAGGCTATGGATACTATTGTCTCCCTAACGAGCCTATTCATGCCATTGTTCATGTTAAGAGCCTATCTCAGACTAGGGTGACAAGAGGTCAAATCTGGAGGACTCACACTAACTGTATTCAGACTGATGAAGCTGTTTGGATGAGCAGCAAAACATTTCTTTCTCTCAAGAAAAAGAAGTCCAGTAGCCATGACTCAACTTCCGGATGACTGAGAATCTTCACAGATATTTCTTTTGCAATTAGAGTAGCCCCATTTGAATGCATGGGGCACATAGAGGAGTTGACACACTAAATGTCCATTGATCCAAAGGGCCTACTCTAGGTTGATTTATTCTGCTCAGCAACAGGCTTTTGGCGGGTGCATTTCTAAAGTGCACAGAAATTGCAAGGTTGCCTTTTGGCATTCATAACAACCTGCTTTATCATTATGGGAACAAACAACAGAGAACTCAGCAGAGAATACCCTCCTGCTTCTGGTGTGATCCTACAGCAAAGGGTAAACATTGGTTGCATTTTTCTCAGCTCCAGCTTGAAATAACATCAAGAATAGAGATGTGCACAAAACAAATCTTGAGCCATAAAACACAACAAATTAGGCTGGTTCATGGTTCGTTTCATGACCCAGTTCTCAGATTAATTCTTTATTTTATGCCACATTTCTCCTTAAAAAGGACCCAATTTGGCTTCCATCCTTTAAAAATAATATTTAAAGGCTAAAAACAATAAGCGTATTAATATTTTTAAAGAGTTATATTAAAATGGCCAGTAAAATCCATATTACAATGGTCCCCTGCTCATTTGGGGTTCATATACTGTAGTCCCGCTATATCAAAGGGACCACAGTGTATGAAAAAAGACCCCCTGGTTTAAGGGGTGGGGAGGACAGTTTCAGGACTGGCGCTGCCCCGAATGGGCCTGTGAGGGCCTTCCCGGGCCTTCTGGAGGCCCCCAAAAGGGCTTCCCTGTGAACCATAAGTCACTTCTGGGCTGCCAAAAATAATTTCTGAGGCCTCAGAGGGCCTTTCTAGGCCGGTCGGAGTCCTCAGAAATGATTTTCAGCAATCTGGAAGTGGACTTCCGGTTTACCGGAAACGACTTCCGGTTTTCAGGGAGGCCCTTTTGGGGCCTCCAGAAGGCCCAGGAAGGCCGTCACGGGCCCATTCAGGGCAGCACCAGGCTGGGGGGGGGTAAATACAAGAGCCCCCAGCTAGGCCCCCAGGCCCGACTTGACCTGCATCCGCATATTGCGGATTTTCAATTATTGCTGGTCAGGTCAGGTCCCTATAAGACAAAAGAGCACAATAGTCCATTTTTTACCCTTCTCGGACCACCAGTCATTAAAGAAAAGCTTGCCTGAAGAGAGAGTTCTTTGCCTGCTTGCAGATGGACAGCAAAGATAGGGACAGGCTGGCCTCCAGTGGGAAGGAGTTCCAGAGCCTGGGGGCAGCCACTGAGCAGGCCTTCACCTGTGTCCCCACCAAGCTCACTGTGAGGGTGGTAGGACCGAGAGAAAGCCCTCTCCTAAGAACATAAGAACAGCCTTGCTGGAACAGGCGATCACAGCCCATCCAGTCCAGCAGCCTGTCTCACACAGCGGCTCACCATTTGCTTCAGGGTATTCCCAAGCAGATGTCTTCACCTGCTTGTGATTCCCCACAAATGGCATTGAGAGATATCCTGCCTCTCTCTCCAACCCTGAGGTTGTCCTGAGGCATCCATCATGATAGCCATGGATTTCCTTGTTCTCCATGAACTTATCTAATCCTTTCTTAAAGCTGTCAAGGCTGACAGCTGTCACCATTTCTTCTGGCAGGAAGTTCCACAGACCAGTGATCCTCTGGGTGAAAAAGTAGTTTCTCTTATTTGTTTGAGATGTAGCACCCAAAAGTGTCATGGAGTGCCTCCTAGTTCTAGTGTTGTGCAATACGGAAAACAGTTTTTCCTTATCTACTTTGTCCATACCATATATGATTTTATAAATTTCAATCAGGTCACCTCTTAGGCACCATCATTGAAGAATGAAGAGGCCCAGCCATTGCAGCCTCTGATGACAAAGAAATCCCTCTGGAGCTCCTCACAATCTCTCTCCATTTTTACTACCCTGTATAATTTAGTGTTGTTGGCAAATTTGGCTACCTTGCTATTGACTCCTATTTCTAGATCATTTATGAAGAGGTTGAAAAGCAGGGGTCCCAGTCCTGAACCTTGGGAGGCCCCAATCTTAACCTCCCTCCACTTGGAGAAGTGTCCTGGGCATGCTGATAGAGGGAGATGTGGTCTTTTGGATTACTTGGACCTAGGCCCTTTAGGGCTTTATAAATTAAAAACAGGCACTAGAAACTAATCAGCAGCCAGTGGACCTGCTGTAATAGGTGAGTCTTCTGTTCCCTGTGTGTCGTGTCGTGTCGTGCCAGATGTCCCCGACCCTTCGTGACCCCATGTCCATGGAGTTTTCTTGGCAGGACTACTGGAGTGGATTGCCAGTTCCTACTCCAGGCGCCTACAGCACCTGGTATTCCCTGGTGGTCTCCCATCCAAGTACTAACCAAAGCTGACCCTGCTTAACTTCCAAAATCAGGGAAGATAAGATGTGCTTAGGGCATCTAGGCAGCTCTCTGTTCCCTGTAAACAGCTCCAATTAACAATCTAGCGGCAACATTTTGGATCCTCTAGCTGCAGGCATGCTCAAACTTCGGCCCTGCAGATGTTTTGGACCACAACTCCCACAGTCCTTTGCCATTGGAAATAAAGGCTTGGAATTCTGGGAGTTGTGGTCCAAAACATCTGCAGGGCCGAAGTTTGGGTATGCCTGCTCCAAACACTTTCCAAAGGCAGCCTGACATAGAGTGCATTACAGCAGGCCAGCTGAGATGTCACCAGGGCATGTGTCGCCATGGCCATCTCAAAAAGCAAAAGGCCAAATCAAAATGAAGGGCCAAACGTTGTCCCCTTGGTTGTTTGTGTTGCTTTGGCAAAAGAAGGTCCCTACTCATCCTCCTCCCACCCCCCCAAATACCTTCCACCTGACTGCTCCTGTCACTGTAGGTGCCATCATCAGGTACAAGAGACCGCACTTCCCTGTGAGCAGCTTGAAGCTGCCTCTGAGTGTGCAGAGGCCAAGGGGGTGAGAACTGGTAGCCCCACCCCCACCCCTGGCACAGCTCTCTTCTTTTTCATGGGGGGTTCATGACCATCACAAGCCATCAGTTTTCTGGTTCGTATCCACCTCTGATCCAAACCCAAGACTCTGGCTATTTTACATAAGAACATAAGAACATAAGAACATAAGAAGAGCCATGCTGGATCAGGCCAAAGGCCCATCTAGTCTAGCTTCCTGTATCTCACATGGCCCCACCAAATGCCTCTGGGAGCACACAGGACTAGATATCTGTCTCCTGATTCCACTCCCCTGCATCTGGCCCTTGAAGTACCCCGGTTTTAAGACTGGAGATTACACATCTCCATCATGGTTTGTAACCTGTGATGGACTTTTCATCCAGGAATCTGTCCAACCCCCTTTTGAAGGCATCCAGGTTAGATGCCATCACCACATCCTGTGGCAGGGAGTTCCATAGACTAACAATGTGCTGGGTAAAAAAAATATTTTCTTTTGTTTGTTCTCACTCTCCCAACCCACAGTTTGAGTGGATGTCCCCTAGTTTTGGTATTTTGTGAGAAGGAGGAGAGCGTCCCTCTATCCACTTTACTTATGCCCTGCATTATTTTATACGTCTCAATCATCTCCCCCCTCAGGCGCCTTTTTCCAGACTAAAGAGGCCCAAATGTTTTAACCTTTCTTCATAAGGGAGGTGCCCCAGCCCAGTAATCATTTTAGTCGCTCTCTTCTGCACCTTTTATGCACTTTTGAACTGTGGGATTTTAAAACAAGCCAATTTTTAAATCCATGCTTTGAAGTCTTCACATGGGTGAGATAAGCAAATAGCCTGGACTTAAATGTCACCAAAAATTAAAATAAAAAACATCCTGCAGTTAGAAATGAAAGAGGACCGTTTTAGTTCTCTTGAAGTTGCACTGAAGGAGAAGAAACGGAAAGGAAATAAATAGTTGTTCGCACAAGTCCTCCAAAGGAGGATGAGACAGGATAATTTGCCTACAATTGCTTACAGCAATGCCCAGGGGCAAATTCAGATGTATTAATGTACAGATGCAAAATCAGAATTTATTAAATAAATAATATGCATTTGACCTGAGTGAGGAAGATTGCGATCAAATGATGACCCTACTGGTTGATTCTGCATCTACTGTCCAGGCCTTACAACTTGAGATGATCTCTAATCTTTCTGCTTCTTCTTCTGCACCTTTAACTGGAGACGGAGCAAACAGGCCTTCAAAAACAGGATGATCCTTCCCAAAGGGAGAACTTTCCTCCCTAAAAAAGCAAATAGGGCCACCCAGAGAAGTATGAAATACAAGGCCTGTGAGTCCTGTGTTCCTGTTTGAGTAAAGCACAGTTCATTGCTGTGGAAGCATGCAACCAGAGAAGAAAAAAGGGGGAAGTACAAATAACAGCAATGCGAGGGTTTCAATTTCGTGAACACAGGGGAAGGGAATTATCCTCGCTTGTGTGAAACAACTACTCCAAGGCCTACTATATTCTCTGTCTCTGTTCAGAGAAACCAAAAGGCAGAAGAAGAAACCGTAAGCTGACAGAGAATCGGTGGCCTTTCTCATTGTGGTCACAGGTGGAAGTGGCTGAAAAGAAGCCTCCTCCCCCATCACCTGTAAAAGGACTCCATCTCCAAGCCCTAAATTACGAGCACCCTTCCTTCTTCCCCTTCAGCCAAAGGTCCAGAGTTTAGGCCTGTCCTGGGCTCAGGCAAGCTTGGGCAAGACAGCCTTTACAAAGCCACTCCGGTACAGATGTTTCTATGGCAACCACTGGACCAAATACATTAGTGTTTCTAATAATAAACGCAACCTTCATCTCGGAAAAATCTTCCTTCCCCAGGAGCCCCTCATCCACGCCCCCCTCCTCCACTCCCCTCTCCCGCCCTCCCTTTCCTAAAATGATCTTTCTCAACCAGGAGAAGGACATGGAAGGGTTGAGTTACGGGAAGGGCCCTGCAAGATCTAAGGCCCACAAGGATGGGTGTCCAGCTTCTAAGAAGTCGCCTTGAGCAGGACCATTTTCTCAGGGATCCAGCAACCTTTCGCTTGGGAGGGACGGGGTGGGTGGGTGGGAATAAATTTCTTCTGTTTGCAAAGTTCAAGCACAATTTGTGAAACGCGGACATCTCCCCCCCCCCATGCTACCTACTTTCTGGCCATTCCCATTCCCCCTCTTCCTTGTTTCAAAGTTGATTTCTATGCCTTCTCAACCTCTCCAATCTGGCTACGTTTTCCATGGATCTCTTGGAGTTTGGCGAGAAGTATCGAACGCAATGCATTCGCCAACACAAACCCACCCCGTTGTGACCCCATTCCAAAGCTCCGCTAGCCAAGAGCCATCAAAGTATCCAGAGACAAAGCCACAGCCCTTGGGAATGACAAAAAGCAGCTTCCAGAAGGGGTACCGCTGGAGGATTAGAGGGTATCCAGCAAGAGACAGATCAAGGACATCAGCAGCCAGGAAAGAGTTAAAGCCCTGACAACATTCCTGAGAAGGATCAAGTAGGTGTCTAATCCCCCTCTCCTTCCTCCCCTCAATTCTTCTCTGGTGTAATTTCGATTCCGCCTCTCCAAGCAAGGCCTGTGAGCCCCGAACGCATTCAAAGCAGCCAAAACCGCCCGCCCCTCTGCCTCCTCCATCACCCTTCACCAAAGGCACTCGTCGTCGGCCCAAACTGCATTTGACATACAAGAGGCAGAAGGATCAGGAAAAGGGGCACATGGCCACCTGTACCGATGGGTGAAAAAACAGGATGGGGTCTGGGGAGCGCCCTGATCAAAGCGACGGATGCCACTTCAATGCAGCAGTGATTTTTGGTCTGATTGATTTTTCCCTCTCTTTATTATTTAGGTCACCCGTTTTTCAAAGACAGATGCACACTGCTGTACGGGTTTGGGGTGCTCACTGCAATGCTCGCAGCTGCATGCGATATCTCTCTAGACATAGATAACAGATGTATAGGTACAGATGCAAAACAATTGGGCTGCACACACACACACACACACACACACACACACACACACACATGTCTGGCAATTGCCTGTCACACTGAAATGTCAAGCAATGGACAATTGTCTTTGCTCCTCTCAATCCCCCCCCCTCTCTCTGTCTGCTTCTTCACTTCCTCGGCATATGCCAAGGGTCCCTGCCCATCGGTCGTTCAGACGCTCGGTTGGCAGCACTTACCATTTCAGCACTGAGCTGGGCTAAGATGGCGAAGGTAGAGATACGGTCACAGAGGCATTTAGTTCGGAAAGGATCGACCGGGATTGTTCGGCAGCCACGCCAGGACCAGGCACCAAGCTGAGACGAGGAGGAGGAGGAGGAGGAGGAGGAGGAGGAGGAGGAGGAGGAGGAGGTGATGGTGGTAGTGGTGGAGGAGGAGGGTCTGTGAAGGCAGGGAGGAGGGGGAGAGCACAGTGCAGAGAGAGAGAGAGAGAGAGAGAGCAAGAAAGACAAGAAAGACAGAGAGAGAGAGAGAGAGAGGATGAGGGAGAGAGAAAGACAGGAGGAAGAGAAGAAAACAAGCATCACCAACACAATGCAACAGAGAAACAGCACAGCAACCCCTGAACCCCTGTTCCCAGCGGCACACATGGCCCTTCCTTCTCCCTCTCCCCACCTTTTACGGCTCCCTCTTTCCATACGATACACACAGAAATGCACATTATCTCCTTCCCACACACCTGGAACGTCCACCGCCCACCTCGGCCTCGGCTAGAGAGCATCACCCCATGGCATCCTCCCTGACCCACACGGACGCCCCCTCTGTGGAAAGACCTGTTCCTCCTCCCAACTCCAAAACATCTTCCGCCCAATCCAACCCAGTCCGCCAACAATCATTTTCGCTCAGTTCTTGCAAAAACAAAAAAAAGTATTTCTGGCAGGTTCAGAACTCCGGAGGACTGTTCCACAAATCCCATCTCTGAGAAGACCAGGTTATGGGAAACCACCTTGCAGTTCCTAACTCATAACACACATGCATGTGGGTGCGCATGGCACCTATGTGCGTGCATGGACACAAGAGACCTTCATGGACGCCTGGGGCCTCCTATGGAGAGCACTTACTTCTTTCTCTTCAGGGATGCGTCTTCCTTAAATGACTTGCTTGGTCTTCCTCATAAGAGCCACAGACACCCAACCAGTGGGACACCTTCCCTGACAAGGGGGCACCCTTTCCCACAACTAAAATACCTCTTGTTTTTTCTCCGTCCCGGCATCAAGATCACCAATCCACGTGCACACGCATTTGGGATTGTTTTCAGGGAGAGGCTCCCTCTTAATGTCAAAACGCCCCAATGCTGACACATCGGCCTCGACACAAACAACGGCTGTCACTCCCACCCACAGCAAGCCCTCCTTAAGGCTCACACAGGCTCCCTCGCATTGGCACCCTTAAGAACAGCTGTCCACGCACCTACGTCTATTCCGCAGATGAGGCCCTGTGTCATACGATGCCCGGGAGGAAGGAAAATGGGCCGCTGAGTCTGCTTCATACGAAGAGGCATTGGGCTCTTGCAATTTGTCCATCATGAAACACGTGTCTCAAAATGCTTCTGCCAGTCTCATTCACAAGATGCATGCATGTGTTAGAGGAGTGCTTCCCAACTTTGGTATGTCATATTGAAGAGGGAACAGGTTTGTTTTCCATGGCTTCAGAGACTAGGACTCGGGACAATGGTTTCAAACTACAGGGAAAGAGATTCCATTTGAACATTAGGAAGAGCTTCATGACAGTTAGAGCTGTTCGGCAGTGGAAGATGCTGCCCCAAAGGAGGGTGGGTGGAGTCTCCTTCCTTGGAGGTTTTTAAGCAGAGGCTGGATGGCCATCTGTCGGGAGCCCTGTGATGAGGGCTCTTGCATGGCAGGGGGTTGGACTAGATGGCCCTTGAGGTCTCTTCCAACTCTATGATTCTATGATTCTATGATTTTATGTTCTTGGACTACAACCTCTCAGAAATCCTGGCCAGCACAGCTAGTGGTGAAGGCTTGTAGGAGTTTTAGTCCACGGACACCTGACAAACCACAGTTGGGAATTAGAGATGGGCATTTCGTTTCGGAAGGGGACTGGTTCCAAAATGAAACATGCCAGCACAGATGGTGCTTGGAACCCAGTCCCACACTCCAGAACAAAATCAACCACTGTCTTACCTTGCTCTAGTTCACACCGGGCAAAATTCCAACCAGGAAGCAGCTTCCGATGCATCATCTTTCCATCTCCCTGGCGCTGGCAGACAGGGAGGTGGGATGATCCATGTCCTTGCACAGCTCCTGATTGCCAGAGGGAGAGGGATGGGAGAGGGCCAGAGGGAGAAGGAAAGATGACGCATCAGAGGTTGCTTCCTGGTTGGACATTTGCCTAGTGTGAACTTCAGTAAGGTAAGACAGTGGTCCGTTTTGTTCTGGAGGGTAGGACTGGGTTCCAAGCACCAGCTGTGCTGGCATGTTTCTTTTCAGAACCACTCCCCTTCGGAAACAAAACATGCAACTCTATTGGGAACTACTGGTTTAGATAGCCATGCTAAGTTCATCACATGTGCACCTAGGAGCCACCCAGGGTGAAGCGAACTTCACTTTCTGCCAGGAGAATTGCCTGAAGCTTGCTCATCAAATCTACCTGTCCCTCATGTGAAATGGTAATTTCAGGGTGGAGCAGGAATCTATCAAATGTCCAGTTGGGAGCACCAGCCTCCCAGGCCCCAGTGGGGAAGCTTGGGTCACAAAGGATTGGCAAAATGATGGAGAGAATCATAGGATCGTAGAATCATAGAGTTGGAAGACACCCCAAGGGCCATCCAGGCCAACCCCCTGCCATGCAGGAACCTCCATCACAGGACTCCCGACAGATGGCCATCCAGCCTCTGCTTAAAAACTTCCAAAGAAGGAGACTCCACCACCCTCCTTTGGGGCGGCATATTATTCCACTGCCAAACAGCTCTAATTGTGTTTGTTTGTTTGTTTGTTTGTTTGTTTGTTTCATTTTTATACCACCCATCTTCCAATATGGAACTCTGGGCGTTTTACAAGATTAAAAAAAAAAACAGTACAAAACAATAAAACTCCCTAGGAGTGGGCACCCTGAGTGAGTGCGCTTGTGACATTTGAGTCATGAAGTTCTTCCGGATTTTCAAATGGAATCTCTTTTCCTGTAGTTTGGAACCATTGCCCTGAGTCCTAGTCTCTGAAGCCATGGAAAAGAAACCTGTTCCTCTTCAATGTGACATCCTTTTCAAATATTTAAACATAGCTATCCTATCCCCTCTCGGCCTTCTTTTTGACAGGCTAAACATTCCCAGTTCCCTAAGCCGTTCCTCAGAAGAGGTCATGGGTTCCAACATGAAAAGTGTGCAAATAGAGATGGAGCAGCCCCCTGCCCTCTGGCACCAGTACATTGTACACAATTAGAGATGGGCACGACTTGAAAAAAATTTTTTTCGAGTTGTCGTTAGTCAGGCCGGTTCCATTTCGGGTCATTTCCGTTTTTCGCGAAAATTCGCAAAAATTAGTCGGTTCGTTTTTTTGGTTTTTTGTTTTTGTTAGTACTGGTTTTTTTGGGGGGGGTAGCGGGCTCCTGGAGGCACCTCTGTGGGGTGGGTGCCTCCTCTGTCCCGCTATAAAGGGAAAGCGGGCTCCTGGAGGCACCCGTGGGTGCCTCCTATCCTCACCCACTAGGAAAGGGGAAGCAGGTTCCAAGAGACCCCTCAACATGGGGGTCTCCCCTCCTCACCTGCTGCTGCAAAATGCATGCATAGCCATATGGATATGCATACCAGTTGCAGACAGTGAGACAAGTGATGGCAGTGAACCCAGAGCCATAGGGTGATGCCTAAGTCTCTCGCACCACCATGTCTCACAAAGAAGGGAATTGTACTTGTGTGTAGTGCAATGCAAGTAGATCTGGCTTAGGGTTAAGGTGGGTTAGTGCAAGGGCTAGGGTTAGGCTAGTGACGGGTAAGGTTAGGGTGGGCTAGTGGGTTGCACCTCTGGGTGCCTCTCTGACCCACTAAGAAGACAGTTTGTGATGTATGGGTAAGGACTGGAGTCAAGGATTAGGGTTAGGGTTAGGGGGCTAGGGCTGGTTTTAGGGGGCTTTTTGGCACATCCCAGAAGTGAGACTGGGCTTTTTGCTGGCTGCGAGCCTGCGGCGAGTCCCACCAGAGCAGCCCAGGACGGGGGATGGGGGGAAGGCCAGGGACCTCCAGAAACAACCCCTCTGGTAGGTGCCCTGAGGCACGGCAGGCATTTTTCCGCCTGCTTTTCGGCCGGGAACCGGTTTTATTTTAACTTTAAAAAAAAAAATTTCTGTGCCGCGTGGCATCGTGTGATCGCACGATGCAAGGAATGAGCACGACAAATCAGACCAAAATTGTTTGTTCGTCGGTTCGAGCTCGAAGTCTGGCGGAGTAATTCCCGTTACCGTTTCCGTAGAGTAACGGAACCGAGTAACGAAAACAGAAACGGGAATACCGCTAAGTCGTGCCCATCTCTATACCCAATGCCTCAAATGGCACAACACCCCAACCTTATGTCTGGCATCCAGACATCCTCTCCTGCCTTGAACACTCACCCTGCAGAGCAGCATGAACCTGCACAGCAGTAGGTAGATTTAACCCTTTCTAAGTAGCAGCGCTCCTGCTGCGACTTTACAGTATAGGCCAGGGGTTGGCAACGTTAGCAAATCTGATGGTCAATCTTCTGTCTTGGCCATTCCCAGGAGAACCTTGCACACGGTCAAGAAGGAAGGAAGGCGGTCAACATGACCCACGTTTCCTTTCATTTTAAACCTACCAATATATTTGTAATTGTTGGACAGCTCCGTGGTTTAGGAACCTGGCTGCAGATGTGTGGTAGCGGTGAAGAAGGGCAATTCCATGCTAGGGATTATCAAAAAGGGGATTGAAAATAAAACAGCCAACATTATAATGTCGTTGTACAAAACGATAGTAAGGCCCCACCTGGAGTATTGGGTACAATTCTGGTCACCGCATCTCAAAAAAGACATAGTGGAACTGGAAAAGGTGCAGAAGAGAGCCACTAAAATGATTACTAGGCGGGGGCACCTCCCTTATGAGGAAAGGCTAAAACATTTGGGGCTCTTTAGTCTGGAAAAAGGGGCCTGAGGGGGGATATGATTGAGACGTACAAAATAATGCAGGACATGAGTCAAGTGGATAGAGGGAAGCTCTTCTCCCTCTCACAAAATACCAGAACTAGGGGACATCCATTCAAATTTTGGGCTGGGAGAGTAAGAACAGACAAGAGAAAATATTTTTTCACCCAGCACGTTGTTAGTCTGTGGAACTCTCTGCTACAGGATGTGGTGATGGCATCTGGCCTGGATGCCTTGAAAAGGGGATTAGACAGATTCCTGGAGGAAAAGTCCATCACAGGTTACAAACCATGATGGAGATGTATCATCTCCAGATTTAAAACCAGGGTACTTCAAGGACCAGATGCAGGGGAGTGGTATCAGGAGACAGGATCTAGTCTTGTGCACTCCCACACACATCTGGTGGGGCCACTGTGAGATACAGGAAGCTGGACTAGATGGGCCTTTGGCCTGATCCAGCATGGCTCTTCTTATGTCCTTATGTTCTTGGGCATTCTCAGGAGAGTCTCACACACTGTCAAGAAGGAAAGAAGGAGGTCCACATGAGCCCACTTTTCCTTTCATTTTAAAAGTACAAATACATTTGTAATTGTTGGACAGCTCCATGGTTTAGGAACCTGGCTGCAGTACTAGAAGGTGAGAGAATCTAGTTCCCCTTGGGCAAGTTGCCCAGCCCCAGGAGGTCCCCGGAAGAAGGGAGGGGCAAAACACGTCAGAGTTCCCTTGACCTGGAAAAACCTTGAAAAGGGTCTCTGTAAGTCATAATTGACTTGACAGCACACAGTTACTTATTATTAACTAGCCACTTGCAATTAGCCACATGATTCTGCTCACACACATGTAAAAACTCAGCAGGTTTTCATTATTAAACAGTAAAAATCTGCTCATAGAAGCTTTCTGGAGAAGCAATTTACTTCTTTAATTCTCTGGAATCCCCCATCCCTACACAAAAAACTAGGGAGTTGATACCCTTTCCTGAAACTTCTGTTTATCCCCTGAGACCACCCTTGGCCACTTAGTGTCTGAAGGCCAAATTTGAAAAGATTTGTGTCAAAACCTAGTGGAAATCATGCCTGGGACACATTTTCCCTTCAAAGGCTACGTTCCATTTCATTACCATCACACAATTTGCTTCAAAGCCTTTAGGCTTTCCTCTGTGTAATTACCCTGACTGGAATATTTCATCATCTTCACCCCAATCTTCTGTTTATGGAGACCCCATAGTGACCCTGTTCTTTGGCATATAACTCTGGCCCAGAATGAGTTCTCCTCATATTTATGGTTCAAAGAACCTACGTGGTACCTGAAATGAAGACTGAGGGGAGATGATGATAGCTCTTTTCTAAATATATAAGAACATAAGAAGAGCCATGCTGGATCAGGCCAAAGGCCCATCTAGTCCAGCTTCCTGTTTCTCACAGTAGCCCCACCAAATGCCTCTGGGAGCACACAAGACTAGATTTCTGTCTCCTGCTACCACTCCCCTGCATCTGGCCCTTGAAATACCCCAGTTTTAAGCCTGGAGATTACACATCTCCATCATGGTTTGTAACCTGTGATGGACTTTTCCTCCAGGAATCTGTCCAATCCCCTTTTGAAGGCATCCAGGCCATATGCCATCACCACATCCTAAGAGCCATGCTGGATCAGGCCAAAGGCCCATCTAGTCCAGCTTCCTGTTTCTCACATTGGCCCCACCAAATGCCTCTGGGAGCACACAAGACTAGATTTCTGTCTCCTGCTACCACTCTCCTGCATCTGGCCCTTGAAGTACCCCAGTTTTAAGCCTGGAGATTACACATCTCCATCATGGTTTGTAACCTGTGATGGACGTTTCCTCCAGGAATCTGTCCAATCCCCTTTTGAAGGCATCCAGGCCATATGCCATCACCACATCCTAAGAGCCATGCTGGATCAGGCCAAAGGCCCATCTAGTCCAGCTTCCTGTTTCTCACAGTGGCCCCACCAAATGCCTCTGGGAGCACACGAGACTAGATTTCTGTCTCCTGATACCACTCCCCTGCACCTGGCCCTTGAAGTACCCCGGTTTTAAGCCTGGAGATGACACATCTCCATCATGGTTTGTAACCTGTGATTGTGGTCCTACCTGAATGCAAGGACCACAGGTTGGGATGAAGACATTCAGTGGAGTAATGAGCAGTGGTTCTTCCCTTTCCTGCAATGGATGTTTCCAAGTTTTTTTCTGCCATAATTGTATCTTTTTCTTTTCTAATTGCAGGTTTTGAAATAAAAATAAAGTACTTGGAAGATAGTTCTCCAGAGGAGGTTGCAAGATCTATTCTTGATTTACCCTGAGTGCAGGGCACACAAGAATGGGCTGAATTTAAAGGAAGCCAGATTTTAGCTGAATATCAGGAAAAACCTCTTTACCATTAGAGCAGTACAACAAGGGAACCAAGGATCTCGGGAGAAAACAGGATTCCTGCCATGAGCAGAGGTTTGGACTTGATAATCTTATAGGCCCATTCTAACGCCATGGTTTTAAGATTCTGTAATTTTGGACCTCCTGCAACCTTCTTTAATCTGGCCCAGCAAGTGTGGCTTAAACACACCAAAAGTGTTGCACTGTTGCATATAGTAGCCATAATTCAGCAACAGATGATGAAACCATCTTTCATAGGTGCCTGTCTCCCAGGGCATGCATTCTCAATGAGGAACCTTCCAGAAGCTTATATAAGAAGTGAATGCAATGTCTCATCAGAGCACTTTTCAAACACAACCACTATGTGCACAAGGTAGAAGTCTGTCTGTGTGTGCGCGTGTGCATGCACATACTCTTTTCATTGTACTAGAAGCTGGGTCTAGTAAAATGGAAGACTGAGCCTATCATTATGCTAGAGACAAGGACATGGACAGCTTGTCTCATGGTGCAGTGGTTAAAAGCCTGTCCTGCAGCTAAAACTGTGCTCACAACCTGGGTTCAATCCCAGGTAGCCGACTCATGGTTGACTCAGCCTTCCATCCTTCCGAGGTTGGTAAAATGAGTACCCAGTTTGCTGGGGAGGGGGCAATGTGTAGCCTCCATACTCTAATTCAGTGCTCCCCAACCTTTTTGTCCCCAGAGTAAATGTTTGATGATTTTTCCATGGCCCGGGGCTGGGGGTGGGGGGTGGGGCAGAGATGGGGGACCGGGGGTCTTTGCTTTGTTTGTCGGGGATGGGGGAGGGAGGAGGGGGAACGGGGGTAAATTAGAGAAATTACGGGAAGATGGCAGCGCCAGCTGGGGGCGTCGGGCGTTTTACGGGAAGGTGGGGAGCCCAGGCTCCTGGGCGGGCGGGTCCCTGCCTCCTAAGCCGCGGTAGCCACGGCAGGAGAAAGGCAGCCGCCGGGCAAACACGGTTGTTTTCAGGCCAGATACATTTAGAAGGGGGGGGAGGAGGGGGAGGGAGGAGTTAAACACTCCAGTTGGGGGCTCGGGGCCCCCAGCCTCTCTCTCTCTCTGTGGGGTAACAGCCCCGTGGCCCCCAGGCGCATCCTCCTCCTCCTAGTATCCTTGCCCTCCACCAGCAGCAGCAGCAGCAGCAGCAGCCACGGCAGTGGAACGCGTCCTCCTCTCCTCCGCCCTCCGAGGGACAGAGAGCGCGGTTATGCGGCTGCTGCCCCGGGCGCCTCCGCCGCCTTTCCCCGCGCCCCGCCCCGCCGCTGTGCTTCGCCCTGGCCCTGACGGTGCTGCTCAGTGCCGCCGCCGCTGCCTCCTCGTCCCGTCGAGGTCGGTGCTGCTGCTGCTGCCGCGGCCGGCGGGAGCGCTGGAGGCGTCGTCGTCGTCGGGGCCTGGGCCGGGCGCCGAGGGCAAGCCGGAGGAGGAGTCGCCGCCGCCGGGGACGACGTCCTCAAAGGAGGAGGTGGCGGCGGCGGTGCTGAGCAGCACCGTCAGGGCCAGGGCGAAGCGCAGCGGCGGCGGCAGGGGTGGGGGCGGGGGCGAAGGCGAAGGCGGCGGAGGTGCCCAGGGCAGCAGCCGCATGACCGCGCTCTCTGTCCCTCGGGCAGCGGGTGGCTCCTGCGCTCCTCCAGCCTTCTTCTTCCATTGGCTGCCCGTGGGAGAGAAGAGGAGGAGGAGGAGGGTGGAGGAGGAGGAGGATGCGCCGCCGCCGAGCAGAGGAGGGAGGCAAAGGCAAAGGCAAAGGCAAAGGCGGTGGCTCCTCCTGCGCTCCTCCAGCCTTCCTCCTCCACCAGCCACCCGCGGGAGAGAAGAGGAGGAGGAGGAGGGCGGCGGAGGAAAAGGGGAGGAGCCTCCCCGGCCTCCCCAGGCGGCCCGGGGCCGACCGGTCCACGGACCGGCACCGGTCCGCGGCCCGGGGGTTGGGGACCACCGCTCTAATTAAACACTGTCAACCACCCAGAGACTACTTGAAGTGGTATGGGGTGGTATATAAGCAGACCACTTTGCTTTGCTTTGCTTTAAAGGTAAATTAGAGAAATTAATGAAGATGGCAGCCATAGTTTTACTGGAACTGACAGGTTGGCTATATGGGTAAGGAGGGAGAAAGGCAGAGGGGAAACACTTGTTTTTATATACATTTAGAACCAGTAGATTGAGCAGTTAAATCAAGAGACTGTGAGTAAGACTCAAGGCAGTGCCCTGATTAGTATTTCCCTGAGCTAATACCCAGAGGGGAACATAGTTCTGTTGTGTGACGTTTGGGCTACTACATCCAGGAAGAAGCAGGAAGGGTAACAGTGTATGTGAATAAAATGGTTCTTCTCATCATTTTCTTTCATTGAGAGCTAAACAAAAAACTGACCATCTTCTAGACTGAGAGGAATGATTGTTGTGGTTCATTGGACCAGGAATGCAAGATAATGTATGGTACCGGAAAAAATCGGAGATGTTTTCTTAGACTCATAGACTCATTGATTCATAGAGTTGATGGGGGCCGACGAAGCCATCAAGTCCAACCCCTTGCTCAAGGCAGGGATACGAATCATAGGATATCTGCCAGGTGATTGTCCAAAGTGAACACCTCTAGAGTTGGATTGCTCACCACCTCTCAAGGTAGTTGGTTCCACTGCGTCACTTGCTCTGTTAAGAGGTTTTGTCCTGCTATTCAGCTGAAATATGGCTTTCTGTTACTTGAGCCCAATATTGTGTGTCCTGCATTCTTGCGGCATGAACAACTATAAAACTAGCAGCATGAGATGGGTTGATTGTGTCTTTTTGGTCAATTAACCTTGCTCATTTTTTCTCGCCTTGTGTATGTCTGCTTAGTTCACAATGATTAAAAAAAGATAATTCTTTGCAAAATATATTTTGCACGTACGGTATCACAGAAACCATACATATAGAAAGGATAAATGGAACTGAGGATGCTGGAGAGAAAGAAATCCAGAAATGGCACAGAACAAGACAGCATTAAGACAACATTTTCTATCTATCTATCTATCTATCTATCTATCTATCTATCTATCTATCTATCTATCTATCTATCTATCTATCTATCTATCTATCTCCTTCCTTCCTTCCTTCACAGCTCTTTTGTTCATTCCTTCCTTCCTTCCTTCCTTCTATCTTCTATCTTCTATCTTCCTTCCTTCTATCTATCTATCTATCTATCTATCTATCTAGCTCATCATTTATATCAAAAGGAACATATCTATCAGACACATCATCCAATAATGATAGACCACAGAACTATATCTACTCAGTGATTTAAGGCATCTATCTTTACCTGGACTGGACTTAATGATATCTTCCAGGTCTATCTATTTTGAAGAACAAAAAAAAAAAAAAAAAAAAGAGCTCAGTGGTTCATCTCTCATCCTCCTTCCTTGAGGTCTAGATGCCCTAAGCACATCTATCCTTGGTTAGTATAATTCTATCCATCTAGTCCAATGCCCTGCCATGCAGGAACTATCTCGACAGATGGCCATCCAGCCTCTATCTTAAAAACTTCTCCATCTTTCACCATATTCCTTCAGCTCTAACTGTCATGAAGTTCTTCCTAATGTTCAAATGGAATCTCTTTTCCTGTAGTTTGAAACCATTGCCCTGAGTCCTAGTCTCTGAAGCCATGGAAAACAAACCTGTTCCTTCTTCAATATGACATCCTTTCATATATTTCTATCTATCATATCTCAGTTTCTTTTTGACAGGCTAAACATTCCCATACCTTCCCAGAGGAAAGGTTTACATCCTTTTTAAATCACATTTATATCAAAAGGAACATATATCAGACACATCATCCAATAATGATAGACCACAGAACAGAACAGAACAAAAACTAAGGAAATAATGATCAACCAAGGCGGCGACACTTAGAGGGTGGGGGAAATTGTTTTGAACTGCTGAATAACTCAGTGATTTAAGGCATCAGGTTGTGGAGCCATTGACTCCTTTACCTGGACTGGACTTAATGATGCAGAGGATTTCTTCCAGGTCTGAAGCTCAAAAATGATGAATATTTTGAAGAACAAAAAAAAAAAAAACCAAAAAACAAAGAAAAACGCCAGAAGAAGAGCCCATGAAACTAGCATATCAGTGGTTGAGGCATCTGGCTGCAGAGAGTTCAGTTGCCCACTGTACCTCCTTGAGGTCAGCCTAGATGCCCTAAGCACATCCAATCTCCCCTGATTTTGGGTCAGCCCTGGTTAGTATAATAGAATCATAGAGTTGGAAGAGACCTCAAAGAAATCAAGCCCATCTAGTCACAAAGAAGGAACCAATAGTCAGCTCCATAGGCCCTGCCATGCAGGAACCCCATCACAATATTTTCGATGTTGTTTCGCTCTTCACACAAGTGCCCAGATGGCCATCCAGCCTCCTGCTTAAAAACGACTAAAACTTCCACTTCATCCACAATGGAGGAAGGAGACTCCACCACCCTCCTTTGGGGCACCAAACTCTTCCACTGCTTTGTTATCTGGAACAGCTCTAACTGTCATGAAGTTCTTCCTAATGTTCAAATGGAATCTCTTTTCCTGTAGTTTGAAACCATTGCCCTGAGTCCTAGTCTCTGAAGCCATGGAAAACAAACCTGTTCCCTCTTCAGTATGACATCCTTTCCAAAAGGAAACACCCCCAAGAATATATTTAAACATAGCTATCATATCCCCCCTCAGCCTTCTTTTTGACAGGCTAAACATTCCCAGTTCCCTAAGCTGTTCCTCATAAGTCATTTTCTCCAGACCCTCAACCATCCTGGTCGCCCTCCTCTGCACCCGCTCAAGGTTGTCAACATCCTTTTTAAATTGAGGCGCACAGAACTGGACACAGTATTCCAGGTGGGGTCTGACCAGAGCAGAATAGAGTGGTACTATAACTTCCCTTGATCTAGACATTATGGTTCTGTTGATGCAACCAAGTATTTGGATGGGCAACCACCAGGGAATACCAGGTGCTGTAGGCACCCCAGTATTCCTGCCAAGAAAAAACATGGGGTCACGAAGAGTCGGTCACGACTGTAACGATGCAATACACACACCTCATTGATGGGCTGATGAATCTTATGAAGGGGCAATGCTGGGTGCCCACAGAAAGGGGCAAGGGTTCGCCAAGCATCCCTCCAGCTCTGCAGGTATAAGATATTGATGTTGATGAAAACTGGAGTATAAATGAGACTTTTCTCAATCAGGGAGGGTGGCTGTTTTAACTCCCTGCATGTGGGTGTGAGGCCAAGCAAAGAAAAACCATATGATTTTGGCCCAGCCACCGAGAGACAACTTTCCCTCAACTTGCGAAGGCTTGACTACGGTATGATCTGGCATTGTCAGGGAATCCCTGCCCTCCCTGGGAATTCCAGGTAGTGAGAACAATCTCCTCCTGATGGCCTCACAAGGGAAAATGACTTGTGATTTTGTTGTGTGTGGTGAGTGGTGACTTGAAGGCTGGCTGCTGGGTGGTCAGTATAAACAAACAAACAAACAAACAAACAAACAAACAAACAAACAAACAAACAAAGGCATGGGTGCCCACCTCCTCCTCCATCCCAGTGGGCCCCAGGACTCCATGTTAAATCTGTCACGTGTGTCCACATCCACATTTATCTTCTAGGAGATGAGGCAAGAAACCTAAATTATGTAGGCTGCTTCCATTCTCTCTCTCTGTAACACACACACACACACACACACACACACACACACACACACACACACACACACAGAGAGAGAGAGAGAGAGAGAGAGGGGGGGCTTGTGATATCACAGAAGACGGACTCCCTTATTTTAGGCTTTGCCCCTGATATCTCAGAAAATGTGAAGCTATTGGACCATCATTTCTACAACTGACCCCCCCCCACACACACACACTACATAGCAACACTTCAGTCACTACAAGGCAACGGAGGAGCATCATCAGCATTCTCTTCTTCCACCCCACCCCCTGCGGCCACTCTTCCTGCAGAAGCAAGGAAGGAAGTGAGAAGAAGGGGACAGGAGGATGAAATAGCTGCTGGCTGCTATCCCAGTGATCACCTGATGATGCACATTCTTGCAGGTTGCATCATTCCTCTCACCCCCCCCCCATTGTTGATTCTTGCTCTGATCCAAGATGCCAATGCATCGCCTTTCATCTACACATTTCAATGCAAGAGCGAAACAAATGGCCAACAGCAACTGCTGTCATATTGTTTTCTAATGGGAAAAGTTAGTGCTAACATAGGAAGGAAGGAAGGAAGGAAGGAAGGAAGGAAGGAAGGAAGGAAGGAAGGAAGGAAGGAACAAACAAACAAACAAACAAACAAACAAACAAACAAACGAATGAATGAACAAATGAACAAATGAACAAACAAATGAACAAATGAATGAATGAACAAATGAACAAACGAATGAACAAATGAATGAATGAACAAATGAATGAACGAATGAATGAACGAATGACAGAAAATCTTTCAAGACAAACAGGGAATTTTTGGCAGCAAATGACGACAAGTTAAGAAGTTGGTGTAGACTTTAGCTTGATATCCTGTTAAACAATTTTACCGGCACAGTGGTGATGATTTCCCCACTGATTAAAGCTGATTTTGGTGTGTGGCTTAAGCACAGGGTGACAAAATTGCATACATCCCAATAATGGTCAAAGGAAGCCTTCAATCACAATCATATTTGATTTTTTTTTTAAAAAAATCTCAAAATCTGCATTCCTGTATGCACATTTTTCTCTCATGGCATGCATTTCAGATGCACGTTGATATGTTGTTTGAGCCAAGAACTGTGTGGGCATTAGAATAATCTTTGTATGTGAGGATTTGTCTTGACTTGTAAATGAAGGAGGCAGGTATTTTGTTCTACTTTCGACACTAATAATATTAGAACGACAGAGCTGGAAGGGGACTCTCTTGATCATGGAGTCCAGCCCCTGTCAAGGAGGCAAAACTGGGGAATCAAACCCCTGGACTCTGGCTCCCCAGCCAGACACCCTAAACTATCCATTGATATAAAGTGTAGCTGTGTGGTCCAGACAAAATGATATACAAAATGGAAAAATAGGTCATGCCTTTACAGACCACCAAAGAATCACAGCTTTTGTGAAATAAAGCTTTTGTGAAATAAAAAACAACAACAGTTCATCAGGTGTGTACCAGGGTGATGCCTTATAAGTTCAAAACTTAGTGGATTTTGCTGGGAAAGTTATTCTTAGCTGTAAAGTCCAAACACTCTAGGCAAGTTGGAATTCACCAGGCACATATCTCTTAGGCTGATACTTCACGTCCATCTCATCGCTGTTTGTGGTCCCGCTTGGGACCGGTATGAAGTAATTTAACCACATGTCCATTGCAGGATAAGGGGAGTTCGTCCTGACCACACCCCTTTAACTGTGATCTAAGCGGGATGAGAGATTCCCCTCTCTGGCCTCGGGAATCTGCTCATCACCCTTCTCGTTCCGAGACGAGTGGCCGTGAGGTAAGGCAACGTGCCATTCTCCATCTAGTGGCAGGAGTGCGAAGTGCCATTCACCAATACATTCCCAATGAGTCAGTGCAGAGAGCTTAAAAGACAAATGCCTCAAACTTAGCTCCATAACGCATTGAAGGAAAGGCTTCGGAGAATCAAAACATCGAAAAATGAAAGTTCAGGCCAAAACAAACAAACAAAAAAACGGAGAACAAAGGCATGGAATTTCACATCTCATCACGGAACGAGGACGTGCAGTAACAGTCATGCTGGTATCATCCATCCATCACGCCCATGTGTACACAGGAACAGGGACAGAACCGGAAGAAGACCACATGACCGTGACTGACATCAACATGCACTGAACTTCCTCCCGGGATGAGAATGGACGTGAAGTAAGCGTCTTAGCTGTTAAGTCAGGAAGCAGTGTGGTTGCTGTTTTATGGGTAGAATTGAGGCAGCTGTGGATTGAGCATAAGCTCCAGTTCTCCAACACAACCTTTGCATCTAAGAGAGACAAATGCTCTCTGTTCACCTCATTTTACGAATAAGTTCCAAACCCGACACACATCTTTAGCTGAGATCAAGCACTTTACCAAGTTCTTCACCACACCACAGATGGGGGATGTCCAAACCTTGCTGCTTTGCGATAGACTCTGCAAAGACATAAACTGCTTTCACACAACCACTAAAATCTGCTGCAAAGTGCTCCTAGATGCAGAGCATAAAATCGTTTTCCCACAAGCAGCGTACTTAAAAAGAAAAAACACAGTTCAACCACGCCCACTTAAGCATGTCCCAGCGCATTTTACAAGTACCTGGTCTCGAGGTGGTAAAATCCTTGTTGCTGCTCCGTTTGGATTTTAAACCATTAATCTGGTCCATGGGAACACAGAAAATCTGCACCAAAACCTTTTTGCCCCTCCTTATGGTATCTTTGCTGCAGTTCTCAGTGGGATCAGAACAGTTGCGGATTTTCAACATATGACTGTGGGAACACCCCAATCACAATAGCAACCACGTGACCACTCTGGGGGCTGATCCAGATCAAAGTTTGCTGTGGATTTCAATGGTCGTGTGAAAGCAGCCCTAGTTACCAGGTGCCTTCCTACAACTCACTCCCTTCCCTGCAAGAGTTAGGGGTGTGACTTGCTTCAAAGAGAGTTTCTAGGTCAGTATGCTACAGTAGGAGGCAAGCTTCACTCAGGAACCTGGATTGCAGAGAAATAAAGGCTGATACTTCACCTCCATCTCATCATTGTTCGCGGTCCTGCTGGGGACCGGTATGAAGAAATCTAACCCCACGTCCATTGTGGGATGAGGGGAGTTTGTCCCGACCACGCCCCCTGAACTGCGAGCTAAGCAGGATGAGAGATTCCCCTCCCTGGCCTCGGGAATCTCCTCATCTCGCTTCTCATTCCAATACGAGTGCCCGTGAGGTAAGGCTCGTCACGCAACATGCCATTCTCCATCTAGTGGCAGGAGTGTGAAGTGCCATTCGCCAGTACTTTCCCTATGGGTCAGCAATGCAGTGCAGAGAGATTAAAAGACAAATGCCTCAAACTTAGCTCCGTAACGCATTGAAGGCAAGGCTTCGGAGAATTGAAACATCGAAAAACAAAAGGTCGGGCTGGAAAAAAAAACCCGAGAACAAACACATGGAATTTCACATCTCATCACGGAACGAAGACGTGTGGAAACAGTCATGCTGGTCTCATCAATCACGCACGTGCATACACGGGAACAGGGACAGAACCGCAAAAAGACCACGTGACCGTGACCGACATCAACACGCAACCAACTTTCTCCCAGAACAAGAGTGGATGTGAAGCCACCGTCAAAGACTTCTCTCAACTTGCAACCAAGTGGAGCAAACCACTGTTCTGAAGCAGGGAAACGGTGTTCTCTCAAGGTGGGGTGGGGTCTTTCCCTGCTCGGAGGGCCAGCGATGTGATTTTGTAAAGGCAAACAATTTGGGATGAATTGAAATGGATGGTGTTTACACACCCCATTTTTCTGCCTGCCTGCCTGTCTCACCACCTGCAAATAAGAACATAACCACTGTCTTCCCCCCCCCCCTCCTGCTCTTTGTTAATGTTCTCGGAAGCCCTGTGCTTGTGATATCCTATGATGGTAGAAGAGAAAATCTTTAATCTGATTACCCACTATTATTCCATTATCACTTGGGGGGGGGGGGAAAACCAAAGAGATAGCTATTGATCCACTTATACTCAGGGCAGGAAAACAAAGGCAGGATATCCACCTCCTATGAATCTTCTAACTGTTAAATGATCCTGGTTTCTTTCTCTTTTCTTTTTACAAACCACTCCCCAGCACCACACCAGCAACAGAAGCAGCCGTCCAGAGTAGGGGAGGGGGGTTACTGGTTGGTATGAAAGCAGAAATAGGCCACGGAGAACGAGAGGAGGGTATTGAAGAGGCAAAGAAGGAAGAAGAAGGCCGGCTACTCTTGCAGGGTCTAACCAACCCAAAGCCTTATTCAGAGGGCTGGATTAATGAACCATCTGCCAATTAGCCATTGTGGGGGTGGGGGAGAGAGAGCGAGAGCAGGGGAGCTCATCTTACAGCCTTTGGTCTGAAGCCTTTAAATAACAGCAAAAGCATTCTGTTGCACAGCAAAATAACAGGTCCCCATCACAATCGAGCATATGGCTCAGAAGATTATCTGGAGTGTGAGAGCCGAGGGATTACCGTTCCCAGACAGGAGTGGCAACGAGGTTTCTGTGATACACTGCAAGAGGCTGTTGGAATTCTGAGAGGCCGGTTGACCCGGCAGGGCACTACATAAAGCTTGTGGGTAAACATTCTCTCAGAAGTTCAAGTAGTGACAGCCAGATCAGCCCTGCCATGAAAAAATTGCCGGTTGCATGGTTACAACTCTCTTGAGCTGATACAATGCCCAGTTGAATGGACAATATTCATAGAATGCAAACTGCGACCGCCTTGATAAGGCTTATCCCAACCTAAGTCAGATCTAGCCTAGAAGAGAGCTCAACCCCTTCCAGCTGGTGCCACAAGTTGTGTCTACTGCTATGATGCCCTCTTTGCACATTCCTTGGCTTTACTAAAGGAGAAAGGACGTGGATGAGGGCAACAGGTTTTTGAGGGATCCTGAGGCTTCCTGGCATGAACCAAACCTGCATGCAAAGTACCTGTGAAAGGGATCTGGGAGTCTGGGTGGACCACAAATTGATCACAAGTCAGCAGTGTGACGTGGCGGCCAAGAAGGCCAATGAGATTCTTGGTTGCATCAACAGAAGCAAAGTGGCTAGATGAAGGGAAGTGATAGTACCGCTCTATTCTGCTCTAGTCATACCCCACCATTGTCCAGTTCTGTGCACCTCAATTTAAAAAGGATGTTGACAACCTCGACTGGGTGCAGAGGAGGGCAACCAGGATGGCTGATTGTGGAGAAATGTCTTACGAGGAGCGGCTTAGGGACCTGGGAATGTTTAGCTTTAAAAAAGAAGGCTGAGAGGGATATGATAGTTATGTTTAAATATATGAAACGATGTCACATTGCAGAAGGGGCAGGTTTGTTCTCCATGGCTTCAGAGATTAGGACACGGGGCAATGGTTTCAATCTATAGGACAGGAGATTCAATTTAAACACTAGGAGGAACTTCATGACAGTTAGAGCTGTCCAGCAATCAAATATGCTGCCACAAAGGAGGGTGGTGGAGTCTCCTTCTTTAGAGGTTTTAAAGCAGAGGCTGGGTGGCTATCTGTTGGGTGTCCAGTGATGGGGGTTCCTGCATGGCAGGGGGTTGGACTGGATGGCCCTTGAGGTCTCTTTCAACTC
Source organism: Phrynocephalus forsythii (assembly GCA_029282475.1). NCBI lineage: Eukaryota > Metazoa > Chordata > Lepidosauria > Squamata > Agamidae > Phrynocephalus > Phrynocephalus forsythii. The sequence goes on along the minus strand of JAPFRF010000003.1, from coordinate 122,060,531 downwards.
TATGATTCTATGATTCCTTTTGTCTCCAGGCATAAACTTTAAGAACTGGCTCAAAATCTCTCTCTCTCTTCCAAATTCCCACACCTGGCCAATAGGGCTGCACGATGGGAGTTGCTGTCTATCATCCAGAGAACAACAGGTTTCCCACCAGTGGTTTAAGAGATGCAGATGTCTGGATTAGTATGGCTTTTCACTGTCCCATGCAAGGATGAGAATGTGATTGGGCATAGACCTCACTTAAAAGAAGGCTAGCATCTGTGCTATAGCTGAGACGATCTGGATGAGGGCATCAAACATAAGCTCCAAGGATGTAGCCCTGATATAGACTGATGATGCAGACACCTTAAGGACTAACAAGATAAATCTTGTGAGCACAATGGGCCATTTTTCCAGATGACCTGCCTTCGCTTCCACTGGAGAACTGTGTACAGTCCCTGAATGCTAATGGCCAGACACGGATAGTATTTATGATGTCCCAAGTCATGCCATCAATCTTAAGGCCTCACATCTGGGACTCAAGGCAATGCACACCGTTCCCTTACCCCAAGTCAGGCCATCAATCTGGTTAATTAAAGTCCAGGCTCTTCTGTCAACTCTTCTGTCTCAGGAAAGGATAGAATTTAGTGTGTGTGTGTTGTTGTTTTTAACTAAAGACATCACAATTCTCCACTCTGGGATTCTGCCATTCTTGCAGACATCGTACAAACCCCTAAGTATGAGGCATCTGGGAGAAATGACCATAGAGCCCAATTCTAAATTTGCTTTGTTATCCATATTTGTTGATCATAATTATGATGTTAAAACTAAAGAGTTGATTACAAATTTGTTGACTGCGACTAGATTAATAATTGCTAGAAATTAGAAATCCAAATATGAACTATACTTAGATGAATAGTGTAATGAAATATAGAATATTGCTTTAAATTATAAATGGACATGTTCTTTAAAGATAAAAAGGAGAGTTAAAAAGAGATATTTTCTATGATATATGGGGTAGATTTATTGAATATGTGCATGTACGAGATAAGGGTAAGGCTTCCGCGCAACAATTGATTTTGTTCTGGAGGGGAGGATAATGACTGTAAATATGAAGAGTGATCCTGTTGGTGAAGGGGTGCACTGTTGTTGATGTTTGTCATTTTTGTAATTTGTATAAAATTTTAAAATAAATAAATAAATAAATAAATAAACAAACAAACAAGAAGAAGTTTTGGAGTCTTGAGCTCTTTGTACACGACCCCTAAACTCCGCGGCAAATGGCTCCCAGATCAGGAACTTAAAATTGTTTCCCCACCAGCTCCGGAGTTTACAGATAATTAAGTGCGACCACGCCCACCTAAGCGCATCCCAGTGCACTTTTCAGGTACCTGCTCTCAGAGGGTGAAAATTCCTGATGCGGATATAACAGTAGTGACTGACGGGCTCTCCTTGCTTCTGTTCTGTTTGTTCTTTTTTTGCCCCCCCCCCCGCCCCTTTAAGAGATCTGAATGCAGTGCCGGGATGGCAGAATGGAGGTGAGGCACAATCTTTTCTTCCTTTTTTTTCTCCCTCCCCTCACGCAGCCAGCAGCCAGGAGTGCGGAGGGGGTGGGAATGCAGGGACAGCGACAAACCCCCAAGATCTCTGGTCCGAATTTAAGTGGCCAGCGGATCTTAGGGGTCGTGTGAAAAGGTCCTTAGATAGGCCTTGCTCGACCAAAACATCTTGTTCCTGTCCCAGAGCTAGCTGGCAGCTCTCCCCTTCCATGCTTGTCCTGAGGTATGCCTAGCTCAACTTCCAGGTCTTTTAATTTAGGCCTTTCTCCCAAGGTCATCATAGTCGAGTATTTGTAAGGTGTCTGTAAGGTGGTAGAGCTCCCAGAATGGATAATAAAATCCCAAAATCCCAACGGTTTCAGGGGGATTTTCCCCAACTTGTCCTGCTGTCTTACGAAATTGTAGCTCCATGGACTGAAACTTTGGATGATCTGTAGCTCTTCCCTAAAGGGATAGGGGTCCCTTGTTGAGACAACAGAGATCCCCAAAGAGATGCAGTCACCTGCACCATTTCGTGGTTCAGGTACTGCGGTCCCACTATATCGTGGGATCACAGTACCTGCGCCCCGGGGCCACGTGGGGGCAGGAGGGGGCGATCACATCGCCTGGCGCTGACCCCCCACGCTCCTCCAAGAAGCCTCAGAGCCACGCGCAAGGGTGGTGGTGGTGGTGGGCAATCGTATCGCCCCACACCGCCCCCGGGCCCCTCCAAGAAGCCTATTGGGTGGGTCCCTAACCCTTGCGATAGGCGGCGGGGGGGGTTACTGTACCACACTTGATCTTAGCCAAAAGGCGAGAATCAGATTCTAGAGGGCTTGGGAAATGCCGAGTGACGCACATGCACGCACGGCTTGGATCAGACAGTCAACATTTGGCCTCTGACCCACTTCAAAGACTCTGCCATCTGCCTCAAAAAAACAAAATTAAGACAATGGATTAAGGATTAATAACTGATAAGATAAGCAGGAGGAAGGTGGAAGGGATGCTCTACGTATTCAGCAGAAACAGGAGGAGGAACCGCACGGGGATCAAGCCTTTGCCGCTGCAGCTGAATCCACATCCCAGAGCGGCGTGTGTGGCCCACATTTCCCTGCCCGAGCGCAAAAGTGGAGCAAGGGAGCTTGTCATTAAGAGAAATGCTTGGCTGGCTGATCTTGGCAGTCAGCTGAGAGGGAATGAGATGTGAGGGAACAGGGGCACAGTTTTCCTCTCCAGGAGGGAAGGCGTTGGTGTCTTTCAATACCAGAGCATGGAAAGTTCCTTCTTAATAATATTTCATTCTTGGGGGTTGCTCAGACATACCCAGAGGAACCCAGAATAGCTCATTACCACGGATAGCGCTTGGTTCTATTTTAATTTCTTTTTTGGCCTTGCTTGTTGATTTTGATCATGGCTTTTGCATGCGGGTGGTGGTCCTCTCAAAATATCCCTGAAAAGGCTCCCCCCTGCAATAAATGTTTTACTTTGGGGGTGGTGGTGAATCATAGTAGCATGAATTATGGGATGGATATCAGCATCTGCAGAGCAAGACGGAACCCAATGGATCATCAAGTCTACCTCCTCTTGAGGAAGTTGAATTCCCAAGCTCTGCTTCCACAGCAAGATACTTAAATCTCTGAACAATCCATAAATGTTTGAAAATAATCTTAGAACTGCAGAACTAGGAGGGAGATCAAGGGAAGTGATAGTACATGCATGGCACCAGGAGTGCTACACAATTCTATCAATTGCCTCCCCCTCTGGATTCCCCCCACACACACACACATACACCATCCAGAGTGTGCTCCTCTCCCCCTCTTGGCCAGGGAGGCAGGAGAAGGGAATGTGCAGTGCCCGTGGTGAGGTCCATGCCCATTTCTAATCTGCTGTCTTCTCCAAATAGAGGGTGTGATCTCACAGGCATACAGCTTGCTGTTTGGACCACTTGAGGTATAGCCCGGAGTGAACTATTTACATGCCATCACACAATATAAGGAGAAATTGCTCCTGCCTGCCCTCCTCTCCCCATTCCTTACCCAAGGCTAATACTTTCAGGGACTGGATTGGAGTGGTCTAATGTATGGTGGGCAAGAAAGCCAATGTGATTTTTGGTTGCATCAACAGAACCATCATGTCTAGGTCAAGGAAAGTGATAGTACCACTCTCTTCTGTTCCGGTCAGACCCCACCTGGAGTCAGGTGTCCAGTTATGTGGGCCTCAATTTAAAAAGGATGTTAAGAACCTTGAGCGGGTCCAGAGGAGGGCGACCAGGATGGCTGAGAATGTTTAGAGAGGCTAAACATTCCCAGTTCCCTAAGCCGTTCCTCATAAGACATTTCCTCCAGACCCTCAACCATCCTGGTCTGATCCAGCATGGCTCTTCTTAGGTTCTTATGTATGTTCTCAACTAGAAAGCTTTGAGGCTGAGCTACGCCTAATTCCAACCAAGCTTCCTGTTCCTGACTCCATCCTTTTGTTTCTGAACAGAAAGCTAAGTACAGTGGTAACCTTGGTTTCTGCTTAAGAAAATAAATTATGTGAAATGGGGATGGTTTAAGAAAAAAAATCGATTGGAATGCCCCGGTTTGCCTTTTTTTTCTGACCTCTGGAATGGATTAATTGGTTTTCAGAGCATTCCTATGTGAACCTGCATTTTGGTTTACAATGTTTTCACAATACAAAATGGCCCAAAGAATGAATTAATTACTTAAACCAAGGCCTCACTGTAGAGTTAGACCGATCTCAACCTCAGAGTCTTCCAGCTGAGACCTTTCTCCAAAGTGAGACACATTCAGTTCCCTGTACGTTGTCTGTCAAGCAGAACTCCCAGCATGGAGAATTGTAACTTCGTAAGATTTGGAGTAACGGAAATCTGAATGTGCCATCCCAAGATTTTGCAGATGGGCCTACCCACTCTTTGCTGCCTGAGGCAGCTGATGAGGCTCTTGGCTTCCTTCTCTGCCTCAGTGCTTCTTCTGTGCACTTGCATACTCTCAGAAGGGGAACACTCAGGATTGCACCCAAAATGTCTAGATTGCTATAACTTGCTAATGTTCGTTTTCTCTCTCTCTCTCTCCTGCCTTCGCTCTGTCTCGTGCAGCTGGACGCTTGCCCTTATATCAGTGATGGAAGCTTCTGTGACAGCTGGATGGGTGGTTAGTGCTCGGCGCCCGCCCTCCTTGCCTCCCTGTTCAACTTGACCTGTCTCATCCAATCTGCAGCTGTCAGCTAAGAAAATGCTGATTTGGTCCTTGCTTGCTTTGTTACTCCGCATTTGCTGCTGTTGCCCAGATGAATGCCACGTTGCATTAGGCTGAGAACGGACATCCATCTCATCACTGGCAGCAATAGCAATGATGCAGGGTACCCTGCTTGTAGTCCACGTTGAAAGCCACGTTGAAACTACACGAGGGACATTGCAATTACGGGCCGCCCAGTCTCTTCCAAATGATTGCAACACCAACAAGGGTCTTAGGGCCTTTTCACACAACCCCTAAGATCCGCTGGCCACTTAAATTCGGACCAGAGATCTTAGGGGTTTGTCGCCGTTCCTGCGTTCCCACCCCCTCTGCACTCCTGGCTGCTGGCTGCGTGGGGGGAGGGAGAAAAAAAGGAAGAAAAGAATGCTGCTCACCTCCGTTCTGCCATCTCACTTTGCTCCTGGCACTGCATTCAGATCTCTTAAAGGGACGGGGGGCAAAAAAAGAACAAACAGAAGCAAGGAGAGCCCGGCAGTCACTACTGTTATATCCGCATCAGGAATTTTCACCCTCCGAGAGCAGGTACATCAAAAGTGCGCTGGAACGTGCTTAAGTGGGCGTGGTCGCACTTAATTATCTGTAAACTCTGGAGCTGGTGGGGAAATAATTTTAAGCTCTGGAGCTGGGAGCCATTTGTCGCGGAGTTTAGGGGTCGTGTGAAAAGGCCCTTAGAGATCTGTGAGACGCTCAACTTGGGGACTACTCATGCCAACCCTTCACTGGTATTTCATCAAGGGATGATTTGTACTCAGATCTTCTGCATCCAAGTTAGACACGCTACCCATCAGCCGCATTGGCTCAAGAACTGCTGGATAGTTCAGAGTTTTAGCTCTCTGCCCGTGGAGCCAGAGGGTGAAAGTTTAATAGAGATGGATAGAAATTGGGGGTGGGGGTAGTATTTCATTTCTATTTGTGATTCATCAAGGTCAATGAACCATGAATAACGAATTTATGATTTTTTTCGTGCTGGATTGATAAATTGGTTCATTTTGTCATTTAAAGCGAGGGGGCAGCGGCGAAGGAGTGAGCGACAGGCAAGTTTGCCACGCCCATCACTAGGTCTTATTATCGGGGTAGGACTTATATTTAACAAGTGCATTAAAATCCTGCTAGAGCTTATTTTTGAGCTAGGGCTTATTTTTTGGGAAACAGGGTATCATACAAAATGTGACATGCGACTGCAGGAGTTTGCAGGTGTAGCTGTTATCCAGATTGTTGGATAATCCCTAGAAGTTAATGTACATTGGACTGGACTATGTGGGCCAACACACACACACACACACACACACACACACACACACACACACACACACACACACACACACACACACACACACACACAAAGCACCTAGAGACATGAAAATCATTGAGAAGCTTTTCCTGACACTCCTCTACAATCTTCCCATATTTGTTGAAAATTGAGATTTGGCACCTAGAGACATCCACATCACAGAGAAGCACTCCCGGCTGTCCTCTACAATCCCCCCCCCGCATGTTTGGCAAACACTGGATTTTCCCCAGGCCACTTGTTAAAGGCAGTGGTGATGGGATGCAGCACGGAGAGAACCTACTCTGGGTTTTAGGTTGAATATTAAAGGATGAATTTTGGGAGTAGGACTAACCATGTTGGAGAGTTCCTGTACAGCTTAAAGTGAAATCCGGAGTGGATTCCTCACCTGACATATATTGGGATCACCAGCCTCTACCTTTGTGTATTTGCATACACTAAGTTTTCCCTCCATTTCTGGCATCTCCAGTTTAAAAGTTCACACAGGAAAAAGTACCCGGGGAGGTCTCATGCCAAGACGCTGGCAACGTTCTGCAAACTTTTTGTATCCTTTTGGTCAGCTTTGCCTTGCATTCACCTCTCTTTCACATTCTAGTTGAACTTGGAGAGTATTTTTGAAACTAAACAAAGCAAGATAAAAGCATCCTGCGTATCACTCCATAGTGTTTAAAGCACTTTCTGTGCAGTATACAATTCCATTTTGCAGGCTGCATATTGTCCCCACCCCTACTCTCTCTCTCTCTCTCTCTCTCTCTCTCTCTCTCTCTCTCTCTCTCTCTCTCTCTCTCTCGGAAAACACACACACACACACACACACACACACACACACACACACACACACACACACACACACACACACACACACACACACACCAAGCTGGATACTCACTTGACCAACCTCAGAAGACTGAAAGACTGAGTCAATCTCGAGCTGGCTACTTGGGAATGAACCCTGGCCGTGACCAGAGTTTTGGCTGCAGTGCTGTAGTTTAACCACAGCACCATGAGGCTCCCAAAACATTTGATCTATAAATCTCCCTCCTGATTTTACCCCCCACTCCCACCCCCATACAAACACATACACACAAGGATTATTTTATAAATCTTCATTAGACCATTGTCTATGGGTTTACATTAGACCACTGAGCAGAACTGGAATCTTGGAGTGACAACCAAATCGCCCAAGGTCTCTGCTGAGATTTCACCAGAGCAGTTGTCAGTATTCATAGTAGTGTATGTAGCAGCATCAGCTATAGAAGGGGAAGGAGGGGGGAAAAGATGAGGAGAAAGACGTCTAATCAGTGCGGTCTCCTGCAGATTCAATTAGAAGGAAATTCAGAAATCAAAAACTGAACACAACAGCTTACTATATGCTCGTTGCACCGGGATCATTAAAGCCCTGATTAGGAAACTTAAAATCTCTGCCTCAATGGAAATTCAATTGGGGGGGAGGATGTTTAAATCTCCCGAAGACACTGGTTCAAATAGGCTACAGTGTGGGATGATGTTGGCTTTCCACTCTCTGATTTACACAGTCAGGCAACACTGCACGGCCGCTCAGGGCAGCCGTGCAGGGGGTGGAGGAATAGCCGTCGTTCTTTTATGTAAACCCTTAGGAATTGCTTTGCATTTCTGCAAAACTCAGTGCAGAGGCCGGATCTATCTCTTTGGCATCTGTTCCTCGAACTCCTCTAAGGATGTATGTAAAATGGTGCATAGACTGACACAGCATCACCCACCTGGTTTGCACACGGTGGACTGCTGGATTTGCAGCTTTATTGCCAGGCCGTTATTGTTTATTACTCTCCTAAGCACCTTGCAAAACACGAGAGACCAGAGAGACTGACTATTAAAATGCCCACAGAGACAGGCAATCAAGAGATGGGCTGGGAAAGCCATGAATCGGTAACGGGAGAGCAGAATGCCTAGGGCAAATATGGAGGCCATTACCTCCGCTCCGTACCCTTAACACAGGGGCCACAGATCTGGGAAAGATGCCAACAAAAATTGCCAGGCTGCATCTTTTTCTTTTTCTTTTTCTTTTTCTTTTTCTTTTTCTTTTTCTTTTTCTTAACATTTCCACCCCAGCTAGGCTCTCTCAGATTGAAAGCATCTCAGGATCTGATCAGAGAAAGGTTTGTGTCTGATCACACTAGAAAGAGTTGCTTTGCCAGGTGCCATCTCCCTAAAAGTAACCCTTCTATTCATGGAGGAACCATAGAATCATAGAGTTGGAAGAGACCTCAAGGGCCATCCAGTCCAACCCCCTGCCATGCATGAACCCCCATCACAGGACTCCTGACAGATGGCCATCCAGCCTCTGCTTAAACACCTCCAAAGAAGGAGACCCCACCGCCCTCCTTTGTGGCAGCATATTCCACTGCCGAACAGCTCTAACCGTCATGAAGTTCTTCCTAATGTTCAAATGGAATATCTTTTCTTGCAGTTTACGACCATTGCTCCGAGTCCTAGTCTCTGAAGCCATGAAAAACAAACCTGTTCCCTCTTCAATATGACATCCTTCCAAATATTTAAACATAGCTATCATATCCCCCTTCAGCATTCTTTTTGAAAGGCTAAACATTCCCAGCTTCCTAAGCCATTCCTTATACAACATTTCTTCCAGACATTCAACCAACCTGTTTGCCCACTTCTGGACCCATTGAAGGCTGTCAACATCCTTTTTAAATTGAGGCCCACAGAACTGGACACAATACTCCAGGTGGGGTCTGAGATGCCCTAAGCACACCCGATCTCGCCTGATTTTGGAAGCTAAGCAGGGTCGGCCCTGGTTAGTACTTGGATGGGAGACCACCAGGAAATACCGGGTTCTGTAGGTGCCTGGAGTAGGAACTGGCAAACCACTCCAGTATATCTGCCAAGAAGCTCGCTCCTCTGCATGGCACCTGGGATTCGAACCACTAATCTGCTGACTTTGCAGTCGACTGTTTTCGGAAAACTTAGTTCACTGAGCCACCATGCTCTCTAGACCAGCATTTTTCAACCACTGTTCTGCGGCACACTGGAGACAGGGATAAACAGTGAGGTGGCCAAGTTTGCAGATGACACAAAACTTTTCCATGTGGTAAAAACCAGAGAAGATTGTGAAGAGCTCCAGAAGGATCTCTCCAAACTGGGGGAGTGGGCTGAGAAATGGCAAATGCATTTTAATGTAACCAAATGTAAAGTAATGCATATTGGGGCAAAAAATCCAAACTTCATCTATCAACTCATGGGCTCTGAGTTATCCGTGACGGATCAGGAAAGAGATCTTGGTGTGTTGGTGGACAGCTCCATGAAGGTGTCTCCCCAATGTGTGGCAGCTGTGAAGAAGGCCAATTCCATGCTAGGGATTATCAAAAAGGGGATTGAAAATAAAACAGCCAACATTATAATGCCGTTATACAAAACAATAGTAAGGCCCCACCTGGAGTATTGTGTACAATTCTGGTCACCGCATCTCAAGAAAGACATAGTGGAACTGGAAAAGGTGCAGAAAAGAGCGACTAAAATGATTACTGGGCTGGGGCACCTCCCTTATGAAGAAAGGCTAAAACAATTGGGCCTCTTTAGTCTGGAAAAAGGCGCTTGAGGGGGATATGATTGAGACATACAAAATAATGCAGGGTATGAGTAAAGTGGATAGAGGGAAGCTCTTCTCCCTCTCTCAAAATACCAGAACTAGGGGACATACACTCAAATTGAGTGCTGGGAGAGTAAGAACTGACAAAAGAAAATATTTTTTCACCCAGCGCGTTGTAAGTCTATGGAACTCCCTGCCACAGGATGTGGTGATGGCATCTGGCCTGGATGCCTTCAAAAGGGGATTGGACAGATTCCTAGAGGAAAAGTCCATCACGGGTTACAAACCATGATGGAGATGTGTAATCTCTAGGCTTTAAACCAGGGTACTTCAAGGGCCAGATGCAGGGGAGTGGTATCAGGAGACAGATATCTAGTCTCATGCGCTCCCAAACGCATCTGGTGGGGCCGCTGTGAGATACAGGAAGCTGGACTAGATGGGCCTTTGGCCTGATCCAGCATGGCTCTTCTTATGTTCTTATGTTCTTATGTTGCCTGGTGTGCCGTGGGAAAAATTGAAAAATTCTAAAGAAATTCAACCCAGGGCCGGCGGGCGGCCCACAGCTGGGAGGCGCTATAAATAGCATCCAAGGGCCAGCTTGGCTCCTCCCCCCCGAGGCCCGCGGCGCTGGCGTCACTTCCTCCCCGGCCAGACCTGGCCCCGCTCATTCTCTTAGTGTTTGCCCTGTGCCTGCCGCCGCTGCCATGACTCGCTCGCTTCCCTCTCCCCCCTCCTTTTTTTACCCTGGACCACCACCACCCCTTTCCTGGGAGCTACCAATGGACTGAGCCGCCCGACAGCCCGCCTGCCGACACGAGCCGGCCCGGGAGCCCCAGCCCAGAACAAACCACCAGGTGAGGGGAAGGGGAGGAGGGGCGCCCGGCTGCCCCACGAGCACCGCGGCAGGGCTGCGAGGAGGAGGGGATGGAGGAGGCCTCCGCCGGGCCTGGGCTGAGGAGGCGGGCGGGCGGGGGGCTACTGGCACGGCTGGACGGCTGGACGGCCAGCCTTTAGGGTCCGGGAGGGGAAGAGCCGTCTCTGAGGGGCCCCACGATGGGTTCCTTGAAGTCTTGCCCCTTTCTTTCTGTCTTGGGTCGCCCTCTTCTCTCTCTCTCTGTCTTTTCTTTCTTTTTTCCCTACCTCTCTCTTTCCATTCGTACCCTTTCCCCTCTTCATAGAAACGTGCTCATTTCTAGCCTGCATATGTGTATGTCTAGCAGCCTGCCTACTGTAATTAAAACTGTAAACCGCCCAGAGACTCCTTGAAGTGGTATGGGGCGGTATACAAGCAGAACACTTTCTGCCTTCTTTCCTTCCTGCCTTCCTTCATCCTCCTCCCCTCCTGTCGCTGGACTTGCTGAAGGCATCTGCCTTGGCCACAGTGTGGAGAGCAAGATGGACTTTTGGGTCTTATTTGTGTTCCTGGAGAGTCAGTGCCCCTTCTCAGGTCTCCACTGGACACAGAAGTCCATGCAGGGCAAAATGTCTTTAAAAAAAAAACACAGGTAAGTGGGAACTGGGTGCTAGAGAGCGGGCTGCCTCAATCTGTGGCCCCTCTGTCCTGCTTCTCCCTACACCAGCAATGGTGAACCTTTTAGAGACTGATATAGGCACAGAGTTAATTTTTTTAACATTTTCTAATGGTGGTGTGCCTCGTGATTTTTTTCATGAAACAAGTGTGCCTTTGCCCAAAAAAGGTTGAAAAACACTGCTCTAGACCAGAGGGCTCAACAAAAGACATCTGGTGTCAGAGGTTTCCCAGGCAGATCCTTGGACTGGCATGCAAGATATCTTCTAGAAGACACAAATAAGTCCATTACAGAACTTGTGGCTAAATTCCTTTTCTCTGCCCAGAACATACGAAAGAGAATTCTTGTGCTTAACTAATTTTAAGATTCCTTTAATTGTTTTTATGAATGCACACTTGCTTTTATGGGGCCTTCAGCTGTAAAATAAAATTGATTGATTGACCGAGTTGGCGTGAAGGGGAAAACATTAACTTATTTTATAGTTTTGGGCTCCCCCCCCTCAGCAAATGAATTTATTGGTTATTTGTTCATTTAAAATATTTTATTCCACTTTTCTTCTTAAAAGAAACCAATGTGGTTTACAAATTACCATATTAAAAGGCAGTATTAAAACTAACACCAGTAGGTTGACAAATGTTAAAAAAATACAGACAAATACTGTAACCAAAAAACCACAGCCCAACAACCCTAAGCAACACCAAAACACATTCAAAGCATTACGGTGCAACAATCCCTTTAAGAATCCCACTCACAGAGTCATAGAGTCATAGAATCCTAGAGTTGGAAGAGACCTCAAGGGCCATCTAGTCCAACCCCCAGCCATGCAGGAACCCCCATCACAATATTTCCGACAGATGGCCATCCAGCCTCTGCTTAAAAAACCTCCAAAGAAGGAGACTCAACCACCCTCCGCGGCAGCATATTCCACTGCCAAATAGCTCTAACCGTCATGAAGTTCTTCCTAATGTTCCTGTGGCAGCCATTCCACAGGGAAAGCTCACTTTGAACAGAGAGGTCCTTGCCTGCTTCCAGAAATGCAGCCAAACCACTGAGGGAAACCTTGCCTGAAGAGGAAGGTCTTTGCCTGCTTGCAGATGGACAGCAAGGATGGGGCCCGTCTGGCTTCCATTGGGAAGGAGTTCTGGAGTCTGGGAGCAGTGACAGAAAAGGCCCTCTCCCGGGTCCCCACCAAACACAACTGTGAAGGAGTTGAGGGCCGAGAGAAAGGTCTCTCCTCATGATCAAAACACTTGAGAAGGCTCATAAAAGAGAGATGAGGTCCTTGAGAGAGCTTGGACCCAAGCCATTTAGGTGTTTATAGGTTAGAACAGGCATGTCCAAACTTCAGCCCTAGATATGTTTTGGACCACAACTCCCACAGTCTGTTGCCATTGGAACTACAGGCTTGGAATTCTGGGAGTTGTGGTCCAAAACATCAGGAGGGCCGAAGTTTGGACATGCCTAGGTTAGATTCTGCCTGGAAATGAATTATCAGCCAGTGGTAGATGCCCTAAGCATTTCTGATCTCGCCTGATTTCAGAAGCTATGCAGGGTCGGCCCTGGTTAGTACTTGGATGGGCAACCACCAGGGAAGACCAGGTGCTGTAGGCGCCTGGAGTAGGAACTGGCAAGCCACTCCAGTATTTCTGCCAAGAAAACTCCATGGACATGGACATGTGGTCACAAACACACACACACACACACACACACACACACACACACACACACACACACACACACACACACACACACACACACACACACAAAACATGGGCAGTGCGATTCCCTCCATCCAGACCCATTTAATAATCCAGCTGTAGTGTTTTGACTCCAATGAGGTTTCCAGACACTTTCCTTAGGCAGCCTCCCCCACGACCCCCGATCATGATTCTGCCCCCGTCTGATTGCTGAGCTATGCAGGCCATTGCATGCCAGGGACACCCCTCCAACCCATTTCTGAGCTTCTGCCTTGCTTCTTCTCTAGGGTGACACTCTGTCTTGGTGAAGGGAAGGAATCCCACGGGGAATATTTAGAACCTCACATCTGTTAACCAAATGCCTTGCAAAGCAGGAACAAAATCCACCCAGGGCTTCTCTTTGGACCCCTGTAACTGACAGTTATAAAAATAACCATTGCAAAAAAAAAAGTTATTTGGGGGGAATCACAGTCTATTTATTTGCACTCTGTTTGGGATACATAATTTTCCCCCGCCTCTCTTTTAGCTGGCTCTTCTCCCTCCTCTGCTTTACCTATGAGGAACAGGCAGATATATAGACACAGAGACAGAAAGACCAAACAGATGTAAATCATGCCTGATAGACATCCCCCCCACCTCCTTTATAAGGAAATTTCAGGACCTGAGTTGTTCCTTGATTCTAGGTGTGAGCCACACACAGAGAGCTATTATTCCTCACAGAGGTCTCCCTGTTAGGTAGAAATTGTCTATAAAAGCAGAGACTTTTCCTTTTAAGTAGCAAAGAACAGAGGGAGAAGGGAGGGGGAAAGAGAGAGAGCACAGAGGGACTGACTGATGGTGTGGAAACATGCAAACAGCTCCCAGCTGCGCGTCTGACTCTTACAAATCCAGAGAGAAAGCGGCTGCTGCTCTCAGGTGGTACACTTTGCATTATTTATATTAAAAGATTATTTGCACACGGTTGTTTCATTTACAGAAAGATTGCCCTGGTTCTCAGCCTGTTCTTTTGTTGTTGGCACAGCTCTGAGGAAGAGGGTGTTGCCCTTGAAATGTTAGTAATTTACCACCTTTTTTTTTGTTATTTTACTAGTAGCCTGAAGGTATCACCTGGTCTAGTTTTTTATTTGGTTTTTGTTGACAGAGCATCACAAAATACTTCTACTTCTGCCCAGAGTGATTTCGCTGTAGATGGGCAGTATAAAAAGCCAATAAATAAATAAATAAGTAATAAATAAATAAGGAGAATAATAGTGTGGTTGTTGTTCTGTGGATGTTAGGAATTGTTTCTCTAGCACAGGGATGTCCAAACTTTTTGCAAGGAGGGCCAGATTTGGTGAGGTGAAAATGTGTGCGGGCTGACCATTCAGCCGCATTTGGCCCCCGGGCCAGAGTTTGGACAAGTCTCTATAACATGCAAGGAGGAAGGAAAGATGCAGCAGCAATGGAGCCAGGGGGCACGTAGGGTGGGCAGGTGGCTGGGGAGGGGTGGTGGACAGAGGCAGGGAGGGCAGGCAAAACATAAAACTGCAAGCGGATGCCTCCATCCAGTATGGGGAAGGGCCAGCTGGTGGGGATGCATGACAGGATGAGCTGGCAGGGAGAGGAGAAGAGGGTGTGGGCCACTCAAAATTTGTAAACGGGCCACATTTGGCTCCCGGGCCTGACTTTGAACATGCCTGCCCTAGCAGAACCGTGGGGGGGGGAGAATATGTTCTGTGCGTGCGCACAGGTGTGGAAGAGAAACACTTAAAGTGCTCTCCTTAAATGAACATCATTGAGCACCAATCTACTCCTGGTCACCAATCCTGCTCCACACAATTTCTTAGAACGAACAGGTCCTCCAAGGCGGAGTGTGCTGCTCAATGTTATGCCTTCATGCACACGCAGGAAATGTATCCATGGCATGCAACTGCAAACTCGAAACCTGACATCGAGAACACTTGGCCATCCCAGTCAACACAATGCAGAGTTGGGAGGTGCTGATCATAATCTACCAGCCATCTCAAAGGAGACCCCTTCTGGGCAGATGGCTCCTCTTCTGCTCCCTCCCTTGATATGTGTGTGTGTGTGTGTGTGTGTGTGTGTGTGTGTGTGTGTGTGTGTGTGTGTGTGTGTGTGTGTGTGTGTGTGTTGAATCTGGTCTCTGGGCATCTGAGTTTCGTTGTATGTGTATACTGTGTATATACACACAATGACAATACATTATATCAGGCCTGCCCAACAGGTACACCATGGGCTACTGGTAGCCCGTGAAGGGTTCAAAAGTAGCCCGCCGGCCATCAATAAAAAAAGTGAGGGGAGAAGTTCTCTGCCCCTCCCTCCACCATCCCAAGGACCACCACTGCCCCAGCAAAGTTCTGGGTCTGCCAGCCCACTGTCTCAGATGAGCGAGGCAGTTCAAGGGCCATGGTGCATTGAAATCTGTTCCCTCCAGAACAGATTAATTGGTTTGTAAGTAGAGTAGTGGTTTCCCATAGGAATGCACTCCCCGTTCCTATGGGAAACCGCTGCTCTACTTACAAAAGTTTTTTCTTTTGAGCATGTGCTCAGAACGGATAAAATTCGTAAGTAGAGGTTTTAGTATAGTAGCCCTCAGGCGCTTTGTTCTGGAAAAAGTAGACCTTGGCCTCTTCAAAGTTGAACAGCCCTGCATTATATTGTTATTTTTTTTTGGTGGGGGGAACGATTCATCCTGGTCCAGAATGGGAGATAATTTATTCCCTCCTGCTGTTGGTCACAGGCACCCTTCGCTCTGTCTTTCTTTCCATAAGCTCCACGGAGGACAGCAAGAGGATTCTGGTAAGTCTCAGCACCACCCAGAGAAGGCTCCCACTGTGCTTTGGTGCGAGAACCAGACGGGTGTGATTTTGCTAATTAAATACCTGCTAACGTGGAGGCAGCTGAAAGAAGGAGGCTTCTAATTAAACAAGCATCCAGACAAACAAGCAAAGGAAGGTAAAAAAAAAATCTTCACCCACATCAAGCTGCCAACAGGCTCTGTGGGTGAACATTTTCCATGGGTCCTTGGCTGGATCATAACAGAAGTAGTACAGGTCCAGCACCTTAGCAACATGTACAGATGCCATGGGGGCTACCGTCGGTTTCATCAGAAGAAGGAAAGGCTACTAAATGATCTCCAAATTAAATGCTTGGTAGCTACTAGACTTCTCTTATGTCTCTTAAGCAGAAATGGGAAGCGTTACAAGTCTTGAGCAGATGCTTGTGCTGAAGAGTTCAGGAAACAGTCATGCAAAAAAGTAACTTTACCAAACTCTGCTTTTTTTTAAAACGCAGAGTCACTGTATTCTTGAAAGCTTTCACAGCCGGGATCTGATAGTTGTTGTGAGTTTTTTTGGGCTGTTTGGCCGTGTTCTGGAACTTCTGGAACTTCCAGAACACAACCAAACAGCCCGAAAAACTCGCAACAACTATGTGGAGTCACTCTTTACTTGGTGCCATTCCCTGTACACACATTGGTCTCCGATGAGCTTTTCAATTCACCAGGGAGTAAGTGCGTGAAAGGAGCGTTTCTAAACACATTTGCCCTGAAACTGCAGCCTCTAAATGGATTTTGATATATTTTCAAAAAATGGCATCGGAAAATGCCAGAGGCGTGAAATTGAATAAATAACTACATTCTGATACGCACATCGGTTCTGGAGATGTGGATTCAGATCAGTTTGTACTGGAATTCGGAAAGCTGAGATGGTCTGAGTGGTCACTCCTGACTCTTAACTTGAGCTGGGATTGTCCTTTGTGATTACAGCATTGTGAGCCAAGATGGACTGACTGAATAAAGGAAACCACAGTACTGGGTTTCCAAGCTATGAATAGGGCAGTTAATGATAGGACATTTCGAAAGTCACCTGGAGTCAGAAGAGTCAGAAGAAACTCTGTGGCAACAATAAGGATAAGAATAATGATATCAGTGACAACAACAGACACAACAACATGAGGGCAATCATACTTTGCAAGACAGTTAAAATATTGGGGAAATATTGGGAAAGGTGTCGGACAATTCAGAGAGGATTTCTCCTTGCATTTCCGAGCCCAAAAGCAAAGGGGCCTGCCTTGCCAAGGGCCATCACTCCCTTCCTTTTGGCAGCTGGCTTCAGGTCAAATCAAATTCAAATACAGTAAAAGCCTTTTTCCATAAAAATTGGGCAGAGGGGAGCTGTCCTTTCAGCACCACACCCGCCTGCCCACCTACACTTATGGAGAGAGCATCCTTTGCCCTCACTAGGACTCAGGCCCTTTGTACACGACCCCTAAACTCCACCGCAAATGGCTCTAAGCTCCGGAGCTTAAAATTGTTTCCTCACCAGCTCCAGAGTTTACAGATAATTAAGTGCGACCATGCCCACCTAAGCGCGTCCCAGTGCACTTTTCAGGTACCTGCTCTCCGGAGGTGAAAATTCCTGATGCGGATATAACAGTAGTGACTGCCCGGCTCTCCTTGCTTCTGTTTGTTCTTTTTTTGCCCCCCGCCCCTTTAAGAGATCTGAATGCAGTGCCGGGACGGCAGAACGGAGGTGAGCGGCATTCCTTTCTTCCTTTTTTTTTCTCCCTCCCCTCACGCAGCCAGCAGTTCTTGGGGGGTGTTTCCTTTTGGATCCGTAGCAAAAACCCTCATCTCCAGAACCAAACGCCTCGCTGACAAAGACCACCTAAAAACTGAATTACACACTCTCTCGAATGTTTTAATTGCGAACGGATTCCAAAAAAAACACCATCACCAAACTAATCCAAAAGGAAACACCCCCCAAGAACCAAGAAACAGAAGAGAACAACGGCACCGCCCTCCTCCCTTACATCAAAGGCACCACAGACAAAATCAGCAAAATTCTCCACAAACACAATATCAAGACAGCCTTTTGCACCGACCAAAAAATAGCCAACATTTTAAGAAACCCCAAAGACAAGATTGAGCTAGAAAACCAAGGAGTCTACGAAATACCATGCAAAGTCTGCCCAGCCACATACATCGGACAGACAAACAGGAGAATAAGCGCACGCATCGCAGAACACAAGAACGCAGTCAAAAAAGAAGAAAAATCTTCCTCTCTCTTCCAGCACATAAAAACAACAGGTCATGAAATTGATTTTGAAAGAACCAAACTCATCTCCAAAACTGAACACTTCAACAGTCGAATAATCATGGAAGCCATTGAAATAGAGAAACACCCAAACAACATGAATAAACGTGATGACACCTCCCGCTTGCCTGACATCTGAAACTAGCCCTGGTCAACAGACGAGCCTCTGTCACAAAGACTGACACCAGGTCCAAAAGGACACAAGATGCCACCACCTTCCATCCACACCAAACACAAACCCAGACCCTTCCCACAGATGAAACGAAACCACCATCCAATAACAAAACCACGACTGCACCATCTACTGCGGCACCCCACTCCAGTCACCACATGGAGCACACTTACACACGCCAAAAAAACATTGGGAGACCACAGACACGTAGCCAGACCAAAATGAATTCACAAGACACAGGACCCCACTCCACCAAAGCCCAGGATGCTGCCAGAACGCCCACCACCAAGGTCGTTAAGAAACAAAAGGCTGATAGACACACATCCAGCACCTCACCCACACAGGATGTCTCTAAACAGCCATCTAACCCAACAGCAGTTAATCCCTTAACGATCGCCTCAGCCACACAGCAGATCACAAAAGAACAAAGGAACCTACAATCAGCAACAGAGCAAGCAAACCACACACCCCCAGCAGTATTTATAGAAGGACTTCAACTGAGATCACGCTTTGCTTCAAGAAGAAAGAAGCCAGAACACCAGCCTGAAGATGACGAGTGAGACCTCGTCGAAACGTCGCCAAAACAACCAGATTTCTACACGGGAAGAAACCCGAATCCACTCTAACATGCATACCTATACCCGTGAAAATCTACGAAAACAAATATCCGACCTCTACGGGGAGGAAACCTTCCAGCTGACCAGAACCTACGAGAAACTAGAAGTCCGAAGAGCCACCATCTTATGTGACATTGCATTCCTACGCAACTGCCGAGACAAAAATGTGATCCCCACAAGCTTCCAACTGAAATTCCACTCAAAAACCCCATCCAGCGAAAGGATCCTGAAAAGAACAGAACTAGCCCTAATCAGAAGCGAACTACACAGGAAAAGATACCTACTAGATCAAACCAACAGAGACCTACTCACTCTCCACCTCAAACTCAGCAACAAAATCCACCCAACACTCTGGAACAAATCCAAGCAACTCGCCGCCTGGAGAGCTGAAACAGAGACCTCCCACAAGACAGACACACACACCAACAAACTCCACAAACTGGAAAACGCCAGAAGCCCAACCCCCACACACAGCCCATGAAACAAACAGTTCACAACATATCAGACAGGACACTCACCATCGCAGAGACCAAAGTCCTTTCCAAAGGATTCAACTTTGCAGTCGCCCCCAGACACATCCCCACTGAAAACATCATATGCGGAGTGGAAGCCAGCCTAACCAAAATCAACCCAGATGAAGCCAACAAAATCAGACTCGAAGTCACCAATGTCCTCTGCTCCAGCAAACCACCCAGAAGCAATTTACACAAAGAAGAACAAAAGCCCTCACCAACCTGAGGAAAGACAACAACATAATCATTCTCCCAGCAGACAAAGGCAATGCCACAGTGGTGATGAACACATCAGACTACCAAGCCAAACTATCCAACCTACTACAAGACCCTGCTTACATACCTTTGAACACAGACCCCACCACCTACCTGGAAAAAAACCACCAAAGCCAAAATAAAAGCCTCTCCCTTAAGTGAAGAAATCAAGCCAAGCATCATCCCCAGAGAGAAATCATCCAGATGCCCCAAGCTCTACGGCCTCCCAAGATTCACAAAGAAGGAACACCTCTCAGACCCATAGTCAGCTCCATAGGCTCACCTCTACAAAACCTCGCCAAATTTCTTGCCAAACAACTCCAGCCCTATGCAGAATCCATCACTTCATACGTACAAAACTCGTTCCACTTCATAGAAATTATAAAGAAACAAGACCTACAACCCAATGACCTACTCGTGAGCTTCGATGTTGTTTCGCTCTTCACACAAGTGCCCATTCAAGAAGCCTTGACAGCTATCCACAACAAATACACCCCCCCCAAGCACATCCTAGATCTGACCAACCACTGCCTAACCAACACATACTTCATCCACAATGGACAAAGATACAAACAGATAGAAGGAGCACCCATGGGATCACCCTCTCACCGGTCATCGCAAACCTATATATGAAACACTTTGAAACCAACGCGTTACAGAAGTCCGAACATAAACCCAAACTCTGGCTCAGATATGTTGACGACACCTTTGTTATCTGGCCACACGGGAAAGATAAACTGAACAACTTCCTCACACATCTCAACAGCCTACACCCCAAAATACAATTCACTATGGAAATAGAAGCCAACAACCAACTTCCCTTCCTGGACGTCCTAATCTACAAAAAACCCGACGGCTCCTTAGGACATACCATCTACCAGAAAATAAACACATACAAACCGCTACTTAAATGCACAATCACACCACCACCCTGCACAGATCAACTCCGTAGCAAAAACCCTCATCTCCAGAACCAAACGCCTCGCTGACAAAGACCACCTAAAAACTGAATTACACACTCTCTCGAATGTTTTAATTGCGAACGGATTCCAAAAAAACACCATCACCAAACTAATCCAAAAGGAAACACCCCCAAGAACCAAGAAACAGAAGAGAACAACGGCACCTCCCTCCTCACTTACATCAAAGGCACCACAGACAAAATCAGCAAAATACTCCACAAACACAATATCAAGACAGCCTTTTGCACCGACCAAAAATAGCCAACATTTTAAGAAACCCCAAAGACAAGATTGAGCTAGAAAACCAATGAGTCTACGAAATACCATGCAAAGTCTGCCCAGCCACATACATCGGACAGACAAACAGGAGAATAAGCGCACTCATCGCAGAACACAAGAACGCAGTCAAAAAGAAGAAAAATCTTCCTCTCTCTTCCAGCACATAAAAACAACAGGTCATGAAATTGATTTTGAAAGAACCAAACTCATCTCCAAAACTGAACACTTCAACAGTCGAATAATCATGGAAGCCATTGAAATAGAGAAACACCCAAACAACATGAATAAACGTGATGACACCTCCCGCTTGCCTGACATCTGGAAACTAGCCCTGGTCAACAGACAAGCCTCTGTCACAAAGACTGACACCAGGTCCAAAAGGACACAAGATGCCACCACCTTCCATCCACACCAAACACAAACCCAGACCCTTCCCACAGATGAAACGAAACCACCATCCAATAACAAAACCACGACTGCACCATCTACTGCGGCACCCCACTCCAGTCACCACATGGAGCACACTTACACACGCCAATGTAAGGGAGGAGGGTGGTGCCGTTGTTCTCTTCTGTTTCTTGGTTCTTGGGGGGTGTTTCCTTTTGGATTAGTTTGGTGATGGTGTTTTTTTGGAATCCGTTCGCAATTAAAACATTCGAGAGAGTGTGTAATTCAGTTTTTAGGTGGTCTTTGTCAGCGAGGCGTTTGGTTCTGGAGATGAGGGTTTTTGCTACGGAGTTGATCTGTGCAGGGTGGTGGTGTGATTGTGCATTTAAGTAGCGGTTTGTATGTGTTTTTTTCTGGTAGATGGTATGTCCTAAGGAGCCGTCGGGTTTTTTGTAGATTAGGACGTCCAGGAAGGGAAGTTGGTTGTTGGCTTCTATTTCCATAGTGAATTGTATTTTGGGGTGTAGGCTGTTGAGATGTGTGAGGAAGTTGTTCAGTTTATCTTTCCCGTGTGGCCAGATAACAAAGGTGTCGTCAACATATCTGAGCCAGAGTTTGGGTTTATGTTCGGACTTCTGTAACGCGTTGGTTTCAAAGTGTTCCATATATAGGTTTGCGATGACCGGTGAGAGGGGTGATCCCATGGGTGCTCCTTCTATCTGTTTGTATCTTTGTCCATTGTGGATGAAGTATGTGTTGGTTAGGCAGTGGTTGGTCAGATCTAGGATGTGTTTGGGGGTTGTATTTGTTGTGGATAGCTGTCAAGGCTTCTTGAATGGGCACTTGTGTGAAGAGCGAAACAACATTGAAGCTCACGAGTAGGTCATTGGGTTGTAGGTCTTGTTTCTTTATAATTTCTATGAAGTATTTCTATGAAGTATTTCTATGAAGTATTTATAGAAGGACTTCAACTGAGATCACGCTTTGCTTCAAGAAGAAAGAAGCCAGAACACCAGCCTGAAGATGACGAGTGAGACCTCGTCGAAACGTCGCCAAAACAGCCAGATTTCTACACGGGAAGAAACCGAATCCACCCTAACATGCATACCTATACCCGTGAAAATCTACGAAAAAATATATATATATATATATATATATATATATATATATATATATATATATATATATATATATATATATATATATATATATATATATATATATATATATATATATATATATATATATATATATATATATATATATATATATATATAAACATAAACATTGGCGGTGGCGGTGGCTGCTGCTGCTGCTGAGGACAGTGGCTAAGTGGTGATCCCACCTGGATGTTGGCAGTGGGAGTGGAAAGAGGCATGCGTGTGCCTGCATGCTCGGCTCTGTTTTCGTGCATGCATGTGCTAGCGCATGCACGCTAGCATGCACACGCATGTTGCACCTCCTGTCCCAGGCCACACTGGATAAAACTTTGACACCTTTGCCCCACCTCCCAACCAGGGGGGGAGGGGAGAGGGGAGATGGAGGGAAGATTGCCCGGAAATAAGACATCCCCTGATAATAAGCCCTAGTGTATTTTCTTGAGGAAAAAATAAATATAAGACAGTGTCTTATTTTCGGGGAAACACGGGTATGAATCTTCGATCAGCAGAGATGGAAGAGACCCTATGGCTCATTGGATCAAGGGTTAAGATTAGGGTTAGGGTTAGGGTTAGTGGGGAATCAAACTCTCAGCCTCTGGCTCCACTGCCAGATGACTAAACCACTCAGCTAACCGGCAGTCCAATAATAATCTTAAAACTGAAGCTTTGGAAGGAAACGTTGGGATCACTGAGTCCACCCCCACCACCACCACCAAGGAAGCACAGGGGTTCAATGGCAGCATTTGGCTCCACAGCCAGGTAGCTAAACCACTGAGCCATCCAGCCTCCTCCCACTTGCTTCTACACCCAAACCATGAGTTGCACCTCTACGGAGGTCCTGGATTCTCCTTTACAATGGCCTACTCTTTTTACTCCCCTCAGTCAACAAGGGGCACCATTAGCACTGAACATCCTGGATGACAACAGGGTTGCCACTTTCTGGAACGTCGGGGGCATTGGTTTGAAGCCTGGGAAAGTCAGGGAAATCATGATTAAAATATATAATTTCTAACTTGTGGAATCATCTCCCCAGTGAGTTGCGCCTAGCAGAGTCCCTGCCCGCCTTCAAAAAGGCTTTGAAAACACACCTTTTCAAGGAGGCATTTGGTGACCTTTATACTTAAGTTCTTTTCTTTTCCTATTTTTTTTCCTTCTTTTGCCGCCTTCGTCATCTTCTTTGGAGGGTACTTTCCCCCCTCATTTTTTTGGAACTTGTCTTTTATTCCTTGTTTTTGTGCCGTTTTATTGTTAGCCGCCCAGAGTTCCATTCCGGAAGATGGGTGGCATATAAGTATAATAAATAAATAAATAAATAAATAAATAAATAAATAAATAAATAAATAAATAAATAAATAAATTATTATTGTCACTTCAAAACTATAAGTTTTGTAATGTGGCTTCAGAGAAACTATTTTAGAATATTTATTTAATTTCTAGTTTATCTTTAAAACACGTCACGCGGCATGACTTTAACCGTCATGTAATGATTGCGGCGCCCTACATAACTCTGCCACCAGGCATCCTGTCTGAACTTATGGCACTTTTTGATTCATGGGAGGAAGTTAACAAGCAAGCAAGGAACATGCATTTGTGGGTCAACTGGCTTCTTTATATGTAGCAACAGCTGCTGTTTGGCCTCCAGGAGTGAGGGAGGGCTCCCCCGCGTGGCTGCTCTGCAAACAGCCACCTCTCCTAGTGATTTTCCTGAGGATCAGCCTATTCTATTCAAAGGAAAACCAGAGACAGAGTGTAACGGAATGAGGATGATAGGACATAGCATGAAAGGAAATTAGCATGATGGGACATTATGTGATTTTTAAGGCTCAATATTAATGGTACATTTTCAGCTTTCGCCAAATGCTTATCTAAGGAATGCAAATTGCCAAGTCAAAAGAAACCAAGGTGGACAGAAATTGGACAGCTACCATTGGACAATTGTTTCACGTGACCTCTGGAAACGGCACAGAGCTGGGAAAGTTTATACTTAAGACTATGGGAGAGAGATTGGTTTAGAATCTGGCTTCAAGATGTAGACTGTTAGAAATTAGTCCTAGCCAACCTAGGCTTTGAAATTTACATAGTATTAAGCTAGTAAGAATATATTAGATTTTGTTATTTTTAGGCAATATTATATGATTGTATCTGATACGCATTTTTATATTTTTCATTGATTTCATAAGCTGTTTTTTGTAACTTAGTTTAGTGAATAAAGCTATTTCATTGAATTGATGCTCTCAGATCATTTTTTTAAAAAAAAGAACCCACAGGGACTGCAGGGTTTAGCAAAGGAGATTTTAACCATGGCCTCAGTCACATAGGTATTAACTGTGCATCATATTTTGATGCGTACTAAAATTGCGGGTGATCACGTGACATTTGGTGTGCAGCTAATGCCCCGACGGCAGGGGTGTATTATACTTCTTCCTGTGCATCCCATCTTGCCAAATGTGCATATTTTCCCTGTTTATTGATCTGCCTTTCTCTGTCATGCTCACATATATATATAAAGAAAAAGTGATTTGCTTGTTGATTACCGGCATATCGACTTTCTAGTATTAATGCAAGAGTTCATGTGAAAGTTTAAGAACGTGGCAGTGTATCCCTCATAGCAGAACGCCTTTATAGTAACTCCTTTGTTTTTCTCTCATCTCTCACTTCCTTTCCCATTGGTCACTGTACCAGGTAATTTGCAGCTTGTAGAAGTGCTCAGTTACTGAAATGCCAGCAATTGATTATTAAAGTAGGACAGCAGAAAGAGGCAGAAAAGGAGGGGAGGGGACTAAAATGGTGCGAATTTTCACCAGTCACACAGCAATTGATGCAGTAAAAACTGTGTGTCATTAAGAGGAGTAATTTGATTGGACCCCAAGTGGTGGTATAGGATGATGCGGTTAAAGTGTGTTTTAGGGGACATGGTCGACTAGGGTGCCAAGATGCTGCGCCTTGGAGTCGAGGCACAATCTTTTGCTGCGCAATCATTCGCAGCAAACACAGCACCAAAACGGTTGTGTGACCGGGGCCATATAATCATAGAATCATCGAGTTAGAAGAGAAAGAGACCTTAAGGGCCATCTAGTCCATCCCCCTGCCATGCAGGAACCCCCATCACAGTGTTCCCGACAGATGGCCATCCAGCCTTTGCTTAAAAACCTCCAAAGAATGAGACTCAACCACCCTCCTTTGGGGCAGCATCTTCCATTGCCGAACAGCTCTAACTGTCATGAAATTCTTCCTAAGGTTTAAATTGAATCTCTTTTCCTGTAGTTTGAGACTAAGGAAGGAATGGAGGAGTAGAGAGGTTGTAGGAAAACCAATAAAGAATGTTATGGTATTTTCAAGGCTAATATATTTTAATTTGGTTCAAGGTTAAATGGACTAAGGGAACTGGGAACATAACGATCATTATGATGTGGTTAAAGTGTGCTTCAGGGGGCGTGGTCGACTGGGGTGCCGAAATGCTGCACCTTGGAATGGAGGAATGATCTTTTGCTGCATGGTCATTCGCAACAAACACAGCACCAAAACGGTCATGTGACCGGGGCCCATGTCTCTCAAAAATCACATAGAGATCAGAGCCTGGGAACGGAATGGTAGTTCCAAGGCTACAACCATTTACATGTGTTGAGGAACCCCATTAAGTCTTCGGTCCTGGACTCCGATGAAAGAGAGGCCAGTTGGCACAAGGCTGCCGTGGTGAAGAGCAGAAAGGTGTCTGTGGACTATAGCTCCCAGAATCCTCCAGACAAGCCATGTGACTAGGGAATTCTGGGAGATGTAGTCCAAAAACAGAGAGGAAATTTCTCAACATCCCTGCTTATGAGTGGATCTTTGGTTTCATTTCAGCAGCCTAAACTTGGGTTAGAAAACGGCAATCGCTAGTGTATAAAATGAACCGTCAGTACTGATTGCATTCAGAAACAGAAAAGTGCATTTTGGAAAAGATTGCTTCCGCTGAAGCCAGTCCAGAAATTTAAAGTTTTCTGTAGCGATGGTAGGGAATATGGAATAAGAACACACCAATTGCTTTTCCTTTCCATGTCTGCCTTCCTGTGAGTTTCAACTTTGTGCATTGCCCTGGGATTAAGAAATGTATTTTCTAAAAACTAAACCAAACGCAAACACATAAAGGAATAATCATGAGCAATGGATTATTCCAGCTGAGGTTGATGAGAACTGGAGTTTGGTATCACAGGAGAGTCACAGATCCCACCCAAGAACATAAAAGAACAGCCTTGCTGGAAGAGGCCCCAGCCCATCCAGTCCAGCATTCTGTCTCAAACAGCAGCTCAGCATTTGCTTCAGGGTATTCCCAAGCAGATGTCTTCACCTGCTTACGATTCCCTGCAGATGGCATTGAGAGGTATCCCACCTCTCTCTCCAACCCAGAGGTTGTCCTTAGGCATCCAAAATGATAGCCACTGATACCCTTGTTCTCCATGAACTTGTCCAATCCTTTCTTAAAGCTGTCAAGGCTGACGGCTGTCACCACTACTTCTGGCAGGGAGTTCCACAGACCAGTGATCCTCTGGGTGGAAAAGTACTTTCTCTTATTTGTTTGAGATGTAGCACCCAAAAGTTTCACGGAGTGCCCCCTAGGTCTAGTGTTGCGCATTACGGAAAACAGTTTTTCCTTATCTACTTTGTCCACACCGTGTATGATTTCATAAACTTCAGTCAGATCACTTCTTAGGCGCCGTCGTTCAAGAGTGAAGAGGCCCAGCCGTTGCAGCCTCAGATGGTAAGGAAGGTGTTCCAGTCCCCCTAATCATTCGGGTTGCCTTCCTCTGCACTTTTTCCAGTTCCATAATATCCTTCTGGAGGGTATGGTGAACACAACTGTACACAGTACTCCAGATGGGGCCTCACCATAGATTTATAAAGAGGCAAAATGAAATTTGCTGACTTATTTTCTATACCCTTCCTAATGATCCCTAGCATTGAGTTTGCTTTTTTCACTGCTGCGGTACACTGGGTTAACACCTTCATTGAGCTGTCCTCCAGGACACCAAGGTTCCTTTCCTGGTTTGTTGCAGAGAGTTCAGGCCCCTTGCTCCAACATGCATCGCTTTGCCCTTGCTAATGTTGAAGCTCATTTGCCACTGGTTTGCTCACTCCCCCAGTGTCAAGAGATCCCTCTGGAGCTCCTCACAATCTCTCTCAGTTTTTACTACCCTGTATAATTTAGTGTCGTCAGCAATGTTTACATGAGGCCGCTGGGGGAGGTCATCAGGAGATTAGGAGTTCGCTGTCATCAGTACGCTGATGACACGCAGCTCTATCTCTCCTTTTCATCATCTGCAGAGGAGGCGATCCGCTCCCTCGATCAGTGCCTGGAGGCCATTCTGGAGTGGACCAGAGATAACCGGCTGAAGCTTAATCCGGAGAAGACGGAGGTTCTGTTCTTCGGGGCGCCCTCGTCTGGGTACAATGGCCCCCTCCCTAGTCTGGGGGGTGTTTCCCTCCAGCCTACAGACAGGGCCAGGAATCTGGGCGTGGTCCTGGACTCGGCCCTCTCCCTGGAAGCCCAGGTGATGGCTGTCTCCAGGGCCGCTTTTTTCCATCTCCGCAGGATCGCCCAGATCCGCCAGTACCTTGATGAGTCCTCCCTGAGGACAGTTGTGCAGGCCCTGGTGATCTCGAGGATCGACTATTGCAATGCCCTCTATGTGGGGTTGCCTTTGACCCTGACCCGGAGGCTACAGCGGGTGCAAAATGCGGCGGCTAGGCTGGTGGTGGGTGCCCGTAGATACGAGCACATCACCACAGTCCTGGCCCGCCTGCATTGGCTCCCCGTTGTCCTCCGGATCAGGTTCAAGGTCCTGGTTTTGATTTTCAAAGCCCTCCATGGCTTGGGACCAGAGTACCTGGTGGAGCGCATCTCCCAAAAGGCATCCGGATCCAGACCCACGAGATCGTCTCAGGCGCACTCACTGCGGGTGGCCACACCCAGAGAGGCGCGGAAAACGCACACGCGAGACCGCGCCTTCTCTGTGGTGGGGCCTTCAATTTGGAACCACCTCCCCAGTGAGCTGCGCCTGCTTTCGTCCCTGAGACCCTCTTTTGTTTTTTGGCCCCTGGCTTGTTTTGCCATCTTGTCTTGCCATCTTGTCTGCCTTATTGCTTGCAGTTTTAACTGTTGTTTTATGTGTTTTTACTCCTGTTAGTCGCCCAGAGTTCCCGTTGGGAAGATGGGCGGGATATAAGCTCATAAATAAATAAATAAATAAATAAATAAATAAATAAATAAATAAATAAATACCTTGCTATTAGCTCCTACTTCTAGATCATTTATGAAGAGGTTGAAAAGCAGGGGTCCCAGTTCTGAACCCTGGAGTACTCCACTCTTTACCTCCTGCCACTTGGAGAAGTGTCCATTTAGTGCTACTCTCTGTTTCCTGTCCCTTAGCCAGTTGCTACTCTAGGCTGGATCTGAAAGTTTCCACTGCAGGATCCAAAATTCTCACATCCAGTCAGGGAACTTAATAACACTATCCCTGGCTGCCAACTCAGAATGAATGATAGAGGCATATATAGCTTCAGCTATCTGCTCCAAGATTTTAGTAGAGGGCAATACGACCATTCCCCTCTCTGCCGAAACTTTGCAGAGTAGTGAAAAGTGCTCTTCTGCCCACTTCTGTTATATTCTGGACACACACCTTCCATTAAGCACTCCTGCACCTCCTTTGGAGCTTAAAAGCTCTACTCCCAGAAACCCTAACTTTAATAACTCTCCTCTGAAACCCAAAACTTTGCAAGTGACAGTTCGGCTGCATCCCTCTGAACATGGTTGAGTTGGCAGCGTGAGAGACCCAAACTACCCCCTGGTGCTGACTGGGCAATTTTTAAAGGGATCCAGCAGATGACAGCTTGGCAGGAGCCCTCTGAAAATGGCCGGGTTGGCAGTTGGGGAAAGGGTCCGATGGGGTGGGGGAAACCACAGGCTTTTTAAACCTTTTTTTTTTTTTTTTGGCTGCTCCAAGAACCCATCAGCTGGCACGCGGGGCAAAAAAAAATAGTTGCACAAGCACCACACACTACACACTAGATTAAACAAAAAACAAAAAAACAACAAAAAAACATTAACAAAACACATTTCATATGAAATGACCCCCCAAAAAAACTAAAATGAAACAAAACTGATTTTTCTGTTATTTATATTTGTTTGTTTGTTTGTTTGTTGTGCTTGTATCCCGCCCATCTTCCAGAGCGGAACTCTGGGCAGCTAACAAAGTTTAAAACTACACTAAGAAAAACAAGAAATGTAAAAAAAAAATGAAATGGAAAAAAATGCCCATCTCTAATGACATTTCTTTACAAGCCAATTTGAGGGCATGTCTTTATGAATTTTCAAATGATAAATAAATGCACACATAAAGACACAGTCGAGTGTTTTTTAAATAACGATACGTAACCGTAGTGTAAATTCAGTTGTCCCTGTGTGCGCGCCAGCGTTTTGACAGGCTGCCTGCCGAGGGTTGGACCAAGCTCTGTAGCCAATTTCTATTTGAGGGCAGGGCAAGGGCAGCCTCCCATGGCTACCTTCATCCCCCACCCCCACACAACTCTGCTGAGCGGTGTTGCTAAGTCTGGGAAGGTCTCCGGACACATTAGGTATTCTAGGCACACGTAAAGGAAACTGCACAGGCCACAATGGATTCCGGAGTTAGGCAGGCACCAGAGGATGCAGGATGGGGGAGGCAACCCTGATCCTGCCCTGGATTAACCCGTTGCTTCTCCTCCAAATGTTTCTCTCTGTGTGGGGTGGTGAGGATGATGGCAGCTAGGTTTCCACCATGTGCCACAGAGAGAAGCCAATCTGCCCAGTGTTATTTTTACACCATTTTTAAAAACGATGTATCTAACCAATTGTGTTAATCAGTGCATGCCTCTTCTTTTATATGTCTTTGACGTTGTATTATTTTAATTTGTTGTGGTTGACTGTTGCTTTATTTTTCCCTTGTGAACTGCCCAGAGCGGCCTTGGTAGCCGGATGGGCAGTATATAAGTTAAACAGCCAGGCACCTAGAGAGATAAATCCACTTTTGATGACATATGAGACCTGGAATCTCCATAACTATTCTGAGAGTGAAAAAGGAAGGCAAGGTAGGACTAGATCCAAAACCATGTTCACAGCAGAGAACTGTCATGGAGACTGCCCAGAGTTCCCATAGGGAAAATTGGTTGCAGTATAGAAACAAACAAACAAATAAATTTTGCACACACACACACACACACACACACACACACACACACACACACACACACACACACACACACACAGAGAGAGAGAGAGAGAGAGAGAGAGAGAGAGAGAGAGAGAGAGAGAGAGAGAGAGAGAGAGAGAGAGGAGAGAGAATATTTTCTGTGCATGTGAACAGGTGTGGAAGAGAAACAATTAAAGTGCTCTCCTTAAACAAACCTTCCTGAGCACCAATCTACTCCTGGTCACCAACCCTGCTCCACACCATTTCTAAGAACGAACAGGTCCCCCAAGGCATGGCGTGATGCTCAAGGTTATGCCTTCATGCACACGTCAGAAATGTATCCATGCAAACTCCAAACCTGACATTAAGAACACTTGGCCATCCCAGTCAACACAAGGGGAGTTGGGAGGTGCTGCAGCTCATAATCTACTAGCCATCTCAAATGTGACCTCTTCTGGGCAGATGGCTCCTCCTCTGCTCCCTCCCTCGATGGAGGTGTCTGTTTTTTGGGTAGCAGTGGTGATGGAAGGCTTCATCCCGGTCCAGAACAGGAGCTAATTTATTCCCTCCTGCTGTTGGTCACGGGCACCCTTCACTCTGTCTTTCTTTCCATCATTCCATAAACTACATCAATCGAGCTGCACAACTTTTAGGGCTGAGCGTGGAATCAAGTCATGGGACTGGTAAGCCTGCAAATCCCTATGCGAGGCTGACTGAGCTGCTTCACAACAGGAGCCCCACCCCGGGGTGGTGGTGGACTGGACACTTCCCAAGATGCCCGAGGAAAAGGAAAGGAAAAATAGCTTTCACCCACCCTCTCGTGAAAGGGAGAAATGAAATGAAATAGGGAGAATGTGGAGCTGGGACACCAAAAGTGGAATCTCTTCCTCACTTAAGAACATAAGATAAGAACATAAGCAGAGCCCTGCTGGATCAGGCCAAAGGCCCATCTAGTCCAGCTTCCTCTATCTCACAGTGGCCCCAACAGATGCGTCTGGGAGCACATGAGACTAGATCTCTGACTCCTGATACCACTCCCCTGCATCTGGCCGTGGAAGTACCCTGGTTTTATGCCTGGAGATTACACATCTCCATCATGTGATGGACTTTTCCTCCAGGAATCTGTCCAATCCCCTTTTGAAGGCATCCAGGCCAGATGCCATCACCACATCCTGTGGCAGGGAGTTCCACAGACTAACAACACGCTGGGTAAAAATAATATATTCTTGTGTCTGTTCTCATTGTCCCAACGCTCAATTTGAGTGGATGTCCCCTAGTTCTGGTATTGTGTGTGAGAGAGAAGTGCGTCCCTCTATCCACTTGACTCATGCCCTGCATTATTTTGCATGTCTCAATCATATTCGCCCCTCAGGTGCCTTTTTTCCAGACTAAAGAGCCCCAGATGCTGTAGCCTTTCCTCATAAGGGAAGTCATCCAGCCCAGTAATCATTTTACTGCCTCTGAAGAAAGGTTCAGGATGTAAACCATGTTGGTTTCTGGTTCTGTTCTGGGTCCAGTGCTGTTCAATTTCTTTATTAATGACTTGGAGGAAGGAATAGAGAGTATGCTAATTAAATTTGCAGATACCAGATTGGGAGGGGCTGCAAATTCCCTAGAGGATAGGATGAAAATCCAAAAAGACCTTGACAGACTAGATTGCTGGGCCAAAGCTAACGAAATGGATTTCAACAGAGGGAAATGTAGGGTACTACATTTAGGTAAAAAAATGAATTGCACAAATATAAGATGGAGGATACTTGGCTGGAGGATAGTACCTGTGAAAGGGATCTGGGAGTCTTGGTGGACCACAAATTGAACATGAGTCAGCAGTGTGATGCGGCGGCCAGGAAAGCCAATTCGATTCTTGGTTGCATCAACAGAACCATAGTGTCTAGATCAAGGGAAGGGATAGTACCAATCTATTCTGCTCTTGTCAGACCCCACCTGGAGTACTGTGCCCAGTTCTGTGCACCTCAATTTAAAAAGGATGTTGACAACCTCGAGCGGGTGCAGAGGAGGGCAACCAGGATGGTTGAGGGTCTGGAGGAAATGTCTTATGAGGAACGGCTTAGGGAACTGGGAATGTTTAGCCTCTCTAAAAGAAGACTGAGAGGGGATATGATAGCTATGTTTAAATATTTGAAAGGATGTCATATTGAAGAGGGAACAGGTTTGTTTTCCATGGCTTCAGAGACTAGGACTCGGGGCAATGGTTTCAAACTACAGGAAAAGAGATTCCATTTGAACATTAGGAAGAACTTCATGACAGTTAGAGCTATTCGGCAGTGGAATATGGTGCCCCAAAGGAGGGTGGTGGAGTCTCCTTCTTTGGAGGTTTTTAAGCAGAGGTTGGATGGCCATCTGTTGGAAATATTGTGATGGGGGTTCCTGCATGGCAGGGGGTTGGACTGGATGGCCCTTGACGTCTCTTCCAACTCTATGCTTCTATGAATGCCATAGGTCGTCCAGTTCATCCTGCGTCCCAGTCCAACACCCCACCTGCTACAAGGTTGTGGTGTCCAGGTTGTGGAAGACATCATAGGCACGTAGGACTTTGAAATGATTTAGACATAGTCTGTCTCCCATTTATCATGCTGCCCTTTCATCGATCCCCCAGACAAATCAGAAGCACTTCACGCCTCCACCAGGAAGGCCACTGCTAAGGACCTATCCTGTATGGGTGTTGGGAAGGGCTGCATAGATGTGACTTCCACACACACCAGGTCATGGTCCATCTAATGAGCCTAATCGGGCCATTGTCCACCTAAGGAGTCTATTCAGACCTGGGTGGGGTGAAAACAAGTGAACTATAAATTGGAAGCCTCACACCAACTTTTCTCAGACTGAAGACACTACTGGGATGACTAGCAAAATGTTTTGATCCCACAAGAAAAGAAGTCCAGTTGCCACGAGTCAATGCCGGAATTGTGAAAGCTAACGTTTTCACCTGCTTGTGATACCCTGCAAATGTCACTGAGAGATATCCTGCCTCTCTCTCCAACCTGGAGGTTGTCCTGAGGCATCCATCATGATAGCCATTGATATCCTTGTTCTCCATGAACTTGTCCAATCCTTTCATAGAGCTGTCAGGGCTGACAGCTGTCACCAGTTCTTCTGGCAGGGAGTTCCACAGACCAATGATCCTCTGAATGAAAAAGTACTTTCTCTTATTTGTTTGAGAGGGTAGGTATTGAACCTCAGGGGAGAGGCATGAACAGAGCTGGGGTTGCTGGGGAGGTGGGGAAGGTTTTCTGCCCAAACATCAGCTGCTATGGAATGGCACTATATTTCCCAAAAGACCATCTGGAATTATAGCTATCTGGGCTGAATATGGAATGAAGGTGAGATGCTCTTTCTTCCTTTCCTTCATTCCTTCTCCATCCTCACTCATTTGCAAATGGTTAGGCCCACTTATATTCAGTGAGGAGTTTCTACTAATCTGCCATCTATTGTGGAATTGTATACCACACAAGCTAAAAAGAGGGCGATGAAAATATATACAGATTCCACACATCCTGGACATAACTTGTTTCTATTGTTACCCTCAGGGTGACATTTTAGGGCATTGCATACTAGGACAACTAGATATAAAGATAGTTTCTTTCCAAGTGCTATCAAACTGTTGAATAATTAAGTTTTACTTCTCTTCTTCCTTTTTAAATAATAGGTTATATTGTATTGTTGTACGGTGTTATTATTGTTGACTATATGATTCTTATATTTCCTTTTATATATGGAGAGCATATTTTACCAAAACAAATTCTGGGTGTGTCCAACCACACTTGGCCAATAAAAGTATTCTGATTCTGATTCTGATTCTGCCACTCACCACGTCCACCCATGATGGTTGAGCTAGAGGGCATGAGAGAGCTGGAGTCCTCCCAGTTCTGTACCCAAGGACTTGTGATATCCTAGTACAGCATTGTCAAGTGGGGAAAAATATCACAAAAATATCCCAGGGCCCTGGCAAGAATTGACAGATGAGTGGGTTCATGGTACAGAGAAGCGTGGTGACTTATGTAAAATCAACCTTCCTGGAGAGTTACAGGTAAGAATACAGATGCGGTCAGAGAGAATGCATGGGGATTAATCTGGAAGGCCTCCTGGGCCCAAAGACCACATTTTCTGATCAAAAGTTCTCTGGTTACATTTAAAAATCATGCTTTGTGAGCATTTTGAGACATTTTCACAGGGATGATCTCCATTTGAAGGGCAAAGGGCACTCATTCAAAGATGAGGATGTATACATACTAGATAGAGAAGATCGGTGGTTTGAGAGAGGAGTCAGGGAAGCCATTCATGTGAGCATTGAGACCCCCTCTCTCAACAGAGGTGGTGGCCTCAGGCATAGTCTATCTCCTTCTTATCAGGCTGTGCTTTCCAAAGTACCCAGACAAATCAAAAACCCTCTACCATGGAGGCCATAGCTAACGGCCCATAATTTATAGGTTCCAGCGCCTTAGGCCATTGTTCACCTTAAGGCTATGGATACTATTGTCTACCTAACAAGCCTATTCAGGCCATTGTTCATCTTATGAGCCTATTTCAGACCAGGGTGACAAGAGGTCAAAGCTGACTGACTATAAGATGGAGGACTTGCACTAGCTGTATTCAGACGGAGGAAGCTGTTTGGATGAGCAGAGAAACGTTTCTATCTCTCAAGAAAAAGAAGTCCAGTAGCCATGGCTCAGGTTCCAGATAAACTCACCTGGATGACTGAGAATCTTCACAGACATAGGGATGATCCTTATTTTTACCATTCCTTTCCCCAGGCCAGACTCCACCCAGAAGTAACAAGGCACAAAGAATAAAACCATTTCCTTTCCAAACGCTGAGGTAGTTCATGGCAACAGGTTACTGTTCAAACGGTGTAATGAACAGCAGTAACAAATTACTTCTGAAAGGCCCCTTCCTGAGCGCTGACTAAAGCCTGTTCGCATTTATATGCACAAGACACAGCCTTAGGGGATGGAAATGGAGTGGGAGGCATCGGTGGAGGGAGGGGAGGGAGAGAATTATGTCAAGATCTCAGTCCCAACTGAGGCGTTAAGCAGATCATAATTGCTTCCTGTGAATGACCCTGGAAATTCACTGGCGTAACCCAAAATCATTCCCCCGTTGAAGCTTTCAATTTGGCCAGCTCCCGCCAAGCTCATTAATCTCACAAACAAGAAATAACCCCCTTCCACTTGTTCAACTTGAGTGTAAAAGGTGGGGCGTGATGGGGAAGGGAAGGGGGCCTCTTTAATAGACCATCACCCAAGGAGGCTGGATTTATTAAATCCAAGAGCCGTTATTAACAATGCAGCTTAAATATCTATCTAAATGCAAATGAGCTCAAGATGGATTGGGGGAAGGGGGAATCTCCCTACCCCCACCCAAAAAAGGCCTCAAGCAGATTCTCTGACAATTTCATGCAGGGTGGACCCCCATGTGAGGAACGACACATAAAAACCAATGGCTAAGCCCAGACGTCCCTAAAATTATGTTTTAATGGTTCAGATCTTCTTGACTAGATATTTGAATTAACTTTGAAAGGGGTTATGACAGGGGTCTCCAAACTTTTTGCAAGGAGGGCCAGATTTGGTGAGGTGACAATGTGTGGGGGCCGACCATTCAGCTGCATTTGGCCCCCAGGCCAGACTTTGCACAAGCTTATCTAGGACATGTAGGGTGGCGAAGAGGACATTGCAGCAACGAAGCTGGGGGGGCAGGTGGTCTGGGCAGGTGGCTGGGGAGACAGAGAGTGGCAGGGAGGGCAGGCAAACCATAAAACTGCAAGCGGACATCTCCATCTGAAATGGGGAGGGGCCAGCTGGTGGGGATGCATGGCAGGTTGAGCCGGTGGGGAGAAGAGGCTGTGGGACACTTGAAATTTGAAAACAGGCCACATTTGGCCCCGGGTCTGACTTTGGGCATGCCTGGATTATGATGACGGGCCAAACTAGATTTTAGACAAAATTTGCACCTGATTCCAAAAAAGACAGCTGCACGTCACAGAACCATAGAACCGTGAAGATGGAAGGGGCTTCAAAGGCCATCAAGTTCAACCCCCTGCTCAAGGAAGGAATACAAATCATAGTATTGAATGCTTCCAATGCTGGAGCACTCACCACCTCTCAAGGTCACTGATTGTATTATTGCACTGCTCTGATATTCAACCAAAATCTCTTTTCCTGTGGCTTGAGCCCATTATTACATATCATACACTCGGGTTGATTGATAATAGATCCTGCCCGTCCTCTATATGACAGCCTTTCAAGTACAGTAGTCCCCCACCAAAATGCGGTTCATATATTACGGTCTCAGTATATCGCTTTTTTTCCCCTTGAGAGAAGCAGGCTTCCGAAGAGAGGCTTTTAACCCCCTCCTGGCACCTCAGCAAACAGACCTGGGGCTGCTCCTGCCAGCTGCACTTGCAAAGAGAGTTTTTTAATGCCCTCCTCACACCTCAGCAAACAGACCTTGAGTTTCTGGCAGCAAGGTTTGCTGAGGTGTCAGGAGGGGGTTAAAAATCTCTCTTTGCAAGCGGAGCGGGCAGGAGCAGCTCTTGCTGAGGCATCTGCATTTCACTTCCAAAGAGAGGTTTTTTAACCCTCTCCAGACATTTCAGCAAACAGAGCTGGGGCTGCTCCTGCTGGCTCGGTTTGCAAATAGAGGTTTTTAACCAACCCATCAAACTGACCTTGGGCTACTCGGCTGCTGTTTCCAAAGGTAAGTTTTTAACCCCCTCCTGACATCGCAGAAAACAGACCTTGAGCTCCTGGCAGCAAGGTTTCCTGAGGTGTCAGGATGGGGTTAAAAACCTCTCTTTGGAAACGCAGCAGGCAGGAGCAGCCCAAGGTCAGTTTACTAAGGCATCTGCATTTCATGGATTTTCCTTTATTGCAGGTGGATCAGACACCAAACTCCCGCAATAAGTGGGGGAGTACTATATTTGAACAATGTGATCCCACCTCCCATCAGTCTCCTTTTCTCAAGGCTGAACATGCCCAGTTTTTCCATCTTTCCTCTTAGGACTGGGCTTCCAGCCCCCTTGTCCTCTTCTAAACTTGTTCCAATTTCTTAGCAGCTTTCTTGAAGTGTGGTGTCCAGAACTCTACATAGGAATCAAGATGAGGCCTTGCCAGTGCCTAATAGAGGGGATGTCTCAGTGACCTCCTCCAAAAAAGGTTCCATCATGATGTTTCTTCTTGTCACACAGCATTTCCCAACTTTGGGTCTGGAGATGTTCTTGGACGGCAACTCCCAGAAAACCCAGCCAGCCCAGCTAATGGCAAAGGCTTATGGGAGTTTTAGTCTGAGGACATCTGGGGAACTCAAGCGAGGAACCACCGGTCTAGCTGCCAGTCACAGAGTTTTAAACGCGTGCCCTGCTCATACCTCAACTCTGAGAACCCCCTAGAAAGTTAGCTTGCTGGCCGATGAATTATAATTCCACACGTAAACACAAAACCACTCATTTAACATTTTTGTTCATTGTGATTGAGAATAAGTGACATGGTGTCCTCCATCCATGATTTGGGTCTACAGCTTTCCTTGGTCCTTACTACCAGAGTGAACAGGAGGCAGATCCTTTATGAGACCTGCCCTTCAAAAACCTCTGGAGAGCCATGGTGGTTTCCCGCTTCAACTTGGACAATAGCTACTGAATACATGAGGAGACAACCAGATGTTGTGTCGTGGCAACTGGACATCTTTTCTTGTGAGGCTGAAATGTCTTGCTTCTCATCCAAGTAGATGCATCTGTCACTGGATGAGGAGCATCACTTGGATGAGTAGCAAAACATTTCAATCTCACAAGAAAAGAAGGCCAATTGCCATGACCCAGCTTCTGGATAACCTCACCTGGATAACTGAGAATCTTCACAGACATTAGGAGACAACAAGCACCTACATGCACCAGCCAAAGGTTCCCAGATTTGTGGGGAGCAAGTGCAGGCCCCTTGTCCAGCTTCTTGGATGAAAATAACATCTGAAGACCCTGCGTGCAGGGGTCATGGCTGTGCATACAGAAGCCTCCACACAACCTGCAGGCCGGCTGCACAATGTTTTGGGTTTGTGCTGAATTCTTTGTGAGTGTAGATGCATGCACAAAGGTTATTCTCTGCAAACGTTAATGCAAATATCTGCTAGCTGGCAGCTCTGCTCCACGAGTATTCCCTTTTTGAACCAGATTCCACTGTTCACCAACCAGCAAAGCAAAGTGTTCTGCTTATATACCGCCATACCACTTCAAGTAGTATCTGGGCGGTTTACAGTTTAATTACAGTATGCAGGCTACACTCCCCCCCCTGAGCAAGCTGGGTACAAATTTTACCGACCTCGGAAGGATGGAAGGCTGAGTCAACCACGAGCCTGCTACCTGGGATTGAACCCCAGGTCGTGAGCACAGTTTCCCCCTGCAGTACTGGCATTTAACCACTGCCCCACGAGGCTCTTGTAAATGTCCTGGCTCTATACTATACTACGCCATAGTTAATCACAGCTCCCCAGCAGATCAGACCTATACTTTCACACACGTTACAGGATGTGTTGGAACACCCCACAAAATAGGGTTTGGCTGACGTCTCTCACTCAGTTGTGCTACTTTTTGCTCAAGGTTGGCCCTGGCCCTGTTCTTGGCTTCTGCTTTCCTCATTTGGAGAATTTCCTGTTTGCCACTTCACCAACCATGCTTATGCTCAAAAATGCAACCTCCTTTCTTCTGCAATGAGAGTTTTTGCATTGGGGAAAATGGGTTTTGAGCAAACTGAGCAAATTGAGAAGAACAACTGCTCCTCTAGTTCCTGTGCACTAAGGCCATCTGTACAGGTTCTTTTCCAGCTGCCTCCAGCATCTTCTCAGTGGTGGCACCTTATTTATAGGACTTCCTTTCCCCACAAAGCCCCCAAGGGTGCTAACACTAGTGCCTTGTTTTCTCCAGACAGACATTTCCCCCCTCCATAGCTTTCACACCATCTATTGGTTAGTCCTCACTCATTTCTGGCTTTAACATCCCACTATCTATCTACATTTAATTTTTACATCTTCTCCTGTCTTTGTCAACCACCATGGAAGTTTTGCTGAAGGACAGCCTAGACATCTTCTTTATTAAAAGAATTTTAAAAACAATCACAACACAGCCATTTAACACCCCAACAACCGGAGAGCAAATTGGGAGGGGGAGAGTGTGTGCAAGCACAGATGCACACAGACAAGCAGAGAGGGCAAAGAAGAACCCTGGCTAAGAAGAACAACAAACCATATGTTCGATGGCTTTTGTTTGTACCAGAAACACCTCATGATGTCCCCATCTCATTATCAGGTGAATAAACAGCTGGCAACAAACTGCACGGTTGCAGAAACAGGGAAGCTAACAAACAAACTGGCAAAACCCACTGGACTTACACATCAGCTTCATTCCACAGGATACAGGTCTGGTTGGTTGTGCCCTGCCAGGATAGAAGGGGGAAAAGGAAGCAATTTAGTGTCCAGAACAAGAGCGCAGAGGTTCGGACATTCTGCAGTCTAAAAAGAGCAAAGGAACAAGGAAGAAATAAAGATCTGAGTTGGAATGGGTCCTTGAGCACATCCAATCTCGCCTGATTTCAGAAGCTAAGCAGGGTCGGCCCTGGTTAGTACTTGGATGGGAGACCACCAGGAAATACCAGGTACTGTAGGCACCTGGAGTAGGAACTGGCAAACCACGCCGGTATTCCTGCCAAGAAAACTCCATGGGCATGGAGTAACGGAGAGCTGGTCACAACTGTAATGACACAACACACACAATAAGGCCATCAAGTCCAACCACCTGCTCACAGAAGTCCAAATCAAATCAGATCTGGCAGATGGTTGTCCATCTGCCAGATCTCACTACCTCCCAAGGTAATTGGTTCCATTGCCATACTGCTCAAACAGTTAGGAGGTTTTTCCTGAAACTCAACCACAATCTAGCTTCCTGTCGCTTGAACCCATTATCACATATCTTGACTATGGGATAATTGAGCACAGGTCCTGCCCCTCCTCAGTAGGACCACCTTCTATCTATCTATCTATCTATCTATCTATCTATCTATCTATCTATCTATCTATCTATCTATCTATCTATCTATCTATCTATCTATCTATCTATCTATCTATCTATCTATAATATTTTACCCTGCCTTTCTCCTTTGAGAAGGACCCAAGGCGGCTTACAATAATGAGAGACAATATACAGCCCAGAACATTTACGTTTAACTAGTGATACCAACAGCTTTGGAAACTCTTGTGATGACAAGCCATGATGATTTCTGGCCTGGATACAGTTATGTTCTATTGTAAGACTACCCAGTATAATGGTTTGAATTAATTGGAGCAGAATATCAATGCAATAAATCCATCCGTCCATCCATCCCTCCATCCCTCCATCTGTTTATAAATCAAATCAATAAACAAACAAATTTGCTGGAATGCATTATGTGATAACAGATCATTATTTTCAGAGGTCATCAACATCTTTCAGGAAGTTTTGTTTGTATCCAGAATACAGTAGCCAGATATGGCGATGGTGGCCAACATCACACCAAACTTCTTTTTCTCTCTGCGCTTTCTTCACACAGAAACCAAACAGATACTTCTAGTTAGTTCCTGGGATGGACCTGAGTGCATCATCACCCTTCCACTTTAGATCAATGGCATATTGTCTCTGATATGGAATTGATGTGTAATCTCTAGGCTTTAAACCAGGGTACTTCAAGGGCCAGATGCAGGGGAGTGTTATCAGGAGACAGAGATCTAGTCTCATGCGCTCCCAAACGCATCTGGTGGGGCCGCTGTGAGATACAGGAAGCTGGACTAGATGGGCCTTTGGCCTGATCCAGCATGGCTCTTCTTATGTTCTTATGTTCTTATGAGGGTCCATTAGAGATGGGCATTTCGTTTTGGAACCAGTAGGTTATGAAATGAACTACGAAAGCCCAGGTGGTCCTTGGAACTGGCTGATACATGCAGATCCAATTACTTTACCTTTCTCTGTCTCGTGCAGGATTGGACCCTGTTTAAAACAATGGTAGTAGAGGCCCAGCACAAGTGCATACCGCAAAGAAAGAAGAGCTCATCTTCTTTCCCCATTAGACTGAAGGTGCCGGCATGGTTAATGGGTAGAGTTAGAGAGGCTCTAAAGCACAATGAGAGGTCTTTCCATAAATGGAAATCCTCCCCAGATGAGGAAAATAAAAAGGAACACAAAAGCAATCCATATTGGATGTACATTACTGTATCCCGTGGTTGCGCAATTCCTGCCCCCATTTTATTATAGCATCCTAGAATAATGAATATGGAATGGGCCTGTAAGGACAGAGAGTCCAAGCCCACCCACCCCACTGAAGACAAGAATCCAAATCAAAGATGGTAACAGATGGTGGTCCATTTGTTTGGCTTGAACGCCTCCAGCATTGGAGCACCGCCTCCTGAGGTCATTAGTTCTATCATCGTACTGCTCTAACAGTTGAGAACTGTTCCGCCTGATTATCAGCCTAAACATGGCTTCATATAGCTGGAACCCATTATTGCATGTCCTTCGCTATGAGGTGATCAAGGCAATAGTTGTATGTGTATGTTTTAAAAATCCAGTGCATCCACACACCCTTGTAAAAATGAAATTTGAATATGAATATCCTGCTTGGGTACTTCCCATTCGAACAACCGCGAGGCTGTCTGTACTTACATTGTAGAGATGGGAGAACTCAACTTCCACAGGAGTCAGGAGCGACCGAGGAGCTGGTTTCACTGTCACAGAGATGACTCTTGAATTCAACACGGTGGTGTTCCTGGTGGAAATGAAAGAGGTGGTGGTGCATGAGGTGGTGGTGCAGAACCCCCAAATGGAGTTCCTGAATGTATTTTTACACCACCATTGCACATCCTGTGTTTATGCCATCTTCCATAAGCACAGGGCAGTCAATGATGTGTTTGTTTTTACTCTTAGGCACAATCTGTCTCCCATTTATCGTGCTGCCCTTTCAAAGATCCCCACTTCACACCTCCACCAGAAAAGCCACTGCAAATGGCACAAGCTGAATGCGTGTTGGGAAGGGCTGCACAGGTGGGGCTTTCACACACCCCAGGCCAATGTACCTCTAACAAGCCTATTCAGGCCATTATCCACCTAAGGAGCTGATTCAAACCAGGGTAGGGGGAAACCAAGATAAACTATAAATTGGAAGCCCACCACTGACTTTCCTCAGACTGAAGAAGCTACTTGGATGAGTAGCAAACAGTTTCGTACTGGGTCTTGCAAGACAGAGACTGGGTACATGATATGTGTGCAGGTGGATACTTTTTGCCTGGGCACGTAAAAACGAGCTAGGACTCCCCATTAGATTAGGGTGGCCAGCTCTCATGGAAGCGCATGAAATTGCTATGCATTCCCACTTTGCACTCCCACTTTGCCAACAAGGGGAAAAATCAGGGTGAGCAGCACAGGAGGAGATAACTTGATTTGTGTCTGTGAGATTTGGCCCCCGGGCCGGACTTTAGGCGGGCCTGCCCTAAAACCTTGGCATTTGTCTGTACCGGTTTCCAGATGACACCCGGGCTCAAGGGCTAAGCATGGAGGTGTACGCACACATTTTCTTCTAAAAGGGTGTGGTTGACTCAAATGAACCAAGGCAGATTTCTCCCCAAAAAGCAACCTTGGGTCATTTCGGGGAGAAAGGTGGGAGAGAAATATTTTAAATAAAATAAACAAATAAACATGCAAAGCCAAGCCAAGCAACAGAAGGCAAAACGTGTTGCTTCTAGGCCACGCCATAGTGTTGAAAGCCCTCACTGGTTGACTTACAATCAATCAGAGTGGTCGTGTTGCCAGGAAGGCGGTACAGAAATTAAATGGATAAATAAAATAAATATATGGTTACTTTTTTAATTGTTTTTTTTGTTAGTGTTGCAAACTGCCCAGACTGCTCCTTGCTGCCAGAAGGACAGCATAAAATAATATATAATATAGTATTATAAAATATAATATAATTAAAATAAATAGCAACCCTGTGTAAAGCAGGCAGGCAAGCCTGTCTGGGTTCAATGCATTTGAAAAATATATTTCAAATGCATGCTTTGGAATTATCTTCTGCCTTTGGAATTATCTTGATGCCCCCCTGCTTTGGGAATTATCTTTTTGAGTCCCCCTGAAGAATGGCATCATTGCACTCCATCAGGAGGTGATTTAAGGCATAATTATTGCAGCAAGATTGCTATTCCATCACTTATGTAATCATGTGTAATGCAGTGATCAACATGAGATGAAACTGCTAGTCTTTTTCCTCTTGCTGCTAATTTTTAATTGGTGTTAACCATTTACACGAAATGTTTAATTATTTAAAGGCAGTTTATTTATTTATTTATTTATTTATTTATTTATTTATTTATTTATTTATTTATTTACAAAAAATATAGCCACCCCACCAGAAAGAGGTCTCTGGGTGGCATAAAACAATGTATTAAAAACTATAAAACAATAAAATTATTAAAACTATAAAATACAATACAGTTAAAACACAATACTTTGATATATGCATAGTGATTGTTCGAATTATGATGTATGTGGTTATGTGTGTGTTTCGACAAGAATGTCAAGTAAAATAAATAAATAAATAAATAAATGTGAGTTGTCCTAACCACTGCATAAATGCTAATGTCGATGTTGTATTTTATTGATCTGTTTGAAATCTGAGGAGGTGTAAGGTTATTTGTTTCTGCATGGGGGAAAGACAGTTTTACTCTTTGAAAATTCATAACTCAAAATCCCGTCGAATGCGGCACAGAGTGAGAGCAGAACGTCTGCTACTTCTATGCCCAATATGGAGCTGATCCAGAGTCCAGTTTCAAAGGTACCATTTTTGTTTGGTTTGCCCTCATTTTTAGGATTGACATATAGAATGCCCTATCAGCCTGCTGGCATAATAACATCACGGCACTCTCACGCAGTGATCATGCTAATGTTTTAACACTGACATGTAATGTCCCCAAATTTGTATTACTATACCCTGGCTGTCTAAGGTAGGCAAGGGCATCTGTTTCTGACCACTTTCAAAGACAGACTTACCTCTGAAGGGAAAGGATTGCGCCCAAATTTCGGTAAAGTACTGTCCCCACCACAAAGACGGCGGAATCGTCTGCCTCTGTGAAAGAAGAGCAAAGCAAGAACTGA
Source organism: Phrynocephalus forsythii (assembly GCA_029282475.1). Lineage (NCBI taxonomy): Eukaryota > Metazoa > Chordata > Lepidosauria > Squamata > Agamidae > Phrynocephalus > Phrynocephalus forsythii. The sequence continues at coordinate 122,015,846 of JAPFRF010000003.1, read as the reverse complement.
CACCACTGCACGAACGGAAGAGAGGCAGGGGCTCGAACTCAACATGGAAGGAGTTTAGAAGTTGTCATTCTATGCCATTTGGTTGCTTCCAGCTCATGGTGACCCCATGAAGGAGCTTCATAGACCAGTGGTTAAATGGCAGTATTGCAGTCACAACTTGGCTCATGATCTGGGGTTCAATCCCAGGTAGTCAGCTCAAAGTTCGCTTAACCTTCCACCCTTCTGAGGTCAGTAAATTGAGTATCCAGCTTGCTGGGGGGGATGTGTACCCTGCATAATTAACTTGTGCACCACCCAGAGAATGCTTTAAGTGCTACGGGGTGGTATATAAGCAGCACACTTTGCTTTTGACTTCGTAAACTCCCAAATGCCCAGACATTAACAGGCCTAGAATCTTCTAGGCCCTTCTCACAAGACAAATAGGGCTCCAACCCACGTGGAAAGTTTAAAGATTCCTGTCCTTTTATAGGTCTGAATGGCAAGAATTTGAATTCCAAAGCATGATCCTTTTTGAAATTAACTCTGCTCTAAGTAAGTTGCTTCTAGATAGAAATCTCTTGCGCCTACCTGTTGATTTAAATGTTTTTTTCATTTTATAGACTGTGGCATATAGCATGTGCTTCATAGTTTTAATATGAGAGAGGCAACTCCTCCTCCCCAAGGGGTGAGGGAGAAGGCCCATGTACAGCCAAGGGCAAACTTATCATCATCATCAAAATGGTGCAGATAGAGGCAGATGTGTTTATGTGATTATTTGCTTATTTTACCTGTTTATTTTACTGTTTTATTAATTTGCTTTATGGTTTATTTCTTATTTGCATCTATGTAAACCACCCAAAGTCCCTTCAGGGAAATCGGTGTGGTATAAAAATGCAAAATACTGTATATACTCGAATATAAGCCTAGTTTTTCAGCCCTAATTTTGGGCTAAAAAAGGGCCCTCAGCTTATATGCGGGTCAATACTTTTAGCCACTGAGGCAAGTCAACTGTGGCTAAAAGTCATTTTAAACATTGTGTGCCACTTCTCATGACCCCCCCTCTGCATCACAGGGGAGCGGCACACAATGTTTAAAATGACTTTTAGCCACTGATCCAAGCACTTGCATCACTGGTTAAATTTAAACATCACACACCACTCCCCCAGCTCACAAAGGAAGAGCTGCCAGGCCCTGCTGCATTTCCCACCCCAGGCTTATACTCGAGTCAATACATTTCCCGAGTTTGGGGGGGTTAAATTAGGGGCCTCGACTTATACTTGGGTTGACTTATACTTGAGTATATACAGTAAATAAATAAATTTTTAGTGGTGTGCTTTTAATGTACTGTATTTATTGTATTTACTGGTTTTTATTGTTCTAATTTTATTGTATTTTGATGTTTTAATTGTTTTGATTGTGAGCCGCCCGGAGACCTTTGGGTAGTGGGCGGCATACAAGCTATATAAATAAATAAAAATAAATAAATAAATAAATAAATAAATAAATAAATAAAATAATACAGTATTCACCAGTGGAATAAAGGCCAGGTCATGCTTACTGCTGCAATTGTATCTGAAAAGAATCATCTGTGAATAACAATAACCTTTGAACTACAGAGTTGGAAGGGACGCTAGAGATCATGGAGTCCAGCCCCTCTCAAAGACAGCTGGGGGGGGGGGAGATGGAGACCATGTAACACCTAGCAGCAAAGTGCTTCTCCCTCCCTCCCTCCCCCTCCAGTCATTCATTCATTCATTCATTCATTCATTCAGTTTTTGTTTTCTCCCTGGCCTTTCATATTTTAGTTTTATTATTATTTCTAGTTTCCCTTGATTTCATTTCTGGTTGGTTGGTCCTGTTTGGTGGGTTCAGTGTGTGTATGTGAGTTGGAATTCCCAAAGCTACTTTCTTCAAGTCTGAAGATGCCTGGATTTGAAATGACCACTATCTGATGAGCCTTAATTAGACTCTACCACCATATAGATTCAGTGATGGCGAACCTTTTAGAGACCGAGTGCCCAGACTGCAATTCAAAACCCACTAATTTTTTCGCAAAGTGCCAATACAGTAATTTAACCTGTATACAGGTGGCTATGAAGGGTCGATGTCAGGTGCCCACAGAAAGGGCTCTGAGTACCACCTTTGGCACCCATGCCATCGGTTCGCCATCACTGATATAGATCTTATAAACTACTACTACCGGGACTTTTTGAAGATGTGGAACATTTATCTAGCATCTGTAGCTAACATCTAATTCATTTTTAATCCTCGTCATCCAGTACCTGCATTGCCGTTCATCTGGATCTGGCACCGTTATGTTCTACCTGTTACTGGAGTGAGTTACCACTGTACCTCCTTAACTCTGACTGGGAGTTGAGTCATGGATAGAAATGTTTCATCGGACCGATGAAGCTGTTTGGATGAACAGCGAAACATTTCTATCTCTCAAATAAGAAGTCCAGTAGCCATGACTCAACTTCCAGATAAACTCACCTGGATGATTGAGAATCTTCACAGACTCCTTAACTCTGGTTTGTAACTTTCTCCCTCTCTGGCCTGAGAACCACCTGGTGAGACCTGATGGGGTGTGCTAGTCCCCCGGGCTGGGTGCCTTTTAGGGGTGGCCACAGGAGACATGGGACTGTGATTCCCCCTACTTCAAGTCAATCTTTGTGGCCATTCCTCTTGATCTCCTGCCTTTGGTGTGTGATGACACCCTGAGTGAGAAGAGGGGGGGGTTGTGGGGTGGATGAGCTCATTGAGCACATGGAGGCTTGTGTTACTCCCCCCCCATGATGAATATTTATGGAGAATGCAAAGAACAGTAACAACAAAGACAACCCAAACTTGCAGGGTGATTCTTTTTTATTTTGATCGTCTTTTGTTACTTTTTAAGGTGGCAGTATTAGAGCACGACTCGATTAACATCCCACTCTACATCAGACTATCCAGGAAGCTGACCTTATGGCTGAGTCTAAAGTGACTCCTAAGTGGGTCAACAACATGAACAAAGATGGAAATCTTTACCAGTGTAACAAGCTTATCAGTTCTATCAAAATTTAATGTAATTATCATAAATGTTACTATCTTAATATCAAACTTGGCGATGGCTCGAGATTTGGGTTGAGATTAGAACTTAGTTATAATTATAACGTATCCATCTTTTAAAATTGATTGATATTATAATATATGAAATTCATGGTATGGTTTAATCAATTAAGTAGTGTAAATAGTTATCATCTATTATATCTTAAACCATAACTTTTAAAAATATTTAGCATTCATTTAACATCTCTTAACTTAATCTAACTGTATTAATTTTTTTATCCTCAATTTTTAGTCCTAGATAGATATAGGTACCTTATGAAAAATGACATGCTGTTTTGTCATTTTGTAAGCTTTCGAAATGTTATGAAATGAAACGAAATGGGAAACAGCTTTTTGTTGCAAAATGAAATGTTTCATTACTCTGTAAAATGGCTCCCTTGTAAAAAGCTACCCACCAAATTTGGTGTCTCTAGGACCCAGGGGAAAAATTTTATAGACTAACGAAATCATTTTTTTATTGTCTCATTTCATTATGAATCTTTTTAAAAAATTGAATTAAAACAAAATGAAATGAACCGCTAGAAGAAACGAAATGAAACAAAACTCTATTTTTCCATTTTGTGCCCATCCCTAGTCCTGGGTGCTCCATTTAGTTGGGATAGAATTATTTTTCTCTAATTTTGACCCTTATTTACACTTCCTTTACCTGAAATCCCCGTAGAGAGGATGCTTTTGGACACCGTGACCTTGTCCTCTGCATTGCGGGCCCAATCCACCATGCCTCGCCAGCCTTTCATAGGGAAGCTAATGTCTTTGGCTGCATTTGCAGGGAACTTCTGAATGCTGAGGACTTGAGCAGAGAGAGAGAGAGAGAAAGAAGAGAGAAAGAAATCAAGCAGACTCCTAAATGGGCAGTTGAGCTTCCCATTCACAAAATTGACAGTGAGTAGTTAACAGAAACTAAACAACCTGGCGATGAAAAAAATGTACACCAACAGAGGACCCAAGTGTTCAATGGTACAACACAATAATAACCTTGCCCAAAGGGAGCACACAATTAAAATGGTAATAACATGCAGAGATCAACGTAAGCCAAAGCTCTTCAGTTGTTCTCTATTTGAAACATCGGATTACAAGGATTTTCCCAAATGAGGAATCGGTGGGTATTCCTGTACACTTTTCTTTAAATGCCCACATTTGTGCAGGCCTATCTGGAAGTTGAGTCATGGCAACTCTGGACTTCTTTTCCTGAGAGAGATTGAAACGTTTCACTGCTCATCCAAACAGCTTTGGTGGTTACTTCACATCCTTCCTCGAGCCGAGGTGAACTTGCCTCCATCTTGAAATCGCTTTTCAACATGGATTGAGAAGTGGATTGAAAAGATTTCTGAGCTCCAGGACGGGAATCTCTCACCCCGCTTGGAGTGCAGTTCAGGGGGAGTGGTCGGGGTGAACTCGGATTGACCCCACAAGGACGTGAGGTTACGTTCCTTCGAACTCGGATTGACCCCACAAGGACATGAGGTTATGTTCCTTCGAACTCGGATTAACCCCACAAGGACGTGAGGTTACGTTCCTTCGAACCAGTCTCCAGCGGGGCCGCGAACTGCAGCGAGAAGGACATGAAGTATCAGCCTTTGTCAGTCTGATGACTGACAAAGCTGTTTGGATGAGCAGCCAAACGTTTTGATCTCTCAGGAAAAGAAGTCCAGTTTCCCTGACTCAACTTCCAGATAAACTCATTTGAATGACTGAGAATCTTCACAGATATTTGTGCATATCTAGTTTGATAGTGTGTGATGCTGCCCATTTGTTAAAGTTGGTTTGTACGCATTTCAGAAACACATGCATCTCTCCATGTGTATTTCCCAATACAGTTTAATGAGTTTTAAGGAATCATGTAGTATGGAATGAGAACACGTCTCCACAAATTGCAGTTGGGACCAGGGAAGGTATCTGAGTTGTGAGTTGAGTCCATCATTGAGGGAAACAACAACTGTGAACTGACTCCCAGTTGAGTCACTGGTACAACTATAGTCCAACTCAACAGCAATTCCTAAGCTGAGCAGGTGTGAATTGGCAAAATTCTGTTCAAAATCAAATTGAAATGGATTTTTCTCCTATTCCTAGATATCTTACACTCCAGGAGGGGGACGTGTCTCTTGAAATTTTGGGGTGAGACACCCATCTCATACTAGCAACTACTTCATTCTGGCTGTTAGGTATGTGTTTATCTTTCTGTATCTCCTTGCCATTGGCAATGCTGACACTTCTAGTGGTTGTCACATATGTCTCTTGGCACTAATCACCTGTCTGGGATGGTTTTGAGCCCAGGTTGGTCTGGAATTATGAAAATTGTTAGCATATTGATCCCATACTGGTTTATCAAGCAGAGCTGCAGCTTGAATATGAAAATGAGTGCCCAATTTCTTAATGACTTCCAGAAGGTCAGAAAGCATTGTTCTCCTCCAGGCAATTGGAGGAAACAGTGTGAATAGATCTACTGTGTCCCTTCACACTAGGGAGGGAATTAGTCTTCCTTTGCACAATTGGCATGATCTAATTTTTATACAATTTTGTAAAGTGGGTATATGTGGTGTAGCAAAATCATGAGATACAATAAAGTCTGTCTTGTTGTCTCAATACAAATAGTTGGCCTGCGTGTGCTACTCATCTCACACACTGAGATGTGAGTGTGTGTTTTACCTGTATTGCGTAAACTCTGGAATATTTCTTCTCCCACTAGAATTAAAATGGACTGAAGGTTAACAGCAGGGTTAGCATTGTTTTTCAGGGTGACAGTTAGAGACTGTGGTTAAATTACAATGCCTGTATTTCCTCAAGCAACAGCTTTCTTATCCACATATGCCTCACCCTCTATAGCCTGATTAACCTACAGCCCCCCCCCAAAAAAATGGGCATGCAACTCTTTTTTCTCCTTTGCCTTAAAAATCTTGCATTAATTGGGGAAGAAAAAACACTCCACAACAAAATCAAACATACATTTAACTGGATGCGGGGATCCGGATGAAAGAACATAGACTCGAGTCCAATCATCCGACCAACTGAGCGATGATGATGTTGCCCCTTGCCATTTGGCATTTTATTACATATCATTTACATTCCACAGTATGCACAGAATCAGTGATTGGTTACAAGAGAAAGGGTACATCCCAGAGTATGCACAGAATCAGGGATTGGTTACAAGGGAAACTTCATATACGTTACATATGGTGGTTGGCTAGGGTTTCCCTGTGACTGCCTCATGAACAGATCATTCCTTGCCCAGTTATTGATTACCATAACCCATGTCCTAGCTGTTTGCGGATGGAGGTGAGTTAATGACACAGACAAAGGTGAGTTAATGAAAAGGAGAAAATAGATGAAGGGAAGACGAAAATAGGCAGAGGGAAATGAAAAGCAAACAGGAAAGCAAACAGGAATTATCCCAGTAACCAACAGTAAATAAATGAGAGATGAACAGGGCAGGGTACACAAGCTGAATAATGAAAGGTAACTAATGCTTTGGCTAAATTTATCCAATTTATCCAAGCTGGTTTTTTGGGGGATAGCGAGATCTGCAAACATGTGGATTCAGCAGAGTTGCGACATCAGGAGTGCTTCCACTCTCTTGGAATTCAGACTCTGGACCCAAATGAAGACTCTTGCTAGGCCTCATCCTAGCTGTCTGAATCAGATCCCGTCAACTGGCTGTGCTGGTTTTCCTTCCTTTTCAATGTAAATTGCCATTTCAGATGATATCGTTTAAAGTGTTAGATTTTAATTGGGATTTAACCTGGTAGTACTGTAGGAACACAGTAAAAAACCTGGCTTCACGTCCAACCTTCACCCTGCGAATGCAGAAAACCTGCAGATATGCAAACCCTAAATATAGCATAGTCTCTGGTTTCCTCCAGTGGCCATTTCTGGTAATACTCATGGGAAGTGCATATTTCTACTCTATCTAGAAATCTAGGGGGTACAGTGGTACTTTGTATAAAGGAATTAATTTGTTCCAAATGAAATTCTGTTAAGCAAATTTTCCTTTGTACAAATTTCCCATAGGAATGCATTGAAAATAGATTACTCCCTAATCACGACCATTTTTCTGTTGTATGGATTCGCCCCATAGGCAATTCTGTTAAGCAATTTCCCCCTATCTCCGGCATTTTTTTCCTTTAAGCGGATTTTCTGTTAAACAAACCACTTGCTATACGAGGGTCTACTGTATTTAATATTTTCAAGCAGCAGATAACGGAAATCATGGGTACTGATTCAATGGCTATGGCAGTCCTACTGTATATTTAATTATAATATTCACAACTATCCAATTTGGAGTGGAAGGCCAATCACATCAGTTTCTTTGTGCTCCAGCAGGCCTCATGGCTGTGTGACATATCATGCCACTGGTGGTCTGAACAATTTTACAACCAACACAAGACCCGGTGCACAAACGGGATATGGCCAATGCTGCAGAGAAAGATGATGATATCACCTTTATGTTTTCATAGAACTCAACAAGACCCAGGCCATTGCATTTGAGTGACCCTGTATTTGAGCTGCATTGCAAGCTGCCTTGGTTAACAACTGGAGACAAAGCCAGTGCATAATTGAAATAACATTATAACTAATTCAATGGATTTGTTGGTATTGGCATCCAATTGCTTTTGTCTGGTGAAGAAAAGGAAAGTGGTAATTCTATACCTGCCCAATATCTGAAACCCAGGGACCTTGCTCAAAACTCATTGGGAAGCCAGGATGACAAAATGTGTACCTTGTAGTTCTAGTATTGTGTGGGAACTCAGCAACAGAACATGACTCTGGGAGACCGAAATATTTATTAATAATCTTAGAACTACAGAACTGGGAGGGCCCCTAATGATCATCAAGTCCAGCCTGTTTTAAATGAGGAATCAAACTTCCTGGCTTGGCAGCCAGGGATCTAAACCACTAACTATCCATTTTATCCCATATTAGTGTGCAACCTTTAAAGTTACTTTATATACAGAAAAGACTACTGGTGAAGTGGACTTGTCCACAAAAAAGTCACATTAAAAATATCAAAGTTATCTTTTTTAAAAAAAAATATTTTAGGTGGGTTTTTGTTAGTTTTCATTTTTATTTTGTTTTCCCCTTATAATGCTTGCACAGATTAACGGGGATGCTCCTTCTACAACTACAGTTTGTGTGTGTGTGTTGTGTCATTACAGTTGTGACCGACTCTTTGTGACTCCATGTCCATGGAGTTTTCTTGGCAGGAATACTGGAGTGGTTTGCCAGTTCCTACTCCAGGCGCCTACAGCACCTGGTATTCCCTGGTGATCTCCCATCCAAGTACTAACCAGGGCCGACCCTGCTTAGCTTCTGAAATTGGGCGAGATCAGATGTGCTTAGGGTATCTAGACAGCTACAACTAAAGTTTAGACAAGTATAAATCTGCCTTATGCCAATTCAAGCCACTGGTTTATCTAACCCAGCCACTTGACTGATGGGTGACAGCTCTCAGAAGAGTTTTGGCCAAAGACTTTTGGAGGCCTCTGCTATTTGGTCTCTTTAACTCATCAGCCAGCACAGCTAGTGGTGAAGGTTTCTGGGAATTGTAGTCCAAGAACATCTAAGTTTGGGAACCATGGCTTTAACTAGAGATGCTGCAGGTAATAATGTTCCATACAGCAGCTGCATGTACCATGGATCAATAATCGCTTCTTTATTGTTGGGTTGCTTGATTCAAAAATATAAATTAACAAAAGGATCCTATAGGTTCAATGTTGTATTTCTCTAACAAATCAACAGACATCAACCAACCCATGGAGTCATTGTGTAACCCCTCATCCATTCCCTACTGGCTTTGTCCAGGGTCAAATGCAAAGAAGTTTATTCATTCATTCATTCATTCATTCATTCATTCATTCATTCATTCAATTATTGATTTGATTGGATTGGATTTTGATTTGATTTGATTTGATTTTATACTGCACCATCTGGCCCAACTGCCACTCTGGGCGGTTTATAAAATTTTAAGATAAATACAACAAACGTAACATCAAACATAAAATCAAACATAAAACAAGAATAGTAATCCATAGCTAAAAACAAAATCAAAATTATAGTGACACTGCATGAGCCTCACGTCTCTGATTCTGACACCCACTTAGTCGGACCAGAGGAAGTGGCTCCAGCTGCGTTGGCATATCTGGATAGAGGGGGAGCCATGGGGGAGCCCCATCTACTCACCAAGATTTTCCGTCACCTGGTAAGAATCCTGGAAGTCTTTCATACGGAAACCGATCACATCGATGAAATCTTCCACCAGCCGGAAGAGCTCCTTGATGTTGGGACCCATCTGCCAAAACAAAACAAACAAACAAACAAAAACGGTTATCTCTTTTTCCTTTCATGCTGGACAACCATTGCAGGCAACTCAAGATATGAGTCAAATTGGACAATTCATTGGCCTTCCTTCCTTCCTTCCTTCCTTCCTTCCTTCCTTCCTTCCTTCCTTCTGTCATCAGCTCTTTTCTTCCTTCCTTCCTTCCTTCCTTCCTTCCTTCCTTCTCCTTCATTAGCTCTTTCCTTCCTTCCTTCCTTCCTTCCTTCCTTCCTTCCTTCCTTCCTTCCTTCCTTCCTTCCTTCTTCCTTTCCTTCCTTCTGTCATCAGCTCTTTTGTTCCTTCCTTCCTTCCTTCCTTCCTTCCTTCCTTCCTTCCTTCCTTCCTTCCTTCCTTCCTTCCTTCCTTCCATCAGCTCTTTCCTTCCTTCCTTCCTTCCTTCCTTCTCTCCCCCTCTCAGACATATAGAGATGGGCACCCACTGCCAATTTTGCAGTTTGTGTTGTCTTGTCCTTTGGGCAACTGAGTGTTAGTTCCCTGCCTCGCCTCCTCTGAGCACTACCTCTGAGTGGTCACCTGCTGGAAGAGGAGGAGGGCCTATATGTCGGTGAAAGATGAACCAGCACAAAAACAACTGGCAGTTTTTTGCTTATTTCTACAGACATACAACATATTTTACCTGATGTCATTAGATGATTTCATGCAAAAAAAAAAATGGATGCATTTATTAAAATAAGATTCTATCAATGCATTTGGTGGTCACCGTTTTTAGATGGGTTTTAAAAACTTGGGCGAGATTCCTTCTATTGGGAGATCTGCATCTTTCTCATTGAAGATTGGATGTCTGGCAACCAGCAGTGATTGTGTTCCCCTTCCTTTTTTGATAAGGAAAAAGTATAACAATTTGCAAAAACAAAATGTAATGGAAAATGTGAGAGTATTAATGAATTCAAATGGCAAAAGAAAAAAGAATGGACAGTTGCATCCATCTAAGCTTTGACTCTCTTTTAGAAAACTAGGGTTGAATTTCTGTGTTCTCATCTATGCTGGCATCAAATTAGAACTGCTATCTATCTATCTATCTATCTATCTATCTATCTATCTATCTATCTATCTATCTATCTATCTATCTATCTATCTATCTATCTATCTATCTATCTATCTATCTATCTATCTATCTATCATCTTATCATCTTCTTCAATCCATCCATCCATCCATCCATCCATCCATCCATCATCTATCTATCTATCTATCTATCATCCATCCATCCATCTATCATCTATCATCTATCATCTATCATCTATCATCTATCATCTTCATCCATCTTATCTTCAATCCATCCATCCATCCATCTATCTATCTATCTATCTATCTATCTATCTATCTATCTATCTATCTATCTATCTATCTATCTATCCATGAAGCTCTTCAGCACCTAAATAGCACCCCCCTCGATACTGGGAACAGCATCATCATTTGAATTTGGTCATTAAAAATGAGTGATAATTAACTTCTAAGAAGAATGTCCTTCACATTAAACATGAAAACAACTTGAGATTTTAACAAGTCTGGATGAAGAAGGAAGGGAACCTGACTCATAGATCCGAACCATAACTTTGACATTCTCAACTTGTGCTCTTTACTGGGACAGGTTGTAAATCCTATCTCATAAGATTGTTGTCAGGATTTGGGAGAAGCAACTGAGGAGGGGGGAAACAATATAAAAGCAAAGATGCTAAGTATGATATTATACAGGGTGAGGTGTGGGCAAGCTCACATGCATGCGCATGCATGCACGCACACATGCACGCGCACACACACACACACACACACACACACACACACACACACACACACACACTTGTGTATATACATATAATACTACATATAATACTATTACAACTGCAGAGCTGGAAGGAAACCTATGGATTATCAAGTCCAGCCCATATGAAGGAGCCACAGAGGAGAATCAAATTCCTGACCTCTGGTTTCACAATCAGATACTTAAATCACTGTGTGCCCCTCATCATCATCATCATCATCATCATCATCATCATCATCATCATCATCATCATCATCATCATCATCATCATCATCATCATCACATCAAGGAGGCCCAATGGGGACTTGAACTCCTGACTTCTGGTTCAACAGACAGACACCTAAACCGCTGAGCTCTCCCAATTCTGAAAGACGCACCCAACTTGCCAAAGCTATTGGCAGTCCAAAATAAAAGCAGATACAAGGCTCACATACCAGCTGAGCTTCCTCCCATTTGTCCCGGTTCTCATCCGTCAAAATGTTGCTAACGATCTGTACAAAGTTCTAAGAGAAGAAAGAAAGAAACACATCATCTATCTATCTAAAATATGTTTACCCCACTTTTTTTTCCTTAAAAGGAGCCAAGGTGACTTGCAACATTAATAGGACACTATTTAAAAGCTAAAAATGATTTTATATCTATCTATCTATCTATCTATCTATCTATCTATCTATCTATCTATCTATCTATCTATCTATCAACACATTAAAAGGAAACAGGAGACAACAACCTAATGGAAATCTGAGGCCAAGCATAGATTAGAAATTAGCAACCTTTATTCC